>VZTA01016572.1:36388-60308 GCA_013398855.1 Mohoua ochrocephala
AAAAATCCATACTTAGAAATCATGAGGAAAAAAAGAGAGACTTCTGAGAAAACCTTTCCACTCTATGGACACTCACATAAGCTTGAAAACCTAATTTCATTATTTTTTAATCTTCAGGTGGAGTTAAAAATGAAATAAAAATCAATCTTAGTGCTCTACTCCAGAATGAGATTTGACCTTGCGATTCATCTGTTCCTACTGTGCTTATGAGTTACAGCTGTCCATCTTTCTTCAGGCATAATTTGACATTTTACAAAATCATGGTAAAGCTTCCATGGATTTCATGCTAGCATTCTGGGGTTCAATATCTTGTTTCAGAGGGCCCAGGCAGCAGTCCATCTTTCAACATACCTTTCCAGCCTTTGTAAACCTAACTTCACTAATGTTTGCAATGCAGAATTCATCTCGTGTGGGGTACTGAGCTGCATTTTGGTTTCACAAGAAACCAATTTATATTTTCCTCACAGAAGCAAAGACAACAGAATCTTTGTGGATTATGCAGCATAACCTGTACAAATAGAATAAGGAGAAGCTGGTTCCAAGGGAAAGAATCGTGAAGTATCACATCTTAAAAAATATTTGCAGAATTTCAGCTGTGCACCCTAAGTCTCATTACACAAGATGTGAAAAATTGCCATTGACCTCATGGAAGCTGCACATAATCTGCAGATAGTGATTTCAGGCCTTCTGAGTGTTGCACTAGTAGGATAAAAGTTTGAGACAGGATCATGCATTTTGTAATTTTCAAACAGTTCTAGGTCTCAATGCAGTCGCTACAACAGAAGTATGAAATAATCTTTATAAGAATTATTTATTTCAAGTTGTCAAGTTTATTTCAAAATCACTGTACTTATTACATAAGAACTAAATACTTGGAGTGGAGTATGTTCACTGCAGAGATCTCATAATAATAATAAACAAAAATATATGTGTTTCTCATCTTTTTGTTTTGTTTTTTTTCAAAAGCTTCCTAGTGACATGTTTCCACATATTTAAGTAGCATTACAAAGAAATCTTTAATCTGACCAATGACAATTTTGTTTCTAAATATGCCTTAGATCATTGTAAAGACCCATAAAGGACGTTGGGTGTTTATGTACCCGCTCTCAACACAGACTTTACGAATAAGTTGCACACCCTAAATTCTGCAATATATTGAGCTTCTTGGAAGGGAATTTGCAACTGTGTGGCAGGACAGGCAGACTGGACCCCCTGGCATGAAGAAAAATAACTATGGCTGGTCAATAGGACACACCCAGTAGATGTATCTTTCTCTCCTAGACTTGATCATATTATCAATACAGAGCTAAACATCTCTGTGAAACTACCACTTGAAACTTAATTAATTTCTCCTTTAATTTCTGAGCAAAACATTTTTTTTTTGCTTTTGCTTAGCTTTTATTTTACCTTTTTTAAATATGTGTTTAAATTTTTGCCCTGGATTCTATACCCATCTTTCAAATCCGCTTCTGCATTATCATCTTTGGGTAAACAACGGTATTGGAACTGAACCCAGAAAAAAATTAAGTTCACACACATTGAGCACTAGATTGACCTAAAATATTCCACTAAGCCATGATTCCTTATATTTGAACTCTCTCCCTTTTTCTACATCCTAAATCTTGTGTTCCCTGCCATATAGAAACTACACCAGCTGCAAGGAAAGCCACTAAGTGTCTGTAATGTCAGATTATTTTCCAGTACAATTTCACTGAATAAATACAGTATGCTCAAAATGTTAATTCTTCTCAAGCAAAGTAAAAGGATGCACACAATGATCATGCTCCTCCCTGCACAGGCCCCTGCTCTGTCCCAACAGGGTGCTGCACAAGCCGTGTCAGAGCCCTCCATTGCAGGTCAGCTCTTCATCTGTCCACCTCCATGCAACAAAGGCGTTGGCTGGTGCTTCATACTGTACTCAGCACAGTCAGCACATGATACACACTCCTAAAGTCCACCCCCTGGATGATATATCTTCTCACGGAGATCATTCACAGGCATGAGCCCTTTGTGTCTAAACGTATTTGAATATCACAGGTTTGACAGTAAAATGTGTAGTTCAGCCAATTCGGGTGGTGCCCCTGTGCATCCACATTGACAGATTATTAGAAATATAAACTTTAACTGAAAAAGCCTAGGTACTTACAGACTCTCCAACACTGAAGCTATAAACTAATCTGGGTTTTCTGCCCTTGAATTGACTTCTGCAACTCAGATGATAACCTGTTTAAACATCAATCTGTGTCTGGGAATTTGCTCTCCTACAGTTTCTATTTTTAGGTGTACTTCCAACCTTAGACAAAAGACAAATTCTTATGCAAAATACTTATTACTTTGATAAATATAAATAGTTTTCTGCTTAGATGAATTCTACTGTCATAAAAAAAAAAAAAATGGAATAAGATAACAGGGTGATTTTTAAAAAAAAAAGAAATTACCTCACCTAGCCGAAAAAGACATCCCAATGGAAACTTAGGAAAGAAATCCCATGAGTCAATTCGAGATTTGTTATGTTAATGAAAAAAAAAAAAACAAAGCCAACTCCAAAACTCAAAGAAACACTTCTTGCTGATACTGTACTTGATTTCAGTTGTTAACTTCTTTAACAACAATATGGAAAAGACATGGCCAGCTGTAATCACAGACAACGATGAATAATTTTAATATTAATTTAATTAACTTAACCTCTTGGGGTTTCCTTAGTTAGCCTTGGCATAATTTTTGAAACAGTAGGTCACTAGCAGTTTATAGGCCACCATCTGAAAATCATCCTCTGGCCTTATGTTCTGGAATTAATATTGAGGTAGTATTTAAAGTATAGTAAGAGATACAGTAAGATGATCTAATTTACTTCTCCTGACTTTTTATTAAACTCCAACCTCACAGTGAATAAAATGTCAAAACAATCTCCCTTTGCCTAACAAGTGTCCAGCAAAAAAGGAAGTTTAGGTTAAAAACTGTAAGCTTTCAGTTTCTGAGTTCCCATTTCACATTGGAAATATTCTAAATATGCTGGAAGGGCTTAAATGGTTTCTCTCTATGGACATTACTTGTGCCGCTAAAGTCAAAACCAATTTTGTGTTGACTTTAATCAGAGTAAGATCAAACACCTACTCTTTCTTCAGACCTACTTTCAGCAGGACAGATTCAGCCAACTGGAATAAAATAAAAGCACGACATAAGAGGTTCCCCGAAAGAGCTTTCAATGTTAGCCATGTCCATGCCCGCAATGGAACAGCATTATCAAAAGCTGGTTGCTTTTCCCACTGCCTAACCCATGGCTGCAATGAGTGTTGTGCAGTCCATTTGCTGTGGACCTCACACAAGTAGTGAAGGACCTAAGCAGGCACCCATCACTCTCACCTCTCTGCATCATGGTCTCTAATTTTTTTTTCCCTCTAGCCTTTGCTTTCTGTCACTGTAAGACTACCAAAAGCTGTTCTGTTACACACTGTTTACAGTGTCTGGTTTTCAGTACCATGGACATCTGGAAGCTGGATTTACACTGTAAAATGGCTATGGGCACTATAAGGCTCACAGAAAATATCCGTTCTTTTATCAAGTCTGTGGGTGACTTCTCAAGACACCGCTCGCTTTGCTAACTGATCTCTGCATACCACCTATTACACGAGTAATAATATATATAATAATAGTTCACACACATGGCTATATGTAAATAACATTATAGCTGAGAACTGTCTTTATTTAGTTTTTTTAAGGAACCTTCCCAGTCTGACTATTCAGGAGGCACTGCATCAGTCACACGCCCACCCCAGACAGACCCTGCTGGGACCAAAGCCCCTTTGCAGCTACAGTGACTCAATGGGTGCCTCTTTTAACTCCCCACACATCCCACTCACACATTCAGACCAGGTTTCCTCACCTGTTCAGCCCCAGGTTTCCCATGGCAGAGTCTCAGATGTCTCATTCCATAAAGCCATTTATTCATGGTGGAGTAACACAGAAATAGCCGAAGCTGGTGCCTCCCAGGAGGGATCCTGAACAAAGGAACCACTGGGCTTTTATCCCCTCATTGACCAAGCCTGACAAAGTCTGGAATCCTTGGTTCCTGCTGTGTCACGGAGTGTCCGGTCACGTGGCTGTCTCCACACGTCCCTGTGTCCTTCACTGTGCAAAGGGTGGGCAATTCACGGCCTCTTGCCTTGGGCTCCCACCCAGAGCTCAATCTCCAGCTCCCACTGCAGCTCGCCCCAAGCTACCTCAATGTTTTCCTCAGAAGTTTTTGAGTTTTATATGTTTATATATATTCTATACATACATTTATATGTTGATTTATATGTTTAAATCCATTACTAAGGTGAGGGAGGGAAATTTATATCATGTTATTTTATCTGTCTTAATTTCATTGCTATCATTCAGTTTAACTGCCATATTAGTCAAGAACATTTTAAATGTTTCAAAATACAAAAAGGGTAAAGAAATTTTGTGGAAAACATGAACTGATCCACATTAATTTTGTATGCAGTGAGTATGAATAATAATATATTTTTGTATGTATCCTTTTGTGTTGTACAAATTCATCTTTGGCCTTTTACCTTCAACCAATGGTACGATTTAATCAATAGCCTGGTTTAAATCATCAGCAGTGAAGGGCATCAGAGCAACAGGCCCAGCAGCTGGAACACTGTCAGAAATTGTGTTAAATATCTATTTCTGCTGTATATTTTCTTTCATTTGATATTTCTGTCACTGTAAAATTGCAGTATAAGGTAACAAGCAATGCTCTGTTCAGCACACAAATTCTCCCCTTCCAGTATCAAAGCTTGATAGGATAATGTCATGTGATATGGCAAAAGGTTGGAGAATGAGGAATAAGTAAAACAGAAAAAAACTAAACCTAGATGTCAGTTTGGCATGCAATCAAAGCTGTCGACTTCTAACCACTGCAGCTGCCTAGGCTTTGGTTAACTTCTCATTGATTTCCCCAAATAGGATTTCATCTAAAGGACCAAATTAAAAACTGAGGCTGAGGGACGGTTCTATAAATTAAAAAGTGTACAAATGAATTGCTAGCCAATACACTTGGCAGCTTTCATCTTTCTAAAGCCTCTGATTCTGAACCTAACAGAAGTTGGTAGAGGTCAGGCTGGGTTTTGGGAAGAGGAGAAACAGAGAGTATGAAACAAAATGTAATGATTTCTTTTACCATATGTTAAGGAATTATTTAGTGAGTGAAGGGTAGTTATTAATGGATGCACTGTGTCTGACAATGGAAGGGTATAGTGAAATATAAAGCACAGTGAAGATCATTTAAGTAGAAAACAAAGAAAAACAAACAAAAAGAATAAAAAACCCACTCCAAACCAAAATCAACAACCCACTCTTGTAATAAATCCCTGCGATCTGCAATACATTGCAAAGCTGAAAAACATGCAGTAACAGTCATTTCACTTTGTGCTATTTCCTGATTGCTACATTCACGTACCCGAGCATATATACCCAATCCTCTAAAGGAAGGTCCAGGATGTGAGGGTTTACAGTGCTGCAATATATTAGAAATATGACAGCTCGAAACAGCACTGTATTAAACCCAGAAAATTGATTTCAAAGACTCAGCACTGTTGAAACATTTCAGAATAAAATACTTTCCATTTCTTTCCTACAAAGATCAGTGACTGCTTATCCACTTTATCCCTATCCATGAAGCCTCATTAATCCTAAACCAGAAACAATTAATCTGATACATATTGCATGAAAAAAAAATGAAACCTCTTTCTTATTCATATTTTCAGTCCTCAGAGGCTACTAAAGTCACTACAAATGTTTTATCCCCCTCTGCTCAAATCAGGTGAATGATCACAAATGAGGAAAACTTTTTAAAGGTCTTAAGTAATGTCTATGTATTTCGCCCTGATGACAGGAAGAGTAACAAAGGTTTTACCCAGAATGGACTAAATTTCTACCGATGAGAAGAATCACTGGCACATGCTTGGCCAACTTTCAGTTTAGTCACATAGAGTGGGTAAAATCCAGAAGCATTATGAAGGTCAATGGCAAACGTCCGCTGACTTTAATCAGGATAAAGACCTCCTTATCTGTGCTACTTCAATCACTGACAAAGATGGTGCTGAATTACATTTTATGTATCACCTCTGTTTATCCTCACAAGACACTCCAGCTAGTGTACACTGACATTTCATGTCCTTATTCAATTTCTGCATTTGAAACCTTATTTAATTCTGCCCTAAGTGACAACCACGTGGGCTGTTTTTTACAGGTCTTACTGAGGACATAATCTGACGTCACATGTCACATGGCACAAAAAAGATAGACAAAAACTACAGGCATCCATACACCACTTCAGCTGCTGTGAGCAGAGTTTTCCCAAGCTTCTTTAACAAATTCTTGGATATGATTTGGAAAAAAACCAACAGCAACTAAACACCCAAACCACACAAAAAAAAAGCCCCAAATAAAAAAACCCAACAAGCCAAAACAAACAGCATAAAAAACCCCAAACAAAATAAAAACGGTATGAACTTGAAAGCGGTGTTGCTACTCTATGCTCAGACACCCAAGTTAAGTATCCACAATGCAGGTATTTGAACTCCAGTTTCAGACAGTGAAGTACTAAGGCTTCAATCCATTGTCTAATCACAGGGTGTGCTAACATTTAATATGCTATAAAGCATGTTGCATGGTCTCTAATACAGTCAATATTTAGAAGAATTTAAGAAACAACATCTCAGGTAAACGTCAACAGAAAAAAAAAATTCTGACACATAATCTTCAACCAAAGGAAATGTCCCTCCCTCCTCCCCACTAAAAGATTAAAATTGTTATTATCGTGAATCATATTTGTAGTCTATTTTTATCCTACTTCACCTTTGCATTTAACACTGGGTCATAAAATCTTTGAATTCTGGAACATAATGTTCTTTTTAATTCTCTCCTCCTCCAAGGAAAAATGCAACTGAAAAAATTTCCTTCAGCATGGAAAGTAATTTTACTTTATTAGGCATGGAACAGGTGAAGAAAACTTGTGAAGAACTGTTCTCATGAATACTTCCTCATCTCTCCCACCTACAATTATAATTATTAGTTTAAGAAAACAAAATAGCATAAAGAGTGGTATAAACCCAGGAATGTCCAAGAGACTCCTCAAACAAATATACTATCAAAAAAACCCACTTAGATAACCTCTGTGGCACCCCACTTACCAGAAAAGACAGAAATCTTAATAATATAAAATAATAGATATATCTTCCTTAAAATATTCAAATACATGAAAATTATCTTTTTTTTTCCTCACCAAGAAAAACAGCTTTTAAAGAAAATAAATCTGTGGGAGTATGTAAAAATGTCTTTTTTGATAGCAGAATTCAGTACTACATGTCAAATGTGTTTAGAATACTACATGCTGATGATTTTTAGAATTGATTTTATATATGATTATCGTTCTAGAAGAAAAGAATATGACAATGAATCTGTTTAATTCTTGTGTTTTGATTCCCTATACAGGACCAGCCTTTCCAAAACATTTCAACACTTTCTTTACAAAGAAGAATAAATCATCACCATCAAATTGGCCAGGCATATGTATGACTGTTTTCTGTTTCTCATTTCAATAATGTTCAATAATGTTCAAAGACAAACAACCACATTGTACCATTTGAAAAATCAGATTGAAAGATAAGACTGCCAGTAAGTCATGTAGGAGATAAAAAGCTGAAGGCAATACACCAAATAAAAAAGATAATTATTCAGTATTTTAAGAAGTTTCGTACATTCTCCTCTTTCTCCTGCTGTGCACAAATGCAGAATAATATACACAAAGTGTCTGTTCTCTTCATGAACTTTCACACCATATTTAAGCATGGAAAGACACTAAATATATGCATAGACATTCTGTATGCACACATTAAACATATATGCCAAAATATTTCTGTGTCATGATATATTTAATAAAGTGGGCCAAGACTCAGCCTTCAAGAGAGGCTTGAAGAGAAGCTTGCTAATCTAGTGAAAAGTGTTTCAAACATCTAGAGATGGTGTACAAGTGATCTGAGACTTAGAGGAAGGATAGGAGAAAGTGAAAATGTGTCAGGCACAAGCATAACACACAGGGATTCTACTCCGTGAACACAATGCAAACTCGGGGGCTCACCTCAAGCGCCTGTACACAAACACATGTGGAGCTGAAAACAATCACAGGGAGTCCATACAGGCTCCACAGGAAAAGTGAGGAGGAGAGGTTGCACTCTAGGGACATGGACAGTTTGAATTCATGGAGATTTGCACAGGAGTAGGTGACTAATAACCCCAGAGCTGATGGATCAAAATCAGGCTGGACGCAGTGACGATTGTCTGATAATGACTGACTGATCAAGAAGAGGAAATGAAGACTCCTTTAGAAAACTTGGGGAAGCATCACAATCACAAGGGTGGTTCTCAGAGGAGACAAAAAATCTCCCAACATCTTATCTTCTGAAAGGGCAGTGGTGGAGCACTAAAATAATACACACAGTTGAAACTATTACTCAAAAAAAAAAAAAAAAGACAAACCTTTAAAATAGTAGATTTAAACTTAAACTTGTTAGGGATCTGCCTGGCGAGGGTCTAATGGGACTGCCCTGGACAGTAAAGATGCTCAGGAGAGCCGACTGATCATCAGTGACAACTTCTTCAAAGCACAGGAAAAGTCCAGTGTGAGGCCCAGGAAGTCTAACAGGCACAGCCTAAGGTCAGTGTGGATAACGGGGAAATCCTGACTGTGCTCAGCTGAATTACAAAAGCCAATACTGCCTTAGAGTTGATACTGGTGAGGACTATGATGCATAAAAAGAAAGTTAGGCTATCAGCAAAAGGAGGACAAAGGAAAATGTGGGGCCATCACTCAAACTGTAGGAAACCTTGTGGCAAAGAACATGGAAAAAGCTGAGGTAATAGATGCCTTCTTTTCTTCAGTTTCTAGTGGTAATGACTGTGTCAAACCTCCCAGCTCCTCTGAGCCTGTGCCAGGGTCTAGGAGACTCAAGAATTATTCCCAGTAGAAGACTGAGGCAGAAACCAATTAATTGTGTGGGACATCAGCCACTGTTTATGGTCTTACAAAAGTCTGGGTCATTAGGGTAGGTTTCTGATGACTGGGAAATTTGCCCACTTTTGCAAAAAAAGGAGGACGATTATCTGAGGAACTGCAGGTCAGTCAGCCTAGTCTCACTGCTCAAAAAAAACCTCCTGGAAGCTACACCCAGGCACACAGAGCAGGAGGAGATCCTACATGCTTTTACCAAGGGCGAAACATGCTTGGCCAACCTGACTGCCTTCCACGATGAAATTGCTGCCTTGGTGAAAAAGGGTCACCTTGATCTTAGTTATGCTTTTCTAATATTTTATTTTATTTTGTCCGCACTAATAAATTGGTGAAAATATGTTTGGGGCGGATGAACTACCAGGTGTCTGGAAACATTACTTGGACTGCCAAGTTCAAATGGTTCCAATGGCATCTTGTTTTTAGGGATGGTTAATGGGGCTAATGATGCCTTTGCAGCTGATGCCTTCATTAATAAGCTGAATCACGAGGCAGAGGGCATCCTCTGCAAGTTTGCAGACGACACCAAGCTGGGAGAAGCGCTCTGCATGCTGGAAGTCTTCACTCCTGTTCGGAGAAAGCTTGAGAAGCTGGATAAATTGTCAACAGGTACCTCAAGTGCAGCAACGGCAAACACAGAATCCTTTCAGGATAGGGGCTGATCAAGTTGGAGGAAAATCTATTTGCAAGAAGCAACAGCCTCAAGTTAACCTTGTGAAGGGATTACTGATTATAAAGTTCATGGAATTTTCAAAAAGAGGAAAAAGTTCAGGAAATTTGAGTCAAATCCATATTGCACTCTCCTCTCTTCCCTCAAAGTGGAAATCTTTGAGTGAAGGATATTTTCAGAGCACAGACTGGGAAACCACAATAAAATTTGATTGCAAGGATGTTTTTTCTAATTGTGGTTTGACATTTAAATTAACACCAACTGTTTGATTACTCAACTCTCTTCCTCCTCCATGATGGATAAATATTTAATGAGAATAATCTCCACTGTGATGTGAACAGAGTAAAGAAGTTAATTCCTCCTCTATTTTTTCTCAGATCCCTGAGAAACCAGGTATTATCTCAGGAGTTACAGAATAACTAGCTTTCCTCCAAATCTCTTCATAAGCATTCACCAGAAAGCTAATATTTATTTAGATATACCTAAAGGAACTTTGCTACCCCAGGAGAAATCCTGCTGAACTTTACATAGGACATCATCTTTAGGGTCAGAAGCATTACAGAATAAGTGTGATTTTTGACTTAAGCTAGGTCTTCAATCTTAGTGACAGATGCAATAACTCAAAGCTTTAGTCTGCCTGACTCAGATGCGCTGATAACACCCTGTTATCAGTAGCACTGTAAGGAACATGTGAGGCTCCTTTCAAAACCAGATATGAGGAAATCCACAAAGGAGACAATTACATTATTTCTGCTAAGAAAATATGCCTCAAAATATCTCAAGAAATCCATCAGCAAACAGTTATCATTAACCTACAACTTCTCTTTAGTTCTATATTTAATTACAGTATGTTGTGTCACAAAGAGAAACTAGAGATAGAAGAATGCTATTAAAACTATATAACTCTCCCAGTGTAGAAACTAGAGTAGATCCCCAACAGAGAGGGAAAAGAAAAAACATAGAAAACCCCCTATGTTTTAAAATTTTAAGGTATTACTTAATATAACATTCATGACTAGCTCTCTTTTCCCTTATATATGAGAGAGAGAGAAAGTAAGGGAGATATAAGATCTTATTATTTTATTCACTAAGAATGGAAACATTATATGACTAAAGAGAGAAAGAAAAACAGGAATATATTATATATTGCTGATAGACGGCAGCATCCTGCTTCCAGTGGCAGACTCTTAGCAAATGTCTTCAACCAGAGACAAAAAAGATGCATTCCTTATACAAGATTATGATTTGCACTAGATGCCAAAACAAGAGTGAGAGAGAACATCTAGATTTACATTCCCTTATGAGCCATTAGACCTGTCATAACAACAGTGAGACAGAAACTAGAATACTTTTCTTTAACATCTCAAGAGAAAAGAGCAGGCAAAGCAAACATATGAGAGTGTGGAAGCACAGTTCTTCATGAGGCCTGAAAGATGTAGTCTAACCATTTCTGCTAATGCATATACTCCAAATTTTCTACACATATCTCTTAACTTACTAAAATGTAGGTGAACTAGTTGATCAAAGTATTGGAATATTGTTTAACAAAACAAGAATGGATCTATCTTCGTCCCAGTAGGGCACTTGCTTTTCCATATGCTGCTTCATGTGCTTCTGCTGTGCATCTGTCTCATATAAAACATTAGATGGTTAGATTCACTATCAATTACAGACTGCAACAAGTTTGATTTCGATTACAGGGAGAGAGGAAAACAGCTTGGATCCCTAAGGGGAGGTGCAGACACCAAAGGGGTGAATCAAAAATGAGAATCGTACATTGCATGTTACCAATTAGGGAGAGAAATGAAGTCAAGATATATATGTAGACATCTATTTTTATATAAACCTGAGGTGATTCAGTTTCACTTCACATTTGAGACAGAAGAGCAGTGCTTCTACCAGTATCTATTTAGATTCATTTGAAAGAGCTGTTTCTCAAGCAATTCTAAGGACAGTTCTAAACTGCAAAGAAGCTTACTTTTGAAAACAAAGACATAATAAAACCTAATTACAGAGAGGATCGCTGTTTGTCCAGCATCCCTGAATTATCTCCACGTTAAGGTACTTCCTTTACCAGTTAATAGGCATTAAGAATTACGATCAGAACAAAATAAAAACTGTGAAAACTTCTGCCAAGGTTAATAACAATATCTGTATATGCAGGCTCCAAAAATTAAAATATACAGAACATTCAATTTCTCAGAATCTTGACTCAAATAATTATTGTCATCTAGCTTGAACAGCAGGGAAAAAAAAGTGAGTTATTTTGATTTTTTTTTTTCTTTTTACAGGAAAAAAAAATCCTCCACAATCTACTGTTTGGAAATCAAGTCATTTATGTGGTACAGTCAAGTGAGATATTTGAATAGTCTCGGATTCTTTCCTTCAACCTTAGCCTATTTCCTAGAGTCTGCATCTCTTTCCTCTCTCAAAGAAAGATTCTGTTAATTTAGGTCAAGCTCAGTCACAAGATTCGTGCTCATAATATATCCTCCACAAACCTTCCTTCTGCTTTTGATTTTTTTTTTCCCTCTCTCCTATACAAGCATACTCCCAGATTTGTGTATTAATATGTTGGGGTGGGAAGCAATATTTCCACCCCCAAGGAACAGATGTTAATGTTGTCAATGCCAAAGTACCATCATATTCCTAGAACGGATTGTTTTGATCACGTGACACAAGATAAGAATCTACCCAAAAGCACATCTTAGATAAAGGGAACCACAACTACAATTGCCCATCTGCAAATAACAAAATTAACCTCGTATGAGATGTAAGACAAAGCTGCACTAGCTGAACTCTGTTACATAATTGTTGCTGACTTCACGCTTTGTAACAGATTTGGGTTGGGAGAACAGAGTGATAATAACCTCCATGACAACTGCTAGTTGGCCTTATATACTGATGACATCAAGGACATCGGCCTGAAGCCACATGACAAGTGAGGCCGCATGGCTCACTGGTTTGGTTGATAGTGGCTCACACCAGCAGCATGATTTATAAATCCATAGGCAGTTAAGACAATCACTCCTCATGAGTGGACACATCCATGGGCATCCAGCATCCCACAAAAAGACTGAGCCTGAACCACACGCACAAGAGTCCAGATGACAACTAGGGCCCAGACAGGATGTGCAGTTGGAGTGTGTGTCCTGTACCCCTGCATGCTGGTTTGGATTGGGCTGAAGGAAATGCAGCTTTAACTGGTGTGTGGGCGTGTGTGTGTGCACGTGTGTCTGTTGTAGAATAGGCTTATTAAAAGACAAAGTGCTATCCACACACTCTCATCTCTCCCACACCCTAAATACGTTTTAGATTATTCATCACTGAGTGCTGTGTTTCCATTCCTGCATCCATCCCACCCCAGCCCAGTTCCCCCACAAAATCGTGCTGTCTGCACTGCTCCTTATCACCTACATGAGACAGTTACCTAAGAGTTTCAGCATCTAGTATTTAGGACCATCAACCACAAATATTAAAGGTTGAAATGACTGAAATTGAACCTCAAGAAATAGAAAATCCATTAGGTCTGAAACTTGTTTTAAGGCTCTTTTTTCTCATTCTGTTAGATACAATGTTAGTGGAGATTTGCTTTGCCAAGAATCCTTTTGAAAGAGGCTGTATAACTGCTATTTAGATGTGCTAAGTAGTCACAGGTAACTCCGCTGTTTTTAAAAAAAGCAAGAATACAAGACAACTTTAATCATACTCAATAACGCATTGCAAAATGCACAGCCCTCATGCACTCTACAGATCATCAATATTACTTAGATATTTCTCAGACTGTGAACATCTATCAATATTAAAAAGATGAAAATATATAAAAATACCTAAAATGCTTTACATAAGTAACAGCTTGGAGGATTTTTTCAAAGCCTAACATTCCCAGGCACAGAAAAGAAGCCTTAATTAAACTGATTAGACAGGCTACTGTTGTCAGCTATCAAAAAAACCCAAAAGCCAAAGGTTTTCCATGCCCAGTATCAGCTGGTAAAGAGAGTAACTTTTTCCATTTTTAAAAACCTAGAACAAGAATGGGACATATTTCACTCATTTGCTGAAATCTCTTGAAGTATTGAACCTAGCTGAAAAAAATTTGTCTGACAAAGACAATTCTTAGGGAAAGGCTGAGACAGTTGCATAAAATGTTCCAGAAATTAGCTTAAAAGCTTAGAACTTTCTTCCTGTTTAGTTACTCTAGTACCTACTTTCTGGTAGTTAACATCCAAATTCTTGAAATACATTTCCCTAACATCTGTAGCTCTTAAGACACCAGCTTTTGCAATGTGATGTATAGAATAACATACTTTCCCTCAAAAATGGACTTGACCATGAAGCATCACATATATATTGCTCTTAGATTTAAATAAATCAGTACACTACAACTCTTTATTTTAAAATTAATATACAATGAAATAAAATTTGGGCTTGACAGCTTCTGCTCAAACACTGTACTCGGTAGCAATACAAAAGGAGATACACCAGAGCTGAGCTAAGAACGCGTGCGCATGTTTAGTCTCACGCGGTGTTCCACTGCCTGAATCCACCTCAGTGTGGTCCAACCATTATCTATTGCCATAATAAGAATTTATAAACAGCTATAGGCACATAGATTTCTAGTGTTGGGCGCTAAATAGAATGGAATAAAATATTTCAATTGGAAAGGACCTACAATGATCATCTAGTCCAACTGCGAATCCCAATTATTACTGTGTTCACTCTAAATTACTTAGCTTCAACTGTGTCTAATGCCTTTTTTAATACTGTAAATTTCCTTCAAAATTCTTGTGGTAATCAATTAATTTATAATCACTGCATTCTCTATAATTAGAAAGGAGACAGATAGATATCTAGGGGTTTTTAATCTAGATCAATTTTATAGTACACTAATAGAGATTCAACAAAGTTTATTCAGAATACTTCACACTAAAAAAATGAAAGCAATCCCCTTGTCTCTGAAATGCCTACACTGAAGCTAAAATATGCTACTATTAAGGCTAAAAAGTAAAACACCCAGTAGGTAGTCAGAAAATGTAGTTTTAAATTTATAATCTGATACAGGAAACTCCAGTTTCCACAAAATTTTCTTCTGATGCAGCTTAAAGAAAGTGCCAAAAAGTGTTTTGTTTGGGGGAATGAGGCCTATATTACAAAGGAAATAACATTTTACTGTAAATTTATAGTTTAAATAACTGAACAGATGTAATTAAATATATAATAAGATACAAATAAATTTAAATTGCGTTTATCGCTTTCAACCTTTAAAACACTAGAAAGTTCTGAACTTCTACATGGAGTTTTCTGGTATTAGTTTTGGAGAGACTCTCCAAAAAAGTACATATAGTGGACAGATTCTACAGTCCTTTATTTCGCACATAAAGCCAGTGTGGAAACTAACAGATTAGACTGCATTTCTGCAAAAAAAGTACATATCTGAACCGACCATGGCTCTTCCTTAATGCAGGGCTTTAGAAATCAAAGCATTGAACTCCGGTTCTTCTCTGATTCCTGACTCTGATAGTGGAGGACAGGCAGCATCTGCTGGACTAATTTTCTGAGAAGTCCACATGGTGCTCAAAAGGAGATTGTTATTTTCCCTGGTTTGCTGGGTTGGAGTCCAGAAGGAAGTGTCAAACAAGACTTTCAAGAGGATGCCTGGAGAAAGGTACTGTTCAGTAGGTCCAGCTGTGAGCCATTAATTGCTCTGAGAGGCAGTAACTAACCACTCACTTGTCTGAGTAAAGATAAGAGAAATGGCCTTATTATAAACTTCAGCTGAGAAATTCTCTCTTCCCCCTGTCAGATGCTACCGCACAGTTCTAGTTCACTATAGGCATTACTTCAACTTTGCGCTAGTGTGACAACATTGAAAAGAATGGAAACACACTTGCATACATTTGCAGTACTGCATTTCTTATGAGCCCTGCAGGAGTTTGGTCCATTGAATTCAGCGACAGCAGGACTCAAAAATACCTATTTTAAAATTAAATGCTTATTTTACTTATTGCAGTGGATCTTATATCTTACCACCCATGGTTTGTCAGGTACCCAAATCTCCCACAAGTACTTCGGCATATCTCCAAAATTCAGTGCCTAAAAAGCAATAATATTTAAATAAAAAAGATGTGTCATTCTTACTACAGATCTTCAGATCACCCACCTCCCCAAAACGGCCCAATATTGGTACTGTAGAAAGCAAAGTGTGAGTAAATTTCTACCGAAGACAGATAAATAACTTTTTATGGGGGTTCACAAACTTCAGAGGCCATAGGCTAGTTTTACCAAACATATGGGTGGTAACATTTAAAATGCTACATCAAACATCAGTGTAGTTTCTGAAAGCTGATTGTTGAATATTTTGTTCTAGTCAGGCAACAGATTTTCAGATGGGTTTTTATTTTCCTGTTTAGTGAACCACCAAGTTGTGTCATAATAAGAAGAAACTTTTCTCCTTTTTTAGTTTAATGCACTATTAAGCTTTTTATTAAGATATTATTAATCAGCCTTGAGACTCGAAAAAGCAAAACCAGCAGATCTTTGAAACTGCAGTTAAAGCTGTGTTTAATGTGGGAGCATTAATGGATGTTCATGCTCTGTTACTAACGGCTGAATATAAATAGCACTATGTACTACTTCAGGTTCCCTCCTGAGAATAATACTTACACACCCCAAAATATCACATCTCCGAGGACTAGAGTCATAAAGACTGTGTGTATATGACTGTAAGAGAACAGTGGAGGGAAAGTTCAGTAGGTTACTAAGTTTGCAGAACCTTCAAATCTGCCTATTCCAAGAGGAACTGATCTGGTTATTTAACCCAACAACAGAAAACTACCACAATAGTTCTGAACTACCTGAGCCAAAACAACACATGCATTTGGAAGGACAGTGAGAAAGTCAAGTATCAGCACAGCACCAGGCCTTTGCACTGTTCTATTTTATTTGAGAAAAGAAAGATTCCCAGAGAGAGAACATTACATTAAGAGTAATGTTTTCGGAAAGTCGGACAATTTCAAATCCATTCTCTGTAGAGTAATATGCCCAAATTGCAAACAAGCACTTTGTGCCCCATATTCAGAAAGAACATTAGTATTCTGTACAGAATGGTTTATCCACTCCTTTACCACTGTATAGTGAGCAAAATCCTCAGAACATTTTACATCAAATAGTACTTTTACTTGCAATGGAAAACACATGTCTCTTCCAAAGTACTCCCAACAGGTACTCCCTTGGTTATCCCACAAAAGTTCTGTGTTCTTGGAGAATTGTATCACAGTTCTGAAAGCTTTTTCAAGAAATCCCCTTGAAAGTAGAAAGTCATCTTAAGTATTTTATCTACCAAAAGTATTCTCCTCTGATATCTGAAGTTACATTTCCAACTAAATTCAGGAAGTCCTTTCTTTGTCATCTAAAATTTTAATTGGGAAAAAAACCCACAAAACAACCCAACCCACAAAACCCAAAATTAAAATGCTTTAGACAGCCAGAAATGTTATTTGGCCTTACACGAGCAGAAATGTTACTCGTTCTTACACTCTGCATGAAAAGGCACTTACGCAATCCATGGAGATTAATAGGGATAGTTTAACGACAAGGTAAAAGCCACCAAGAACGTCTCATTCTAAAATCTGCCTGTGTCTTCTGTGATATTTTACATATGATTGTTTTCCTCATTTACATGAGTACAAATGAAGAGCAATTCGCCCAAAGGCAATGGAATTAAACTGGTTAAAAGGTAAAGAAGGAGTCCCTGTGGACCAAGCTCTCTTTTAGAATGTATATTGCACAGTTTTATCCACTTTGATAAAGTGATGAGTTTTTGAAAACATACTCCATATTACCTAATACCTCCCTACTTATTAGAAAGTCACCTTTACAGAGATGTCACCTTTGCAGAAATAATAAGTAGCTTCCTGAAAATAATTGGAAAGAAATTACAAGACAAATTTCTATCACAAATAATGAATGTTTCTCCTGTCCCCTTAGCTAGTTGAAAGCTTAGGGAGACCATGAAAATAAAACAGGAACGAGCAGGAATAAAATCTCATTCACGTAACAATTTGCAGATTGAAAAGACAAATTCATGACATCATAAAATACAATGCCTTTTTTCTACAAAAAGCAGACTACTGCTACATCAGAAGTGAAATACGTCTCTCTCACTTTCCCATGCTTTTGGGAATGGTTAAGATCATTATGTATTGCAGGGACANNCAGGAAGGAGAACCAGGGAAGCAACAGATTCACAATAGCTTCTCTGAATTCCCATCCTTTTTTACAGCTTCCCTGTGTGCATCAGCACCCGGTAGAAAGCTGTACAGAAAGCAATCCCCGCTCTCAGTCTTCCAGTGACAATTCCAACCACAATTAAACTTGGACCATACTCTTCACACAAATAAATTACAGCTTGAGGCTGAAGAAAAAAAAAAGTTTTGATCCAGGGGAGAGGAAAAAAAGTAGTTGTAAAAAACAAGTAAAATAAATCTTATTTTTAAGTATTACGAAGAATGAAGTTCTAACAGGAAATGAGTCCCTTGTCCCTGAGGTCAGTGTAGAAAGTACTCCCATCAGCTGACGACCTAAATTCATGATTCTTGCAATGGCTCATGACTGCCACACATTTAAAATATAGGGTTGGATTCATGAGGTCTTAAGAATATATGGCTTCCCTAAAAGGTGTTGAAAAGTCAACATTATTTAAGATATTATAAAACATGCAAGATTTGTTTCTGTAAAACTTAGTACAGTTTTATCTTTTTCTTTCTAACTGTTTCTCTATTTCATGAGCTGACATCAGCAAAATCTTTCAGCCAAAATGCACACTAGCTTTTTATTTCATTTATCATCCCACATTTACAAACAAAAATGTTATGGGAATATCTTGAGCTAAACAGTTTGGATGGAAGAGGGAAATGACAAAGTCAGCATCAAAGATGAGATTGCGATCCAAAGCAAGGAAGATAACAGAAAAAACTTGCCAATTGCTTTTTCCCAATAAAATGAACAGATAGAAGCACAGACCTCTAAGAGTAATGAAAACAACCTACTGTGTCATCATTTTATGCAAGAAAGGGAGAGAGAAGATTAGCCTAAAACTCCTACAATAATATGGATTTTTTCAGCTGACAAAAGCAGTACTATATAAAATCTTTTCTGTGCTTTATTTCTAATTACCTTCTATCCTTTAATGAACAAGAAAGCACTTGATCTTGAAAGTCCTTGTGCAGTCAAAACTCCCACTAAAATTAATGGGACGTTTTTTCCAGCCTAAGAGCTCTGAGATCAGTCCTCATACTTAGCTCTTTCTAAGCTACTTCCATTAATCAAACTTCTTAGGTTTTTTCCTCTCCTTTTCCACTAGGATCATATATTAAAATACACAGACACTAGAAATCATAACCTTGCCTCAGGAAGAAAGCCTGCTGCACTTTGTTATCCTCAAAAGTTTAGCTCAATTTCACAAGTAAAACCCCGATTCTGAAGAACCTTGATTACCTGGATACCTAATACTTAATTTTGGCCTCTTTCAGCAGTTCTGACAGATGTTGTGACAGTGCCTGTGGAAGTTAAGCTGTCTAAATTACACAATTGCCTGTGGAAGTCAAGCTGTCAGAATTACACAACTGAAATGCACGTACACAAACTTTCTAATCAGACAAATCTCACTGAAACTAATAGAAAAAAACATAAGGGACTCTGAACAGCCCTGTGTCGCACTTCCAGTAAAAAAGGAGTTAAGGGACTAAGGTTCAATGCCTGTTTCTCCTATTGAGGCTCACACAACCTGCAACATATGTCTGACATGCCAAAGAGGAATAAAATTAAATCGTTACTTGTATGCCTCAATAAACCACTTCATTTCGTTTTGCAACAAAAACTAACAAAAAATTCTGTATTCAAAGGAATTTACTGTTTTTATGGCTTTAATACAGTAGCATCGATACCCCACCCCTCAGTTTTCTCCCACTGAAATAGAATAGCATAAAAATAAAAATAAGATACACTGTAGCCTGTCAGATGATTTGGTACTAACACTGTCCTAAGAAAAATTATGAGACTCGTTTACAGCTGATCATTAATAGGTCTTAGCAAGGATAATCTCCTTTGTTGTTTTTTTTTTCTCTTCAACAGCACAGTGATGCCTATATATATGAGAAAACTGCCAAGACACCGTGGCATTTAATTGTTCATTTAGAGAGCCTGTGAGTGACTGTACTGCACCAGCATACGGTCATGGAATGATATAATTCTGTATGGATTCTTACATAGGATTATATCTTCCTGTGAGGATGCTACAATATCTGTGAAGACTCTGTAACATTGCCTTCATTTATGAGAAATTCAAGCATAATGAACTTCTGATCTTTTAATTATATTGAAGACATAAAAGATCCAGCAGAAGACAGAATGAAGGAGAAATAAGGATGATGGACTGATTTGCACTTTGACTCAGTAATGCACACACATAAAATACCTCCACAGTAAACACTTAGTTGAAGAAGCAGCAGCAGATTAAGTCACTGGGTTCTCTGCTTTGCCAGCTGGCCAGGTTTAAATTTACTTCGGCATTCTTTTGCCTACAGCTTGTCTTTATGTTTAAATGCTGTAATTTACAGTACTTGAAAACACATAGAAAAATATTAAATAAATAATACCTGCTGGTGATGGTTGCTCATCAAGGAAAAGGAAAAAAAAAACAACAGAAAGAAAAAGCAGCAACGACATAATTTACAAAGATAAGAAATTTTGCATATTTTCAAAAACGAAACCAACAAAAAACCTACACAGGAACAGTCGCTTTCTAAAGGATGAAGTAAAACCTTTTAAAGGCAAATAATAATTTTTTTAAAGGAATGAAGAATAATTAAAGTAAGAATATGTCAGTGTTAGAACTAAAAGGTTCACAAGATGTGCAATTATTTTCCTGTGTGAGCAATTAAGTATGTTTTTAGAAAGACAAATGAACATTTTGTCAGATTAAGAACTGAAGTACATTTTTCACTGCCTTTTTCCTTTTGTTTTAAAACCCAGTCAAGAAACTACCTATACTGGTGTTAGCAATGGATACAGAACACAGAAAATCTAGCAAGACAAATGTTTTGGAGATGACAGAGAAATTCTACCTCATCAGAAGAAAGCAAAAAGAGGCTTCATAATTCAGTTTTGATTCTCAAAGCATGTGCATTCCTCCACACATTTCTTTATTTGCAATACTTTACACTATTCAAAAGTTTTACTGATAAGAATCACATCTCTTAATCACCATTGCCTCACAGATCCATATCCCCTGCATTTATCCCAGGTTCCTTTCTTAAATATGTCTCTCATACTTGACTAGTAATGGTTAAAATTATATATAAGGAGGAATTAACACTGCAAAGACAGTTCAAACGTAAGAGCAAGTTCACCTTTCATATTTTACAGTCAATTCATTGCTCTCTTCTACTTATTGTCTATGTAATGTCTAATTAATGCTGATCTCCTGATGCGAGACCATTTGACAGATGTAAAACTTCATCACATGTAAGGTACTGAATATATAATTCCAGCAGAAGTCTTCTCTTATTTTGAACACAGACATCTAGATGCAATCCACGCATAAGGAGGACATAATCCAATTATTAACTAAATACCTCTTGGTGTTTCTAGCACAGTGCAAATCTTTATGGCTGAGATGGATCTGGACTGACTGTCAATGATGACAGTTTATAACTGGTTTCAGCCATAAAAGATTATGTTATCATCCTGCAAATATCAAATTATTGTGGTTGTTTGCTTCCTCAGTGTTGACTAAACTATCATCTGTGAAATCTTCCACCCTCATCTCAAGGGCAAAGGAAAGATAGGGTATGTAAGACAAAGAATAATGCGTGGTTCCTGAGAAGCAGATGACCACCATTTAGGTTTATTTGGATTACCCCTATGTGAAATAAATTGGTGGTTTAAATTTAGCTCAACCTAGATGTGATTTATCAATGAAAAAAATACAAGTACACTACTGACTGGTAACTATAAGGACAAAAAGATCAAAGATCCAAACCACTACCTGACCAACAGTGATTGGCTCTTTGCACTGCTGTTCGTTGCACTGCACCTGTTCAGTGGATACATTTTGGAAAAAGTGGATGATAAGGACCTATGTATCACCTCTCATGAGTCTGAAACTTTCTTTTTCTTTCATTTTTCTCACTATAAAGAATAGCGATAAAGTAATCCTAATGAAGACCACCGGGATATCAAAGAAAAAAAGCAATGCTTGAAAGAAACTTCAGAAGCTACCCTGAGTACAACGCCCAGGATATGATTGACTGAACCCTCTGTTAGCAGCTTTCCCTCCCACAAACTGAAAAAAAAATAGTTTGTCAAGATTTACATAAAGAACCTACATTGTTACAGACATTCCTATTCAATTATTCAACTAACCTGTTTCTAATAAGTCTAACCTTAATTTTCTCTTTTATCTGAATGCCACAGATTTCATCCTAGTTCTTATATTGATATTAACACTGGAGGGAGAGGAAGGGGTTGTGTTGAGGTTCAACCCATTAGACATATAATAATACAATTAACAGATTTGCCTGACTAATGAGTTAAAGGTGGATTCATACTCTAAGATGTCTTATCTGTATTGATCCTACTGTCATCCATTACCGCCATATTAAGAAAAAAAGAAATAGCACTTTCCCTTTTGTGCTTCTTCATAAACCTGACTTACCATTTTAAACAAAACATATCATCTCCAAGCTCTTTATTTTTTTTTCTAATTCTACAAAAGCCAGACCTAAAGTGAAAACAGAAGTCAATAAAATAATGCTGTCTTTGCAGCAATTTGCACAGCAAAAATGTTTCACTCACATTAAATAAGAAAATGGAAAACATTTTTCAATAAGATAATGCCAAACCGAACTCAAAGGTCTAAAATCTTGGCTTGTTATACCATCCCACACTAATCCTTTCATTGCCAGCAGTTGATTTATATCAGTGAGTATTACAATATAATGTAATTAGTAATGGTAATATTACCACAAATAGTATAAACAGCTCTGCTCTACTGCCTTTAAATTATTTTTATAAGCATGTTAATAACATACCATCAAGCATCAATACAAATCCTTGACAGCTTCTTGAAAAAAGATTATGCATGTCTAAGCAATTTTCTCATACACAGGTTTTCTTTAGAAAACATGTTGTCACTATTCCATTAGCTCAAAAGGGAGGGTATGCATAAAAGAATCTCTGCTAAAGAAGTCTGACTGCTAGCCAGCAAAGCATATGTTCAATAGTCTGTATTTACTACTGGTTGGGTTAGGGTTGTAGGTAGCACAACACCAGATGAATTTCATCTTTAAAAGATGTCTAGCAGTGCACTGAATGAAGCCTTTGAGTGGCACAAACCCTCATTTTGACAGTATTTCAACAGGGACTGCTGGAAAGAAAACAGAGTAGATTAACAGATATGTGGAGCAGACATCTTAGGTCTGATCCAGAGTCTCTGAAGTCCACCAGAATTTGGATGGCGTCCTAAACTAGACACCTTCCTGGAACAATTTAAAAAAAATTCTCATACATCATCCAAAAAAAAGACCTCACTACCAAACCTAAACCCAAAATGAAATGTATGTATTTTTGTTGAAAATCCTACCATAATTTAAGGGCACCCAACTCCCCACAGTCAAATGTTACGTAACTGGCAAAGGCAAAAACACGGTCTGTAACTCAGCATTCCAACCTCTATTATGTTGATCTACCCTCTGGAAGTGCCACTACTTTTGCTTTAGATGGATCCCAGCATAGGCATCTATAATTCTGATGTCAAACAGTTCAGCATGATCTTATCATCATTGTTCAAAGATATTTTCCATACTGTCAGATGGTTGGCTCATTTGATTCTCTTTCCATTTTGTATGGAACTATTTGCTTAATAAGATATTCAGAATGCCAACAGGTATCCTTAACAATATGATAAGATACATATGAGCCTAGAGAAAAGTCAGTTTTGTCAGGTTAAATTATACAGAGATGGAAAACAGATTTTTCTCCTTTTTTTTTTCTCCAAAACAGTATTTTAACTCATTAATGAAAGTATTTTAACTCAGTGTTCTTCAAAAGTTTCTATGTCTACAGTCAATATCTTTCATGAAATATTTCAGTCTAAATTTTTACAGTTTGGCTACTGCAAGCAAAGATATAATGGA
>VZTA01016576.1:2117-23162 GCA_013398855.1 Mohoua ochrocephala
GGCTCGCCGCTCGCCGCTAGCACGCTCCATCTGCCGAGCAGACGCCGACGGGCCGCCCCAGCGTCCTGGTGGTAATGCTGTCCACGTCTTCTGTTTCTCTCTCCGTCTTTTTCCCTCTCTGCTCTCTTTTCAATCCCGCTCCGGCCGGCTCCATATGTTTTCTTTATCAAGAAACAGATCTCAGATACAATGTTGCCTCGTTTGCGCTTTATTTTTATCCGAGAAATCTAGCAAAAAGAATCCTCCCCGACTCCCCTTACAGCGGAACGAGACAGGACCAAGGAGATAACCCTTCAAGAATGGAAGTTTCCAAATGCCAAGGGGGTGTGTGTAATGAGGTTTTTTGCGGTAGAAATGGGCAGCAGCTGAGGTCCACAAGGTCCACCCCTAATGCCCAGCCTCTGAACTGCTGGGACCTCAGGCTCCACAGCCCCAGCTTGCATCCCATAGCGTGGAGCACACCTCTCCTGTGCCCCAGAGGAAAGTGGCTTCTCCCTTTACCAACGCCTCGGCACATGAGGCCGGCTCCCCCTTCTCCTCCAGAGAGCGCCGCTCCAGCCTGTGGCAGCTGCATGCACCTGCTTGTGGAGGTGCCTCCTAGGCAGGGCTCGCCGAGAGTTCCTCTTTGACACAGCCCAGCTCCAGCCAGGTCCGGGCTCTCCTGCCTCCTGGCCACGAGGGCAGCTTCCCCTGAGGTCAGCAGCTTCCTTCACAGGGCAACTCCCCTGCCCAAGACAGCCCCAGCGTGGTGGAAGCAAGAGGTGTCAGGGCTGCTTAGAGGGCTTAGCCTGCACACAGCTCGATGCAGCAGTGCCAAGGCCCAGGCAATGCTTGGTTTGATTCCCCCTTGGCAGTTTTTCCTGTAAGAGAAGCCTCTTCACAGAAAGGCAGGCATACAAACTGAGTCAAAAACCAGGGCACGGGTGTTGTAGAGGGCACATCCCCAAAGTCCTCCTGAAAAGTCTGTAAAACCAGCTGGAGCATATTTGGATGCCTACCTGAAGCCACACAAGAATGCTTCCCCTGCTGAACTTCAGGACTTTGACCAAAAGAGGTGCCAAATTCACAGGACTCCAGTCACCTGTCCCAAAATATAGTAAAACCTTTTAACATGCTTTCCAGGAAGCTCAGGGGAGTGATGAGCACACTGAAGGCAAGATCTTCCAACAACGCCTTTAGAAATCACACACACAGTTACACGCTCTTCCCACTGTATGTTACAAGTTTATTTGTGCAAAAATACAGTCATCAAGACTTCTTCTTTGCTGAGAATTGGACACAGTTCAGTGATGTACACAGAAAGAGGTACTGTTGTAATCAGAGCAAATAACACTCTAACTGTTGAGCCAACCAAGTGGTTCAATACACTGAGATCCTGTTCTCAAGTGATTTAGACAACCTGTATTTAACTACTGTACCTCAAGAAAACCAACAAAACACCTAAAAGGAAAGCTGGGAGCAGAATAATGAAGTTTAAAACTGCACTAACTCAACAATAAAAATGGCTTAGACTTCCCTAATCCCAATATTTCTTTCAAGCACAGGAAGATGAAATTTTAAAAACCTTTAAAATTCTATTTCAAAACATGAGACACCAATGTGTAGCAAAAAAAAAAAAAAAAAAAGGGGAAAAAAAAAAACAACCAACCAAAAATTTTCAGAGCTCTATCCTCTGGGTCCACGACTTAATAAAACAACCACCACACCAGCCCCAAAATAATACATATGAACAAGAAAGGCATTGCAGAATCCCCTCGCCCCCATCAATATCTTCCTGTAGTGCCTACATCACGGAGAAATTTTCAAACAATTCCTCTCTTTTGTGCAACCATGTTTTAACACAACTACACTGGACATTCATAAGGCTGTTCTGAGCAGCTATTTTTTGATCCTAACAAATCTACGTGTTTCTTGAACAAGTGTCTCAACATCTTCGTTATCCTTTTCTTCTGAACTTGGTTCCCAGTCCGAGTCTTCATCAGTAGGTTCGCACTCCTCCTCCTCCTCCTCGTCTATAAAGCTGTCATTGAGGTCATATTCATTGGCTTCACCATCATTCACACCATCTTCCTCCACAGCCCTTTTTCCTGTAGGGACAAAAATGTCATGTATTCATGAATAATAAATGCAGAGCTCAAGATCCCTCCCAGAGCCCACACAGTTAAGCCTCTCTCCTCAAGAGGAGAAAGAATCACCTAAACAACCTATCTATCTTCCAGTTAAGCCTCTAGCCATTGCTAGATGGCTACTTTGACCCTAGATTTTCTGCCTCCATCCATCCATCCATCCATCCATCCATCCATCCATCCATCCATCCATCTTTTATATTCTTAGTCTTTGGAAGCTGATATGACTTTTAATTCTTACTCACTTCTTTCCTGAGCTTAACATTAGAGAAGGAAATCTTCTAGATCACTCACGTCCTATGTTCTCCACTTGCATTCAAGCTGGATAGTTTGTGTTTCCCTTCTGAAGGTCATTTTCCACTGCATTTTGGCAGATGTATATAAGCCTTGCTCTCAACATCTGTGACATCTTTTTTCTTAAATGCCCAAAATTCCTAACTAGCCATGGCCTGTTAATATTCCAGTCATGTCTTAATTCTGTCCTTAAATCATATCTCTGAGTAAAATAATGTTCATTCCTCTTCCTCCCACCCTCCCATTTTTGCATTCTTACCTTATCTAGAAATAACAATAATGATATCAGTTTAGATAACCTATCTGTTGAGCAGTTGTCTCCAGCTTTCATATGAAACAATGAATATGTATTTTTGATTTAGCTACAGACCACAGTCCAAATCCTAACTCTGTATTAACCATAAGCACTTCTCAGCAAACTCTTGAAACCTCAGGTCAGAGCTCCAGGCACAAACACTACCACCAGTACCTCATGTAGTCAGACTACAGCCTCTATCAGGCTGTCACACTTTTCTATGAGTGGGAATGCTCCTATTCCAGAAATACCTTCCTTTTTACGCTTGCTGGCTTATTGTTTAACAGACTTCAGAGGAAATGAATCATGCCCATGTTAGCCCATAACCAGCAGAATTTCTTAGCAGAATCACAGACTATAGTCCTGCAGAATTAATTATGCCTTGGAGGGGAGGGGTCAAAATGAAGATGCTGAATACAGTAAGAACAAAATCCCCCTTCTCAGACTAAGCTTATTAGAATAATAAACCCAAGAGTTGCTTATCAAAGAAAAGCCCTTCGTCACTTTTACAGCATTGTGAGTAGTATTTTACAACAGAAGCAGGAATTCAGGCAAAATACTGATGACTTCCATATTCTTCCTACAAATGTAGGAGGTACATGCTATGTTCTCCCTCCCCATACATCAATGCTTGGATTTTAGCAGTGGGTGATACACTTCCTTTTATGCCTTTCCTCTCCATTTCTTTCTGCTGTCGTTTAATTCAGCCCTACCAGCCCCTAAAGCTGATGATTAATCCCAATTTTGCCTTTTCTCTAGTAGCACAGCTATACAGATGACCTTGAAACTTTCTATGAAAGTAGCTCCTTGATGTGGGGAAAAAAAGCTTGCTGACCGCTACAGCGTTCTATTTTGATGTGAGCTGATCAGCTTGCTAGAAAATCTACAAAAAAGTGTGTAGGAGAATCCTGCATATTCCATGGTTACAGGGTGTTATTCATCTCGGTAGCAACAACTTAGTGAAGTCATTCAGTAGTGACAATTTAATGACAGCATAACTCTGACTTTTTTTTCAATTCCTTCCCTACAACTATTCCCCAGTAACTTGTGTCAGATTATTTCTCAGAACATTCTCTACAGGCAATTCTGGCAGCAATTAGACTTGAAAACTAAACATGTTAAATGTCAGGTGGAGGGCACCCCTCTTCTCTTGGCTGGTGGAATTTAAATACATTTGTAGGGAATTTAATCCTGCTGTGTCTAACGGTGCAGTTGTGCCAAATACGACGAAATAAAAGTTCATGGAGCCTTGTCTGTCTGTCTGACCCTGCAGGACCTGGTATGATCCTGCCTCAAGTGTGAACTTACTGAGCACCACACCTTTTATAAGCTTTGCCCTCCACAGAGCTAAGTAAGCCAGTCAACAAGACATTAAATTCTTTTTAAAAATAGTAAATATAAACAGAACTTAATAAATTAATTCCCTTCTTTCCCGTGTGTGCAGAATATCGATTCTTCCCTGGTTCTTACTTAGTAAGAAGAGTTGAATTTGACAGATTGAATTTCACTTCTGTGTGCAAGTTTTACATGCTACAAGAGCAGCACTTTTTCCTTCAGAGTCAGCCCTGCCTGACCATCAGCTGCACACACAGCGCCTACTATTTGAGTAAGGAAGGTGCTCTTATGAGAGGCACAGCTGCAATTTAAAACCTTCAAGAAAAAGATTTAGACTTTTAGATATGCATACAGCCCAGCCTGCTTCATTCCAAAATCTTCACCACTCAACACTCTGTAACACAAACTTCTAACCTGGACCTCTGATCAAGATGGGTGCTTGTATCACAGGATGCACCAAAGCACACAGGTAACAAACATGCCTCAGAATATCCTGGTGCACAGATATAAGCATAGCAAATATTTGGTGATAGCCAAAGTGCACACAGACTTGATAAGGAAATAGTATGGGAAAGAGATTTCTCAGTGGAAAGTTTAAAACGACCTCCTGCACTCACCCAAAACAGAAATGGAGGCCAAAACCACTTTGCCTAGAAAGCTAACTACAGCTATTTGCACTTTTATTTATTTTCTCTAGAAGGCAGATCTATTTTGAAGATTTCTTTAGGAAATTCCCAGCCACTCCTTGGTGATCTCAAAGGAGGGCAAGCCGGTTCCCACTCCCACTCAAAATGCAGCAGTTCCATACCCTCCTGCCTTATTCTGGTCACTGAAAGTGAAGACTGCACAGCATGACACTTTCAGACTCCTCTTTAAAGCTCATTTTTAATTTCAGAAAGCATAGGAAGCTTCACATTTGGAAGACAAGACACAAAAGAATCTTGGAAGCAGACCTAAGCATATTTAAAGCTTGAGTCTATGCACCCACAACATAAGTAAACTTCTACACTTCCATCCTTACAAGCCCTGAAACATCAATACCTCACTTTAAGTGTAAGAAAGTTCATCAGCACATGCACGGGTTATCACCTGAAAGTTATTTAAAGATCAATACAATGCAGAGGGAATATCTCCATGCTGCAGGAGCAATCACTCCTTATTAGGGCAACCTTAACTAGCTGTGCACGAAATACTGGATTCCTTTCATCCTGTGCAAGGAGTGAAGATGGAAGACATCTTTTAGCCATACGTGTCTCTCCTTCAAATATGTTTGCTTTCTTGTCTGCTTCTAGGGAAATACAGGTATGATTATCCAGGAGAACTGGCACAAATTCAACTGAAGCGCTCTTACTTGTAAGAAAACAAGAAGGATTTTACTAAAATAACGACTACTTTCTCCTCAGCTAAGTATTATCAAGCATCTCCAGCTCTATTAAATGCCAAGAGAGCCACAGCAGACCCAACTGTGTCCCAGGTTGATGCACCCACTCATAACTTTAGAATACACTCACCATTGCTTGAAGTTCGTCGTCGTGTTCCTCTTCCAGTTACTAGGGAAAGGGAAGTTGTCAGTCAGGACAGAGTGAACCCTGCCATGAGGGTTGTGCTTAGAGCTGCTACAACAGAAAACTGACCTATTAAACAAATGCTGCCACGGTTGTGCTGTACTTACAGCAGGTATACAACAGGTATAAAAGCTACTCTGCTGCCCCAAAAATACCATTTTTATCTTGAATCGTTCCCAAGAGATCACCCAGATAAACTGTTCTTAAAATTATTACCCCTGCCATCTGTAGACAAATGTTGTCAATTCTGATTGGGGGTTTTTAAGCAAGAAATTCGAATATTTTAGGGCATTTAAATATTTTACACTACTGTTTCCATAAATGCTATTCCTTCTTAATAATGTCACAGCCCTGAATCTTCAAAGTAAAATGCATTATCATGACATTTTCATAACTGTTCTGCTCTAAACTACTGTTTATTGCATTGGGATTTCATGTGGAAAAACTCCAAATCCAATAATCAAGAGAAAGCACCCCAAAAAAATAAAAACAAGAAGTATCTCTTTCAATTCTTTAAGAGGAGACAAAATGCAAACGGCACGTTCCCCTGTATTTTTTCACCAAGTCAAGTTACTGGCATATAAAAAGACTACAAAATGTTAGACTGGGAACTCAAATTCAGTTTTAGTTATATTCCCTCCAGGCCTCAAGAGAACATATATGCAAAAAGTAGTTCTCACAGTAAGAAAGTCCCTGGTTAAAAAAAAAAAAAAAAAAAAAACCAGCACAAAAAGATGACAGACATGGTTGCAATATTTTGTTTAAAGCATCAAAATACTTTAAAATTGTATCTTACCTGAGAATTTCTGATTAAAAAAAAATTCCAGAAAAAAAAATCCCAATACAGAGGAAGCTATAGATGCAACATTATTCCCTTAAAGGAGATTAAAGCATTTTATTGTGTTGGACTTGATGATCCTTGTGGGTCCCTTCCAATTCAGAATTTTCTGTAATTCTGTAATATTGAACAAATTGGCCCACCTGGAGGTGCACTGTGCTTGTATTCCAGCTTGTGCTGGGGGTTCTTCCTGGAAAGAAGAAAACAGTAAAAGCTTGATTCATCACCTTGTTGCCACATTTAAAATGTGCAGAATTCCCTGGTATTCTATGGATAATTTTCAAGGCACAGCATTTAGATCAGTCAAGTAACAGCCAACAGATAAGGACAACAAAATTAACACAAAAACTCTTCAATCTGTTGCTTCCTCAAAAGAATGATCAATTTTTTGTGGGTGCCTCCTTTCCTCTATCCCCAAAGAATGAAACACAGATTAAGAAAATATCAACTAATACAACACAGAGGTTGTCTTATCTGGAAGGAGAGACAGTTTGGGGTTTAGAGAAAGCATCTGTTGTACTCCTGAAAAGTATGTTGGCAATTTCATTACTGCTATAAGCCTATATTGCTCAGCCTGAGATGGGAAATTCATCTCATAGGTGTTTTTAAGAGAACCACTTTTTCTGCTTTTAAGGCTTTTTCTTAAGAGCTGTCCTCATTTTGTTACATTTCATGGAGACCATGTTCTTTAGGACAACCACACCTTTGAGGAGAAAATGTTTCTGTGCAGAAACAATCTTTAACAGCAGCCACCAGTTTCAATATGCTCCCATAGAAATCTTGTTGCCTCAAAATATATCTTCTTGTCCATTGTGATAATTACACAGTCTGTTAAATATGTAAAACCTACATACTGAAAAACAAATGGAATACAACAATATTTTGAAGAAAATCTACAGTGCTTAAAAGAAACAGCAGTCAGTCATAAACTGGATTTTATTGCTGTTACCTCAGTTATGCTTTCTAACAAATCAAATGCTGATTAAAATAGTTTTTGTACAAAATCCCAACAAATACATTATCAAAATTTAAACTAAAAGTTACAGATCAAGAACAACATGTAACAATAAACTGCTTATATAAAAGAACAATTTACTGAATGTTAAAAAGAGATAGTGTTGATCTCCAGGTCACTGAATAGGTTCATTGAATAGTCAAGTTTTCATCTCTGACAGCTGATATCATTAACCAAATAGTGATTTTTACTGTGTCAGTGTTAAAAATATGCACAGACTTGGGTGCTTTAAGGGTAGCAGTCTGACTGCAGTAAACTTCAGAAGGCTACAGTCAAGGTTAACATCAAGAATTAGTCATTATTCTATTGTCATTCTGCAACTGCAGGGCAGAACATTCTTAACCTGTAAACAAGAAAAGCCACTTTGCACGGTGTTTCTCACCTGTAACAAGCCATTCCGTAAGGACATTCAGGCCGGTTGTCATTGTCATCCTGAGCCACCATCTTCATGTCGTGATAGTCATCATCATTAGGATGACTGAACTGCTGGAAGTGAATGGGATTCTTCCTGCAAGAAACAAATAGACACTGAAACTGACTGTTCCATTTCAACACAAGAAGTGGACACATAAAATGTGTTACTGAATCATTGACAACTCAGTTTTCTGTGGTTACGTGAAGAGAAGCTTTTAATGTGTAACTTGATGCAGAATGGATGACCTACTTTCAGGATAACAGAAGAAATTTTGTCTTAGCACCTGCTGCAACAGAGGTTAAACCAGGAATTTTCATATTTCCCATGAGCTTTAAGTTTCCAACCTCCAACACATACACAATAGGTTTTATTTGAAATTACAAATTAGCATGCTGACATGCTGACATGAAGTTGTACCACAAGACAACTACACATTAACGACTCCATGTGCAGCTGAGTCACACCAGTGTTAGTGAGGACAGCACATGACCATCATCCACAACCTGCTCTACGACACTTGAATCCGAGGTGAACAAATAGGGAACACAAATTTATGCATCGCTGAAAGAACATTTCTACTGCTTCTAGGCAAGAGCTTTGTACACACACCACTCAAGACTAGGCAGTCATAAACATCACTTAAAGAAGAGTTTTCTTCTTTCTAGAACTGTTGTAAGTGGAGTTAAAAAGAATACAGAAAAAAACAAGTTCTGACTTCAGGAGAAATTCATGTGACAGATCAAAACATGCTATGAAAAATCACATCAATATTAGCATACTGGTAGCAAAAGCAAATCTACTTTTTCCCTATCATTTCTTAGAGACTTTTTCTCCAAGCATAACATTGAGAAGCAAGAAATGTGAGATTTTTTTAATAAATTATTTTCCAAAAGACATCTGCAAAATACTTTAGCGATTACCACAATTATTCCCAGAGTACATAACCTCTAGTGTGTTTGTGCAAATTATAAAAGTGAGCTGCCTGCCTCAAGCAGGAGGACTGACAGTTTTCAGCTACAGAGTACTTACTGCTTTAACTTACACTTGCTACAGCTGCATTTAGAAGCAAGTATGGAACACGCCAGGGACGCGTGTGCAGCCACCTCCATACGCAGCAGCTTCCTCACTGATCAGAGAAACTCCTTTAAATTCACAAGTGCCCCTTCTGAACTTCATAGAGGAGAGTCAATATTCATTTTAGCATTTCAACTACCGCCAAAAGAAAGGAGCATTTGTTACAGCTTTTACAAAATGATGACTTAAACACTGTGAGCTCCGCTGGCCATTCAGGCCTCCTTTTAGCATTCAAAAAAATATCAGATATTTAGTATTAATTCTTTAAATCTCCATTTGCCGGATATCTTTCACTCAGGAAACTCCACAAGCAAGCTAAACTCTTCTATAAGCCACTTATCAAAGATCTGGTTTCCCTTGGATCTACGTACATAGGTGACAGGCTTCTTGTCCTGGTCTTTTGTTGCTTCTGCAAACTGTAGAGTAATCGAATAATGTTTCACTGGAAACTATTGCAAGGTTGCAGTCTTTTATTCCATAAAAAATTCTCAGGAAACATCACTTGTTGTGACAAATTCAGACTGGCTGCCTACTTCTTTCCCCGTTAAAAAAATGGGATGAAACCAAATCATTTTAGAGGCCATTTGCTTTGTTCTCTCAGTGCACAGAGCTAACATGCTTGCAGTAGTAGCAAGAATTCTTGGTCATGTGAAATACAATTTATTTTCTGAAAGAGATACAGCAGCAACTGATGTTCTTTGAAGTAATTTTAATCCTTATTCCTACATCAAGATACATATAGCATCATAGTTGCCAAGGAAAGAAGGCCTAATAGCTGTCAAACAGCCAATCTATTGTATTTTACCAGATAGCCATTTCCTTTTAAAACATTGCTTCAAGACTTACTTGGACAACGTCAAACAGCCATTATTGAAGGAGAGGGGGGAAAAAAGAGAAAGAAGTATGGGAGAAAGGAGGAAGAGCAACGAAAGAGTTGTGAGGTAGAAGTCCTTGTCACTAGGCTTCAGGAGTCTTTCGGCCAGTTGATGATGCTCCTCAAATTATACATTACCTGGAGCACCTCAAACATGTCCTACCTCAGATGCTCAGGAATAGTAGAAACATCCTATTTTATCTTACCTTTACCTGGATAATTTGTACTTATCCTATGTGTAGTGCAACAATACTCAGCAAAATAAAAGGAAGCAGAGAAGTGCATCGCTACTAAGCAAACATCTTTCCCTTTTTTCAGAAAAACCATAAGTCTTCTTCCGATAAAGGTTTTGTTTGAGGTTTTTTTAATATTTATTTGTAGACATAAGATACTTGAGTTACAGGAGCACATCTATCACACAGTGAGTTGCACTCCAAAGTTAACTGTTTCACAACAAAGCCTCAGTGCACAGGAATGCGTTCATTCATTTGATCGAAACACAATCATTAGGCTTTACTTGCATGAAAAGTAACTAATTAAAAGCCTATTTTAATAATAAAGTTTTATGACTGTTGCCTTCATATAGACACACTGACCCAGTTACTGCAGCTTTGCTTTCACAGCAGCTCTAAATTTGTGTACTCACACTTCATGGAGCAGGAAACTATGTGAACAAAAACTATGCAAATAAAGCTTAAAAACTTCTTCAGAATCAACGCAGTCATCTCAAGCAGAAGTTGAGTATTGCTCAGTGAAATATTTAAGACAGTTATGCATCTGTGTATCTACCAAAAACAACTTCAAAAACTTTTTATAAAGCAAATTTTACTGACCAGTTCAGAATCCCTGACTCCTCACAATCCCATGCAGAAGACCCCTTGCCATCTCAAGGGCTTATTTTTTCAGCTACTGAAAGAACCTCCTAGTGAAAATGTAATGAATTACCAGCACTACTTACAAAGCCATGGAATTCAAGCCTGAAGTTATGCCATGACTGCACATAACATGTTTGTAAGTTCTGTATTTTAATTCTTACTAGAAGACAGGACTCAAAAAAAGGACAGATGCAGATCTTGAGCTGCCAGATTTACAAGCTTAAAGTGAAAGGAAAAATACTTATTTTCACAAACAAACAAACAACAAAGTATTTAGAAGAACCCACAAACAAATCCAAACATTGATTGAGCATCCCCTGTTCTGACAGTTCTGGGAGAGATTTACACAATCCCCAGTCAGCAGAGAACTGTACCCCAGGCTATGGCAAAAGGATTGAATTGTGGAAGAAAGATTGTGAGTTCCAGTTTCAGAGATGAGAGTTCAGGTCTACTATACCCCTTCTATGTGGCCCTTAAAAAGGGTGGTGGTAGCAGATTTATTTTAATTCCCTATTATGCTAACTTCAGAAAAGCAAGCAGCAGACAAGAAAACGTGACAGTATTCAGAGGGCGAGGTTCTCGACAACAAATACAGGCAGCTACAACATACCCAGAGCACTTCATCTCCTAGTGATAACAGCAGTTCCTTTGAATTTGGCCACCTCAGAAAGTGACACCGAACGAAGGTGACAAGAAGACTCCTCGGGGCAAGTTTTGATTCTTTCAAAAGCAGTGTTTTCAAATTCATAAACGAAGAAATTGAACTATGGGTTAAAAATGTACTTCCTAAATGTTTAAGACAGGCTAAGAGAAATGTAGTCAAATAACTAGAACTAACACGTAATCTTTGCTCTAACACACTTTTGCCACCAATGCAGAAACAACTACTTAGGGGCCTTGAATTAAAAGCAAATACAAGGACAGACTACAAAGCACATTTCTTTTGCTGCAAGCAAACAGGCTGAGTTTCATAGTATTTCCTGAAGATCAAAGCTGACATTTTTGATGCTCCCTATTTACAAATTTCTCTGACAAAGTAGACTGCTATTTGTTATTTCAGAACATTCTTTTCTTTTTATAAAGCAGTACTTTCCAAAAGTATTGCTGCCAAATGTTTCACAATCGAGAGACCCAGGAAGAAATGTGTACAGACAGACTCCTACTCCCTATTACTGGTACCTAAGATTTGCCTTCCTAAAGATTAGGAATATTTCATCATATCAGAGCATAAATCGCCTTAATACCCATACAGGGCAAAACTTGTCTCAGCAAAATTCAAAGTAGCTGGAGCAAACCTGAGGCTGCATTTGTACTACTGGATCAACGGGAACTGTCTAATAAGGCATGCTATTGTTATAATCATTAAGGGGAAAAAATGAGGTTATGTCAAAGCTACATGAAAACTGACATGTGATGTGTTCATGAATACAACAGCTTTACAATTCTGATATACACCGTTATCTCAGCATCAGGCCCACCGAACATACAGAAACCCAGTCACTTGTGCTTGTTTGCTTCCTAATCCAACTCACTGTTTTTATTATTGCTGAAGCCCCTTGGGGGAAGATAAAAAAAGTCACGGGATTCCCTGTTTGCTGGATTAGCCTTATCTTTTGTATTTACAAGGTACATGGGATTATCTAGGCCTCAAAGCCTTCCTCCTAAATGCAGTTCTCAGGTCACTGGGCATTTTCTAGACTCAAGAGCACCTCTAGGTTTCAACCTTCCCTTCAATATAACACCACAGGACGTCACAGATCTCTTCTGGGCAGAAAGAACTAGCAGGAGGCCAGGCACCCAGCACTGGTATTTTGGAACTTCTCTGGAACATTTGTATGACAAATCTTCCACCACCTCCCATCTTGAAAGGACAGGAGTGGGTGAAAAAGAAGAGGAAAAACCCCAGTTGTTCCTCACTTGCAGTATTTCCAAAGACTGTCCAGATAAGGGTTAATCTCGAGTTCCTAAGTAAGCTTTGTTCTGGTTTTAGGGGAGGACTGAAAGCTTACAAAAAATTGCAGAAACACCAAGTTATAATAAAAGAAATTCTTGGTTATTTAGGGATGACAAATAGTAAGTATTTTAAACATTCACATCACAAAGCAGGCAGTAACTTCAGTAAACACAATAATCTTTCATGTAAGTCTTACCTGCTCATAAAACAAACCTACAGGTTGGTTGGGCATTTGAACCTTTTAAATCTCTTCTGCCTGCTAGTACCCGGTACTGTACACACAAATCTTTTAGTTCTTTTTATAATGGACCTTTGTCTTTTATTTCCTGCAACACTTCATCTTTTAATTTGCTCAAATACTTCATCCCTTGTTTGGGTTGTATTATGAGTTAGCAAGACATCCTGGCTCCTCCTTTTATCCTTCTAAAATTATTGTTCTGCCACTTGTATCTCATCAGTCCCCTGTTCACCAAAAGATTTTTTCCAAATCAAAGCTTGTAACGACTTTACAGTTCTCTCTTCCATAGCTTATGCATTACTTCTAAATAACAAGCTATCCCAAGCCAGTTTTAATTTTGCTTTACCTGTAACAGCCACTTCCATACATGCAAGGTGTCCTCTTATGCTGGATCTGTTTGGAGTTTTCTGAAGCATCTGCACTTCTGGTTGAATCAGAAGTCTCAGTGTTGTAATCCAGATTTGCATCAGGCTCAAGAATCCCTTCCCGGGCACCACAATATTGGGAAGTCCTGCCCCAGTGAGCTTGTCGGCTTGTAGAACCAGTAATCTGCTCTTTGTTTTCTGTTTCCTCAACTCTATTGTCTTTACTGGAGATCTGACCTACTCTTTCAGACCATTTGCTATGCAGCTGCCTATCATTTTTTTCCAGAGAACTTCCAGGGATTTTTGTTCCAGTCTTGCCTTTTCCTTCCATATCTCTCATGGTATTCTCAAGAGGAAATCCAGATGTATTCTGTGGAACAAGGTTACATTTTGAACAACCTGAAAATTTACACTCCTCAGAATTAAAAGCTTCAAAGTCAAACTGTGCCTCATCATTCCTGCATTCAGAATCAGTCACAGAACAGCCTGGGTTAGGAAGGACCTTGAAAAATCGTCTGGTCCAGACTTTAAAAATCTTCTACTCCACTTCCCAAACTCAAGTTCACTGCTAAGCAGAGCTGCTGAATGAAAAGCTCAAGTTCAGAAAACACACAGAGAGCACACACTCTTAAAGAAGAACTTATCCAACAGCTTCCATCCTCAGCTTCAGTTCCCTCACAACATGACCTCTTCTCTCACCTCAGTTTGCGAGCAGTCCAAGGACTAGTTTAAATTAACTTACAATTAAAAGTACTGCTCCTGAAAAGTTAATGGGGATTATATAGGTGAAGATGTATTAGACTGTAGAAGAATGTAGACTCCTACCCAAGAATCAATTTAAATGATTAAGGACTGACTTACTAACTTAATGAATTACTTAATAATTTAAGCACCAAGATATATGGAGTATATATGTATTTATCTATATAGAAGATATACGGGAACTCAGGACACACACCTTGAGGTTAATCCCACCTTGATACATCTTAAATGCTTCAGGCTCATGATTCTAAATCATAACAGTCTGTCATAGACACCATTATGCAAATATTTCAGCATTGTCACAATCTGCATTTTAAATTCTGGAACAAATGTACATTTAAAATAAGAAATGTGTTCTTTAGAAAAAGAATATGAGATACACAACTGAGGAAAGAACACTGTCCTGACAACTGAGACATTACCTGGAAGCACATCTACATTCAAGGCTGAACTACTTTGATACATCATAGAACTATGCAAAGGTCTCTGCTCTCTACAGATAATAATCTGTGTTTCCCCTCCAGTAAATTTATACTTAGTTTACACAGGTGTGTTTGGCAGAGCTTGAAAATAAGCCAGTGATTTCCTATTTGATTTTGTTCCTTTCAATGGAAGTCTCCTAAAATGTTATCCAAAACCGGAGACAATTACATTTGAGCAGCAATGTGATTAAGAAAGGGCAAAGTCAGCATTAATATCAGATGATCCCGACAGAAGCTTATTTAGTGACTCAACTGGGAGACAAAGACGACTCCCAAAATACAGCTCAGCAATCAACTGCAACTTAAGAAGTAAGCCTTCCTTTGCAAAAGAAAGCACAAATTACTGTAATTTGCCACTACCACTTGTGAGTTCTCTACCACGTATTTCAACCCACTGCCTGTATCGTACATAAAAAGCCGGAAAGCTCACATTGATTGGGATCAATCGCACGCCAGGCTGCGATCCAGGGAAACCAGAGCCACCAGCGCGCGCACTGGGACAGCACGCGCGGGGCCGCGGCGCCCTCCGGCGGCTGCTGCCAACTACAACAATTCCGATCTTTTCGCTTTCTTCCCTACGGAACAGTTCCTCAATCGCTTAAACACGACAGCAGGACCGTGGTTTAGGCTCTGATATCCAAATCGCAGTCTTTCAGAGCTCTCTATGGTTATTACTCTTGCTTGCCCCTAATACATCAGCTTTTCTGCAAAGTCCTGAAAGCAATTTCTTAAACTGTGCTTGAGATTTAAATGATTTATGAAATTAATAGGTGAAAATAAGTAAGGCTTCCTACTTACACATGGCAAAATTGAATAATTCATTATGTAGTCGCTCATTTTATAACCTGGCAAAGAGAAAATAGGTCCGCAGCTGTTATTAATACACCTAGAGGACCACTGTTACACCAAAACTACTACGAAGACTTTGCTGTCCATGCGTGGTTTGTTTCGATTAACCTTAAAACCAAAAGCCCGATAATTTTCAGTGTCAGAAGCATTTTAAGTATTTTATCAGATCCTAGAACAGACACAGGCAATTCTAATGCCAGACATTAAAAATACCTCCCCAGGTGGTTCCCTTAAAGGAAACAAGTCAGTGAAACCCTCAGTTTGCTCTCACCAGAATATGCTTTGTCTTTAGCAATGATCCTTCTCTTTTCACCACCCGCAGGGTGTTGTTAGTAAGGATTTAACTGCCTGTAAATGCAGCTGTACTGTGAGGTCACAGAGTCACTGGACTAGCTGGACCAAAGGGTCTGTTCACTCACTGCCACAAATCGTTTTTGGTTTCAGGTTACTTTTTTTTCCTTTTCCTTTTTTTTGACTCAGATTTTGAGATGGTGGCACAAGCACACTCCATGCTACCTTCCTTTGAAACACAGCAGTTGCTGAGCCACATACCATCCTTATTTGACCATAAAGCCTCATTCCTAGAATGGAATAAGCTAGGGCAAAGCCCAGTGTTGCATTACATCAGTATCACACCATCACCTATCCCCAAAGATTCTCAGAAAGAGAAACCGCATGCACCAACCGCTCCTAGGAGCAGTGCTCTGGCCCGTGTCTTCCTGCCTCTTGCTGCAAAGCTCTAAGTCTGGTACCTCTGTGGGACGTTTGGTGCCCAAGTCCCAGATCCTTTGAAGGAAATGCAGAAAACCAGATCTCTGAGGCTTCCATGATCCTTGCTACAGAGCTATCCAATGGACTGGTATTTCAAAACAACAAATCACGAGCAGAACACATAGAACAAAAAATTATGTTGTAGCCCCAACCTTCAACATGACATTGCCAACTACATTCTCGTTTTTTGCGATATCATGGTTCTGCCCTGAGCCAAAAAGTTACCTGAGATGAAGGAACAGGGATGGAAAGGCAGCTCCTTTTCCCTTGATCTTGCTTTCCACCTTCAAAATCCTCTACAGTTTCTTCAGAAGCTAATCTTTTTTTCTGCTGCACACGTACTTCTGATTTTAATGACTCTGTATGACCTTCTCCCCTTCCTTGGCCTTTTTTCTTTCTACTACCTTAAAAAAAAAAGAAAAAGAGTACTTTTGGAATGCAACTTTTTCAGTGAAATCCTGACACTAGAAATCATTAAAGCTGAACACTGGGCACATGGCATGAGAAACAGCAGCAGTTGTGAAAAGGACTTTTTAAACAGCTTCAGTAATGTTTGCAGGTACCCCCAGTTCCCTCAAGGTCAGGCCTTCAGATGTGTCTCACCCACACCGCTCCAAATCTCAACACCGACACAATCAAAACACTCAGTGTTTGAAATAAACATTATATTCACACATATAACAAACGTTATAGTACTGGCAGAGAAACAAACAAAGAAACAAACCAACCCCACTCCTCCAAAAATACAAAACAAAAGCACAAACATAAGAAAACTATCACACCAGTACAGGACTCAACGCAGCCAGCTGAAGTCCACGCAATTTTAGTATAAATAAGGCAGGAGGGAACAGTCTAGATTTGGAAAGGGGATGAAAGAAAAAAAACACTGAAACATAGATTTTCTTTTGCATCTTACAATTTTTTCCAAACTAGCTTTTGAGGAAAAGAATAGGCAGTGTGGTGGATGACACAAGACTGAGGTGTTTAAAGCCACAGTTGCCCTCATCAGTGCACAGACACCTGTATTTACAACAGGAGAGAAGCAGCAACCGGCCAGACACTGCATAAAATACTCCTGTGGGGCTGCTTGGGCATTAAGACTGAAATCCATTACAGCATCTCAGCAGAAACAGCAGCTGGAAAGAGTCGCTAAAGCAGAGCGGCTGCACGCAGGGGAGCGGACACACACATGCCAGCCACAGTTCATACACGTGGACTGATTAGCAAAGGAAACTCAACAGTTTGCACCCAAAGCACGTAGCACCTTCCTCAGAGAAGGGCAAAGCAGGGTGGGGTGTGCTGCGTTCAGCACAGGGAATGACAGAAACGCTGTTTCCTCCTCTCACTTCTTTAGCCCCTCCTGTTCCATCAATAAAAGTCACGGCGATAAATACCGTGTAGAAAGTTTGTCTAATGGCAGTTTTAGAAGCTCCCAGGACCAAGGTCAGACATGTTCGAAAGTTTTCTTGAGCTTGTGCAAATGCATAGGCACTTTGTGTGTCCCACCGACAGTGACTGAACACAGCCTTCTGTCACTGTCACTGCTGATATGCAGCAGCAGCAGTACGTGACAGGTCCAGCAATTTCTTTTTCCCACAACAACAGGAGGGAATGCAACACTATTTTAGCTTTGTGTTCGTAAGAAACTATCATACTGTAATGAGCTGCTCCTCCTAGGAATTAACTTTGGACTAAATAATCGAGTTTGATTCAGTAATGATTAAAAAGGTAACATGCAACACCACCCAAACCCTCCTGCCTTTAAAACCTGTGAAATTGAGAAGCTAAATTTAGAAGGGCAAAACATCAGTGACTTAAGTGAGGAGAAGGCTAGGAATTAAAGCGATAGAAACTACCTAGAATTTACATACAAAATAGGCAAGTTTATAGGAAAGGGCTCCAGAACATCCAATGCTCAGCTGTACAAACAGAGTTTATTATCTGGCATTAAAAAAAAAAAGAGCAGAAAGAAAATTAACTGATGAAAAAGAGCTCTATCACACCCGTAGGACTGATGACAAAGGAGACAACAGAAGTCAGTCTTTGTCAGCTGTCCCATACGGAGCATGGAAAGAGAAGTAGCAAATTAATACTTTCTACCACCACCATTATAATTTTAAAAACTGTATCAAAGCACAGAAATGCATATGGGAATGCAATCGTTATCACACTGCAAACCTACCTCCTGTCATTACAGGCTTGGAAACCCTCTGCACCAGGAGATCTCTTTCCAGCATCCAAGATGGAAGCACTCTCTTTCTTTGAATAGATTTTGACTGTTCACTTTCATTATCATCAGAAAGAGGAACCTGAAACAACATTTACTGTTTAGTTACAGAAGAGGAGGGGGAAACTAGACCACAGTTTGTACTCAGTTATGCTCTTCAAAAGCAGCCTGGGAAACCACCTACTTTTTGTATGGGGACCATTGCTCAATTATTTTACTTTTTTTGGCAGTTTCTACCCACTCAGAAAAACAACATCGATAGGAATCTTCATTCAGTAAAAACAAAACAAAACAAAACTTCTTATATCTTTGGAATAAATACCTAAAAGGCTACAAACTGAAAGATTCATAGAGGAGCTTTACCACCATCTTGCTCCAGAGTGTCTACACATAGATGTAACAGAAAGAGCAAGTTTAACAAAAGCCTATTTGTCCAAGAAACATAAACCCCAAAACCCCACAAACAGAAAAGTCTTCCTAGCATTCCCACAATTTCTTTCTCCAGAAAGCAAACAGACTCTAAATCTCTGTAAAAACAGTGCAAATCAAAGTCACATTTATTATTTACTGAAAACAGCACTATCATTTTTAGTTTCCTGAGCCAGTCCACCCCAGGGATCTCAGCTACAGCAAAGGCTGACATTTCATTTGTATAGAAAACACAACACCTCCTTAATTTTCAACGCATGCTTACAAATATTCAATTTCATTAAAAACTTAAGCACCCACCGAAAGTCTGGAGGCAGCATCATTATTCCTCATTTTTGCAGCTCCCTGTACCTCAGAGCTGGAACATGCTGGTTCCATTAACAATGGAATACAGGACATCTCAACAGCACGAACAGTTGGTGCTTCTTCTGCATCAGCCTCCTGATTTTTTTCTGACAAAACAAAATCAATTTTAGCTACTCACATACCACAAATACAAACATACACTTTTGACTCAAACACAAAACTTGGTCTGAATGTTTGCCATTAACAAATGCAGTTTGAAACTGACCATCAACATCCTCTTACATCAACTTACAGAGAAAATAAACACACCTTCCTTTTACCTCATACCTAAAGGGTTTTGAACAAAAGACTCTCTAGCAACTGCTGACCACGACTGTGGTGTTTCGGGGTTTAAATTCCTAATTTACACTGGTTGCTGCCGTGACAAAACTTCGAGAAAGCTGAAATTACAGAATCACAGAATGAACTAGGTTGGAAAAGACCTTTGAGATCGTCGAGTCCAACCTATGACCTAACACCACCTCATCAACTAAACCGTGGCACTGAGTGCCACGTCCAGTCTTTTTTTAAACGCGTCCAGGGATGGTGACCCCACCGTCTCCCTGGGCAGACGACTCCATTGCCCAATCACTCTTTCTGTGAAGAAATTTTTTCTGACATCTAACCTGAACTTCCCTTTGCGCAGCTTCAGACTGTGTCCTCTCGTTCTGTCAGTGGTTGCCTGGGAGAAGAGACCAAGCCCCACCTGGCTACAACCACCTTTCAGGCAGTTGTGGAGAGTGATGAGATCTCCTCTGACCCTCCTTTTCTCCAGGCTAAACAACCCCAGCTCTCTCAGCCGTTCTTCATCTTAGAATTACATCTTAGAATTTGCTTTATGGTAAATCTACGCAACTCCCCAAAATTTGGTCCTATCCTAAAAGTCAGGCAACGATTTTAAGATGCAGTTTTCAGGATCAGATGCCCAATGAATCTAGCACTTCCCATCAAATATTCACTACAAGCTACAAGTCTGCAGTTCTGAGGTGACGCCAGGTACTCAGGTGCTGGTTTCAAAAGCCTCAGTTCAGAGCCACTACAACTAAAAAGCTTTTTAAGTTGTGAAAGTGCACCCAAACTGCAATTGCTTTTCCTTCAACACATTGCCTTTCCACTACTCAACTCACCAGCACAAATAACTAGGGAAAAACAAGTCTAATTGCTGCTGTATTCCCTGCACAGGAGCACTGAGGAGTCTCTGCCAACCCTTCCAGAACTTTCTGCACTGCAGAGACGGCACACTGATCAGCTGAACTTTCTCACTGTCGCCCCAAGAAGAGAAACACCAAAGGCCAAGCTCCGCCCTCATCCCTTCAGCTCTGCAGGGGCTCACAAAATCCCAGGACGGGTGAGGTTCAGTGGGACCACAGCGGGTCATCTGGCCCCATCTCCCTGCTCAAGCAGGGTCATCCCAGAACACACGGCACAGGATTGTGTCCAGATGGTTCTGGGATATCTCCAGTGAGGGACACTCCTCAAACTCTCTGGGCAATCTGTTCCATGTGCAACCACTGCACAGTAAAGAGATTCTTCCGTATATTCAGGTGGAACTTCTGTACATCAGTTTCTGCCCATTGCCTCTGGTCCTGTCCCCTCTCAGCCAGCCGTCTCTTCGGTCCATCCTCCTGGCACTCCCCATTCAGATATTTATACACATGGATGAGGTCCCCTCTCAGCCAGCCGTCTCTTCTCGAAGCTGAACAGGCCCAGCTTTCTCAGCCTTTCCTCCTGCGAGAGATGCGCCACTCCGCAATCATCCTCGTTGCCCTCCCCTAGAGCCGAGCTTTCCCCGCCCCTTCCACCCGCGGCGGAGCCGGCTCGGGGCTGTGGGGGTCTCCTTTAAACCCTGCGGCTGCGGACACGAACCACCCCGGCCCTGGGAGCGGGCGTCTCTACCTCGGGCCGCGGCTCTGCGGG
>VZTA01016576.1:23345-56191 GCA_013398855.1 Mohoua ochrocephala
GCCCCGAGCCGCGCGGCGGCGCCGCCTCCGTGGTCCCGAAACTGCGAAGATTCGCCCCGAAACCAGCGCCCCACGCACACACCTGCAGCGGGCGGGCGACAGGGACATGGCGGCAGGCAGGCACCCAGCCCAGAACGCTGCCGGCGGCGGCCGCCCGCACACCGAGGGGCCACGGTGACGCCTCCCCGCCCTGAGGCCGCAAGGATGGACGCGGAGCGCGCTGCCAGCCGGGACAGCGCCGAGGGAGGAAGAGGAGGACTGCGTGACTTCGTGTCTGCCCTTCCTCCCGAGGTCAGCTCCCGGATTTTCAGCGGGCTGGACGTCGAGAGTTTGTGCCACGCATCCGTGACGTGCAAGGGCTGGCACCGCGTCATCGAGAGCAACGAGCGGCTGTGGCGGCACCACTGCCTGGCCGTGCGCGCCGTCTGCCAGCGGGAGATCGACTGCGACCGAGGGCACGGGTATTCTTGGAAGGTAAATCCACCTTCAGCAGCAGAACACCGGCAGTGACATAAACGAGGCTGCTAGGAGGGGCAATAGAAATGTGTAAGGAAATGACATCAGCGCGTGGCACCCATGCTAGGGTTGTGGGGGGAGCAGCTGCGGTGACAGCGTGGCTGTGTAGCGGACCCCGGCAGACGGACATCTGCTAAAATGCACTGAGAGATAAAGAAAGGCTGTCCCTTTTCCTACCCGGGACACAGCCTGTCCAGCTCGGCATTAGTCCTCCTGCTGCCCCGCAGAGCCTTAGCTCTGACCTTCATCGTACACAAGCCCTGACACGGGGCAAGGCCCACGTTCCCGCAGATAAGGGCTGGCAGGGAGAAGATAACAGAACCCCGATAGGCAGTGTGTGCTCTCTGGTTGTATTTTGTGGAAATAGATCTGCTGGTTAGGAATGACTTCCTGAAAAATCATCCTGGATAGCGCTGTCTCAATATGCGTCAAGTGACACACATTCAGGAGGAAAGAACAAGGAGAATAGAAAAGGAAACGAGCAGGAACTTTTATGAACTGTTTAGAAAATCTTCCCACACACAGACTGCTCTGAGGAGTTTGTAGGTTCAGCTCCAGAACATGCTGAATGATCTCTCACTGTCGAATCCAGCCTGGAAGTTGAGGTAGATCAGGACCTGATCAGGTAGATCGGGTAGACCTGATAGCTGGTTCCACGGATTACGCTGGACCAACTAGAGGGTAATCCTCCACTTTATTTTAGCTGGTGTGTTTGAGAGCAGGGGGACAGTGGAGGGGTGAAAAGAGAGAAGCAGCAGCAAAAGAAACAAGAGCAGCCACTGTTCTGGGCTCTGACATTTCAGTAAAGTTACTGCAGTGTGTGAGGCACAGCACGAGTGGTTGCCCTTTCAGTGTATAGATCTTGCTACCCTTGCACAGCAATTTCCTGCAGAACTTCCTGCACTGATTGTCTGTTTTATCTGGAGGGGATTTGAAAGAGAAGCAACAAACACACCAAGTCTGCATTTTCTTGCCCTAAAAGGCTGGCAGAAGAGAAGAATCTAGCCAGCCTCCAAACAAGAGTTAAAAAGTCACAACCTAAACAGAAAGTGAAAGGTGCCTCTTCTAAGGAGTAAGACAAATTCCTGGTTTGGGTTTTTCATCTTGACCATCAAAGAATTGAGGCAGGAACAGAAAAGTTGGAAGTGGAGCAAGGTCTGCTTCTCTGCGGCATTGCACCTTCCTGGGCTTAATGTCTAGATATCCAAAGGCACATTCCAAATCCTTTTCTAGCACTACTCTTCCAGTGCTAAACTTAAGTTGTATGAATGCAGTTTAAACTGGTTCATTTCCAAGATGTGACTATACGTTTTTCCACCAGATCACATTGCTGAGAAACTACTGGAAAAGCAAAGTGAAGCAAGACTGGCTTAGTGGGAAATACAGCAACATTCCTTCACAATTCAGCTTGCCAGAGAAAAGCATGTATCCAATGGATGTCGACACATGGGGAGAAATCTTGGAAGCAGAACTTGAGAGATGAGAAACCAGTGCTGATTCTTGCAACTCAAACAACTTTTGCCAATAATATACACGCTGTTTGGCAGTTGTGAAACTGATTTTGAATGATTTTGGACTGACTATGAATTTATGATGAAAACTACTGCAAAAACAAGCTATGGGTGTCTTTTTTTAATTTGCAGTTTACTGTATGTATTTTATGTAAAATTCTAAAGACAACTAAATATTCAGTTGTAATTTATATTTATAAATTTAATGCTCTACTGCATTGTCAAAAATATACTGATTATAATTTCAGTTTGCACTTCTTGTTTTGGAAGAGGTGATTTTTATATTAAAAAATCAAAAAATAAAACAAACAAAAAAAACCCCCCCAAAAACCCCAAGGTGTGTTTGACTTTTTGTCATGAAGTGTGTTGTATCAGCAGCACATGAGAGCCCACAAAGGAAGGCTGGGGAAGGGACAAATCTAGTCACCGGAAAGAAGAGGACAAGGTGGCCACCTCAGGATCAGCTGAACATTCCCAGTGCTCATTTCAAGGTACAGAATCCTCACAAGGATCTCTGAACTTGCACTCACAGAAGTGTCAGTGCTTGGCAGTGCTGAATTTCTACTACCCAGCTGTGGAATTTTTGGATTAGGACTCTCAGATCCAGGACAGGATGGAAGCAGACTGGTAACTAACAGTTTCTCAGCCATTAGCTATGCGCATTAGTTGTTTGCATGATAAGGAGTAGAGCAAAATTTAACTGCTTTAAGCAAAATAACTTGGATAACCATATGAGGTAACACAACTTGATATATTTTCGTAGTCAGGTTAAAACACATTTTGAAACTTAGTTTTTTCCTACATGCTGATCTTCCATCATACAGGCCTTGCTATACCAGCACTGATTTTTGGCACCAACTTGAAAAACTGATGCTAGTAAAACAAGAGCTGCCTGTCATATTACTCAAGTGATCATAAAATCAATTTGCTACTATTCTGAGTATCACCTTTCCCTATCTCCTTTGCACTAAAGAGTAAAATGAGTGAGAAAATGCTGGGAAGATCCCTGTTGCTTGAGGCATTCCTGCAAAATTCAGTCACCAATCTGGCACCAGTTTTCTATAGGAAGACTGCTACCATGCTTATGAAACTTGGTTAGACCTGAAATCCCTTCATACAACTACTGCAAACATTGGCAGAGGACATTCTGACAATGTAAGGATAGAAGTGTCCTGTCATGAGCATGAGGTTCAATGGCACTAGATCAGGCCCCTATCAGATGTGGAGTTTACCCAAAATAGGTCCAGCCCTTACCTTTATCAGGGCCCAGTAATAGTAGATTAAGCAGGGCAGTTTTGCTCTGAAAATACTGACTATGGTCATCTGGACTAAGAGCCAGTAGCATTTTTTTTTTTTTCAGTGATACTGACGTTTAAACAAACCATTAGTTTAAACTTGCTTTCAATTTACAGTTTATTTTCTCATACTTATATAACCATTTCAGAATATCTGGTGAAAATATCTAGTAATTTTTACTCCCCTCTAATGCAGGTGTCTGGGCTCACAGGTTTTATCTTGTAAGTGCCCACATCTACAGGTCAAAGAAGAAACAGATCAGCCAGATGAAATGGGCAACTCTAAAGTGCTTTCAAGAACAGAATCCTGATCCTTTTTCTGGTTTAGAGCATTCAACAGATTCCCTCAAAACTGGTCCACTTCCCTCAGCCCATGCTCCCCATCTGAACAGGTTTTCATTCCATAAGCACTGGTGGTACCTTTTCTAAATCATTAGTAGCGTATCTAATTTAGACAGCTTTCTCATCAACAACATTGTATGACATGATGCAATGACTGGATAATGTTTCTCACACATCTTTTGTAATTTATTCCTTGTAGGTAAGTTTTAGTTATAGGATCAGAGCCTCATTGCACTAGGTTTTAAAAATCTTCCTTTACCCACTGTTCTTGTGGGACAACTACTACATTATCCAAAACAGATGTAGTACCTAAAATTCACTGAAGCTTTTGTTGTCAACTTGCTGCCAAACATGACTGAAGTGTGTCCTGGCTTGAAGGACAGGTGTCTGCCACGGAAGGCGGGAACCTCCCTTGGAATGGAAAATGTGACCCCCTTCCCTCCAAATTATTATAACTTTGAAATTATGGGGCTTTCAGGCAGAGATATGGGAAAAGGAATAACAGTTGTTTATTAGAATATATATATATACACACACACATATATATATCTACATACATATATATCTCTATGACAAAGCAAACAAACAAGAACACCGGCAACAGAACCAGTAACCCAGCCCCAGCCTCTCTCGGCTGTCAGGCCCTTTCCCCTTCGGTGCAGTTCCGCTCACCGCCGGCAGGGGCGCTGGTGGCTCCCGGCCGGGTAGGGCGGGTGCGATGGTTCCCCGCGCCTGCAGGGGGCGCTATGGCGCGGGCTCAGCCACCTCCCTCCATGATGTAATGGCGGGCAAGACGGTGGAAAACATAGAAAAGGGGCTTCCTTTGCAAACCCCCAGGGGCAGCCGGTCCCGGTGCCCCTCTGGATGGCAGAATGGGCTGTAGCAGGAACCTCGGAGCAATGGCTGGAATGGCAGAGGCGAGCAGACCCTGGGGTGGCAAACAAAATGCAGCAGAAGCTCCGCAGCCCTAGCAGGAGCCACAGGATGTCCTGGCAGGCACAGGATGTTGGGTTAGAGTGTAGCGAAAAAGCCCGAGGCAGCGGCAGAAAACAGCAAGGCTGGGCAGCGGCAGCCAAGCTCCCGCAAGCAGCTGGGAGAGGTTCCCTCGAAGAGGCTCAGGGTGCCGGGTTTTCCCCTGGGGCACCCAAGTAGATGGTGAGGGTCCTTTCCATTGAGGTCAGGTGGTAATAAGGTCCCAGTTCAACAGCTGCTCTTACGAGCAAAAGCTCACCCATGGTAGGAGAAGCAGTGGGAGGACAAAAGCTCCACAGTGGCAGCGAATCCTCAGGGCAGCATCGGTCTCTTCCCCTCTCGTTCTCTCCAAGAGCGAGAGAGCAGCCGAGCCCAGACCCTCACCCCCCAGGCCAGCATCTCCCGGTATCTCTGCCCTTTCCCAAGGAAAAAAATCATCAGCCATGAGAGTGCAGCCAGCTACACTCCCTCCCCCTCCTCCTTGGCTACATCTTTTGTCTCTCTTTAAGTACCGTCGTTATCATCTCTTACGCAACAGATGGGAGAAAATTCCCTGAGAAAAAAAGAAAAAAAAAAAAAGAAAAAAAGAAAAATCCTAACCTACATCAAGTGTAACTCAGAGTAAAGAGCATTCTTAAATATGGAGAACCTAGCACAAAGGCCCGTGAATTGCAAACACTGCTTCCGCTACTGTTTGCTATTCTGCTCCAAGATTATATCTAGTTAGCACAAATTAAAAAAAAAATAAAACCAACACGAAAACCCACACACAAGCACATTGAAGGTACTGCTTCACACTCTTCTCACAGCATGTTTTACCCTGACTTTAAGAGAGCTAGAAGTGCAAAAAGTGCATCTAAATTAAGCAATAAGAAAACAATACTAGCAGTACATTCTCATCACCTCAAAAATGCCCAATTTTTTAAATCATAACGAAGGAACTGTACAATAACAGATCTAGTCCCTCACCTTTCTCTTCCAGCCTCCTTTGTTACCTCCAGTCTGTAACTCCCTGACATTTATCCTCTGTTCCTGCTCCTTTCACGCCCCTATGCTGTAAGTTCTCGTATATTTGTCTCAGGATACAGTTTGTAAATAGAACAATTACTCAGGTATGAATTGTAACACAGTGACTTCACTGTGCACTTAGCTATAGCTTTTTCCCATTCCCAAATGAGCATTAAGAATCCCCAGTATCTGTTGCATCTCTGCCTCTGTTCAGAGCAGGTGGCTGTGCCTCTTTAAACACAAGGAATTAAACATGCAGCTATGCAATTACACAAGGCCTGGATCTTTAAACCTGGAATAACAGTGGTGTAAATTTCTTGTGAAAAATCCATTACTGAGAAAAAAAAAAGTAAGTACAAATCCTCATAAAAACAAAAGTTTTCTTCCCTCCCTACTCTGACTCCTTCTTTTAAGGGTTTTAATTCCCCCTGGAGATTTCATGACATCAGTTCTGGTAATCTGTTCTACTCCTCTCTGTCCCTGCACCATCTACTCAGCCTTCCCTCTCTGCTGCAGGATGGATGTGTTCTCTTCCCTTTAAAGACACCCCAGCAGCGTCCATTGCTCCAACCAGTGGCACTCCTTGCACCACCTGGTTTGGGCTCATCTCTTGCCCCTTCTAACTGCCAACAAAAGCCACTGAAATGCCAGCAACAGGAGGATTGTACCAATGCCTAAATTAGCACTCATATGTGGGTGTCCTTCCTCAGAGAGCATCCTCAGCAGCTAAGACCACGCCTGTGAAGCCCACACCTCCCCAGGGCACGCATTAGCTACCCTCACACCTTGGTGGCTGGTGAAACCCTTTTTCCTCTCCAGAAAGGAGCTTACCTCTTACCCATACCTTTTCTCAGAAGTGCAAAGTTCTACTTTTGCAAACCCCACTGACCTTCCCACTGCATTCCCATGCCACTTTTATGCCCCTACTTGGAAGGTGTCAGCTGCAGAAAGGTGCCCGAGGCATCCATCACCCAGGCTTCCCATTAGCCATCTGGCCTTCCTGCCATTCACCTTCCTCCCCACCCAGCTTTCTTAGGATACAGAGGCCTTTGGAGACAGCGTGTGAAGTTTGTGTGTGCAGAGCTGTTTGCAAATGTTTTCTGCCCACACAACTCGACTATGCAACAGGGGCTTAAACCAGCCAGGCTTCTGTGAGAAAAAAAAGGGTTCCCTGCTGCACAAAACCCCATGAGCTGCTGCACAGCTGGATATCAAAAAGACCAGCACTGAAGCTCAGCTGGAGGGCCCCCCAGGTCAGCATTTTATTTCTGCATCTCCAAAGCCACCTGTGGTGTTTTTAATAACACCTGTTGGTGTAAGAACCTTCCTTGCAACTACTCATTGTTGCAGTGCTCCATTTTTGAAGCGAGGAGCTGACAGTGTGGCTTTATTTCATCATGGTGCAGGATGTGGCTTTGGGCCATTGCCATTAACAGACTGATGAAAAAGCATGCATGAGATAATTAATCACCACAGACTTTTAATCAGACCACTCAAATTTCAAGGCTAATTTTGTCAAGTGTTTCTGCCAATAGGCAGAAGTATGCAGATATTCATGTCTTTATCCTGATCATCTTTGGAAGGTACCAAGAGACAAAGTTATCTCAATTGAAGACAGAACAGTTGAGCTCAGGACTGGGATCAGCTGGTTCAACCCACCAGAGCTGACAGGAAGACAATAAAAGCATGCAGCTAGGAGGACTTAGGTGGTGGTGGTGTTATTTTTTTTACTTTCCCTCTAAATGAACTTGGGATGAGGTATGTTGGATTCCCAGGAGCATGTTGACACGATGATTTTCACCATATTGCTTGTTCGGAAAAGTCCATCTCCAAAACCACAGAAGAAATCACCTGCTGCACTTAACAACACAAGTCAGCAGCAGCTTCTGATCGGCGCAATGCTAAGAATCGAGTGTTGGGAGCTGGGGTTCAGGCCTCAGTGCTAAGGGCCACACCCGCTTCTGCTAGTCTGGTAAACCAAAAAACCCAACCTACAACTGTGGATTGAAAGGGAAGGAGAAGGGTGATGGACTGCAAACTCAGAGATCTTGGAGGACCTACCAGGATGAAACCCAAGAGGATAATTCTATGTACTGGCACAGTTCGTTGCAGTCTCCCCCCGCTCCTCAGAATCACCCTGTCCAGCACTGCCAACCCATGTCTAGCAACTATGGATTTACAAAGCCAGAGGGGGATAAAACCCCGTCTGCTAGAGCATGCAAAATTAGGTACAACATTAGCTGGTTTTGACTCATGTTTAAAAATGTTGTTAAAACTACACATGTTGGTTTTAATGCACAGTCCTTAAAAACCTTAAGAGGCAAAGGAGCTGCTGTTTGCCAATACAGGGGCGTTGACTGCATGGGCTGTTTTGTTTCTGAGATACCAGACACTTCAAGCTAAACACAAAGGCTTCTCCAGATGCCACAGGACACCAGTGGCCATGAGATAATATATCAGTCATAGCACAAAATATTGCTTTTAAACATTTCTGTGGTCTCAGAATGCCAAAACCAAAAGATGCTGCCAGCTACCTATTGGAAGATTCAGCTTGAAGACTTGAACCAAAGGTATACTTTGAACAAGCTGGGAACAGAGAGAAAACTTCCATCAAACAAACCAGCCACCTTAAGCCTTTAATCCTTATATGAGAAAAAGGAAAAGTTGAGAAAGAAAAAGTTGGGGTTTTTTTTGCAGCAGTATCTAACAACTAATAAATGAACTATTACAATACCCCCTAAGAGCTTCACTTGTCTGTTCCATTGAAGGAATATTTCAACAGCCTCCACTACTTTTCCATCACATTGCTAAAGAACGAGAACACTGAACAAATACAGCTGGGAGATCCTAACACCTAGGTTTCATCAGGTACACTATATAGCCATTTAACAGCATAGCCAATGACAAAAACATGCCTACAGTCACCTAGTGTGGCTGACCAAACTAAATCAGCTTTTCTAATGCACCTTTATTTTTGAACATCACTGGTCTGTAGACATTTTTTTTCACTAAGTATACTGCTCTTTAAAGTCATTTTAACATGCAGCTCATCAACCAACATGTATACTTAGAGATGATAACACTAGGGACCTGCTCAAACAGGGACATTATAACAGCGCCCAATACCCATAGAGCAACTACATATCTATGTACAGCTTGTAAGTGTGAGGAGATGAGAGAAAGTTTTTACTGTTTTAAGGGAGTGACTAAAGAACACATGGTATGTTGTAGCAATTCTAAAATGACACTAGGCATTTATGTTTTCTCATCCAAGATCCACTCTATGATGCCTAAAAGCAGAAACACAACCTCTCTTTTATGATGTTTAGGTCACAATAGTTATAAGAAGAAGGATATGGAGGAGGGGAGAAGAGAAGAAAGGGAAAATTGAAGATGTAACTTGGGAAAGAAACTGTTCCTTTAAGTAAAAATATTAATTAAGAGAAACCCAAACCAACAAACCAACTTTATTTTACCAGTTGTATACCAGAATCATGAAATACTTCCTTTTAGCAAAAAAACTGCGTAAGAGTGTTAAAAGCCTGATATATATAACTCTTCCTATTATTCAAAAATATCTCACACGTGCATTGATTTTGCTACTGTACTTTAACCATCATGTACTTGGGAAACACAGCAACTTAAGCTTTCAAATATGTAAAATGTATGCTATATGTGTATGTATGTAAAATACATACACATATAGCAGAAGCAATGAAGGACAGAAGAGATGATTTCTTGATTTTCTTTTGATATACTTTGGTGATTAAGATAGGATTTTCAGACTTTTCCTTATGATATGGAAGCAGTTACATGAAAAGACAGATCATACATTGATTTATATAATTGATAATCTCTTAGTCCGCAATAGGCCGTTCTAGTGTATTTGATAAAGAGAGAGGGGCTAATGGCAAAACTCTTAAGAAGAGAGTTCTCGATGTCCTTTTTATAACCATTTGAGGATGTAGGAAGATTAGGGTGTCTAGTTGTTTGGGATTTTTTAATTAAACTAGTCAATCCCCAGGTCTCTTTCCTCGCTGTTGATCACTCCAGTTTATTAATATTCAAAATTTTGGTGAAAGACATATTGAAGGCAAATTTTAAAAAATACTAACATCATCTCTCTCCCTTTCAAGTGCTGGAAGCAAAATTCCATCAGTTTTATCAGCATTTCCCTTTGATTATTTTCCTCCCTCCTGCTCAGTCATCTTTTAATGAGTTGAAGAAAAGGAGGGAAAGACATTGCCATCTTAAAAGAAAGGCAAAGTCTGTGCAGGAAAGTGAAGAGTTTTACTGTAGCCCATTCCATTTAACAATGAAAGGCCAATGAAACATGAAAAGCAGCATTTTACTCAGCTTTCGTACAGTCTTACTCTCCCTTTCACCGCACTGGAAGGGAAAAAAAAAAAATAAGCAATCTACAAGAACCAGAAACAAAGTGTGGAAAGCCACAGTTTTGGTTCTAAATGCAAAGCAGGAAGTCCTATGTTCTAATAAAAAAAAAAAACCCCAACCTTATTTTGAAGCCAAATGAGAAGTTCTATTTCAAGAAGTCTGATGAGTAACAACAAAAGAAGAACCTTGTTTTCAGTCAGAGTTCACCTTGAGCACAGAAAATTCTCTATGCATCAATGAGAAGACCATAGTTCACAAACAAAAAGTATGTGCTCTTTTCAAAACTGGAGGCACCCACAGAAATATCAACAACCCGCAGAGGACTCTTATCTACTCAGTTTGCTTTTTCGAGTTCCTCTCATAGTCTCCTACAGTTTTAAAAGGTACAAACTGAAAAAGAACAACCAAAAAACTCAACCCATTCCCACCCCACTGCCCTCCCTCAAACACTCCCACCCTACTTAAATGTTTCTGGCCCCCACCAAAAAGATTATTTAAGGAAATTTTCTCTGGATTTCAGTGTTGCCCAAGCTTGAACTCAGAACAAATGGAGGCACATTACAAACAGTGAAAAGCACTAATCAAGAGCCCTGTGACAGAAGTTGTTTAAACTTAAAATAACTTCTCAAATATCCGAGAACAAATTAGGTGGGAAAAAATAGGTGTTTAACATTTGTAGTAAAGTGAACTCTAAGCCAAAGACAGAAGAGGTACTACTGCATTGAAGAGTTATATGTAATATTGCAAGAAGAAATGAAAATAAAAACTTGTCCAAAAGAGAGGTTTGACAGTAAACATTAGATACCTCAGAAGCCTTAACTAGTTTTTTCATCTTTATGAACAAACTTTGATTAAATATTACTAAATAAACTGTTCTATTACTAAAACACATTTTCAGTAGACCTTTCACACTTTCTGTTAACTGTTCTTTCAAATAAAAAGCAAAGACAGCACACTGCAAAGAAAAGCACCAAAATAACTACACTTATCAACAAAGTTATATCAACCTTACCCTTCAGAAGAAAGCTGCGGGGCAGGGAAAGTAAACAGCTCTTCGGAAAAAATGCTAGAGACATATTAAGTCCAAACTACCTCCATGTGTGTTGTTTGTTGGATTATAAGAAGTAATAACACGTGTAGCTGAAAACTTGTTGGGCTGGGGTTATTATTTTTTCAGCATCTGTGTTTGTGGTTTGCTTTGTACTGTTTTCTTTTAAACTTCATTTTAAAATGGAAGTAGGAGCACTGTGTCCATGTGGGTGTTTCTATGGGTGCATGGTTATTCAACATTCCCTAAAATCGGACCCTGACTGCAGTAAGCATGTAATCAGCGTTCCAGGGGAGGAAAAACTGTTCAGTGCAAGTTGTGACAAGACAAACATGAATTTAAGAGGATATTTATATTAGATTATATTATACAAGTCTTTCAGTGACTGAAGATTATAAATACAATCCTTATCCACAATGGTTTGTTTATTTTGCTGTCCTTTAGACTAGTTCTTTTTTATAACTAAAAAAGAAACTGATGTTAATGTAGTAATTGCTGAGGGCATGGTAGAAGTATGATATAAATAATTAGAGGGGGAAAGTTAGAAGAAGCATGACACATGTAGGTCTGCTCTCCTGTTTTCTCCCTTTTATTTAGTAGTTCCTTGCACAAAGCTGGCTCTCTCTTCTTTGTGCCAGTATTCAGGATCTGTGCTTCTTCCATGCCTTCTGAGTTACTAGGCTGGCGTCATCATCTCTGATAGACATGTAGTTGCTTTTTAATACTGAATTCCCTTGGACAAGATATTGCTGCTGCCAAGAAGCAGAGGCACCTACAAACCCTTAAAATGTATCTTCTGAAGCACTACCTGTGAGATTACAGACCCCATCACGGTAGGATGGTACAAACATAAGAGCTCTTCCATAAATACACTGACTAGCATCCTCTGCCTGAGAAAACATCATTCGTAGGTGGACAGCCATGCCCTGGACTGGGCACAAGTTAAAATGATAAGGTCATAGACTGGTAAAACATTTTAGTTTCATCAAGAAGTGACAAGTAACGTCCCTCCTTTGGTAAGCTGGACACATTTATGTTGTTTGGTTGTGTGGGGTGGTTATTTTTCTAATTTCCTGTGCCCCTGGGAATTTTTGGGTTAGTGAGCTCTGAAAGCAAAAATAAGCAACGACAAACAGCAATTATCAAGAAAGCAGGCTGAGCAAACAGTGGGTCTTTTTAACATCACTCTTCCTTCCTCAGAATGACACATCAGACTTCAGCCATCCCGTCAGCTTGCATGAGAGACAGGAAATGCCTGCCACAAGCTGATTTCTGCTGGCCAAGTTAAGTGGACGTGATGATGCAGTGTCCCAGCCTGCTGCTCCTGCAAGGGTATGTTTTCTTTGGGATAAGTAATGCAAGGCAACAGGGCTTCAGCTACAGGTATAATTAAGCACAGCTGAAGAGAAGCTTTAGCTCCGCATTTATTTTTAGATGGAAGAAATCCCAATAAGAATTCTTAAGGATAAGGTACCTTATTAGATCGATGAACAGAATTTTAAAGGTTTTGAAGTTTACTTGCACTCAAACATCAGTCTATACCAGGAACAGTCTACATGCAGAATCGGACATTAACTTGATTTTCAACTCCTCCCTAGAGTTTAAGAGTTAGAAGTTTGTTTGATAAATGGTCAGACAAAAATGCAAGGATTAATCAGGTGAACTGGCCCTATCAAATAAAAACATTTATTTCAGCTACAAGCACAAGGTTTCTCTTATATTTCTAAGGCAGAGAGTCAAGGACTGAGTATGTTGCTGGAGGTTAAAAAAGGAAAACCTAATCAAAACCACTTCAATCAATAGTTCAAGTAACCAACCCATGCATCCTTTCCCCTCTCGTGCAAGATTCTTAATTCAAATAGAGTACAGTACCTGACAACCCAGCATCTGCTTTGTAGACCTAAATAAATGGAAACAATGGTCCCAGGGCAGATTCTTGTGGAGAAATTTAGCAAGGGTTAAAATTGGGTGATACAGAGTTTGAAGTGAGATTGCTTTGTGTTTGAAATAACTGTGGGAAGAGACTTTTCCTCATACTGCTGTCATGGAGTTGTACTTCGTTCCACATGGTGTTTCCATAGTTGTCTGCATTCTTCCCTCTCTTAATGCTGACAGATTATAAAGGAGTGGATCAGGTTTCCAAGTGAGTTAACTTTTTTTCCTTAAATCTATGGCATTATTTGTGTAAGTGAACAAGCAACAACAAGATCTGGTAAAGAAGAAAGTGTAAAACTTGACTGGAGAAGACTGAAATACATGAAAATCCTGAAACACATCACAGGCTGAAAAGGGTGATTAATTGAGGTCCTCTCCTTCAGTGACATGACCCTGTCCCCTGTTAATGGTGAGATTCCCACTACCAGCTGTGGTAACAGGTATAACCTTCTCAAGGTAGACTGATTACTCTAAGCAACATACAGTAATATGACATGATCTATGTTATAATTTAGTAAAATATTACCACAACACAAGTGGAAAAATGTTAGTTTGTTAGCACCCACTATAGAATTGAAACTTCTAACAAGTCCTCACCCCCAATACACAACCCCTTTGGGATGATATACTGCTTTCTCTTGGTGAAACGCTAAATTCTGTATTGAGTAACTAATTTAATTTGTCAGTCTTCTTGTTGGAAGATCATCTTCATTTACCAGTCCTAGCAACTGACTGGATTGCTTTGATCCACTCTGTACGCTCTGTGGATGAGGCTGCTTGCAAGTAATAGTGGATTTCATTTGCTGTGATGATTTCAAAGAGGATGTTGTCAACATCATACTTCTTGGCTACAGGGAAAAAATAAGAAAGTCAGTTATGAGAGGAAAAAAGTCTTGTACTTTCAATATTTCCTTCTTTATACACTGTAAGGGGATCTCCTTTCTTTCTACAGCTGGGCCTGATCAGGTTTTCACAAAGATTGGGTCCAAGAGATGGGTCTCTCTCTCAGAGAAACCACTCGTGAATTCTGCACATTTCACCTTCGGAGTCTCTGGTTAGTTGGCCTCAAGTCATGGAAGGATCTGCAATCCTGCAGACAGATCATATTCCCCAAACCCTCCCATGCCTTGGCAGCTACAAAACCAAGATGTTTGAGTTCGTGTCACCATCCATCTCTTTCTTTTCTGAGATGCCAACAAACTTTCTTGCTGGATATGATAGCCGGCCTCTCCTGTGGAGAGGAGAATGCATGAAATGAATGTTTCTTGGCCCTTGCAGCAACAGCATTTCTGTTCCCACAACTTCTAGCTTTGGGAGGGAAGAGAAGGTGGACAGTAATAATCTGTTGGCATAACCATTTCTAACATAAAGCTTCCATCCCAAATGCATTAACTAAAGAGATCAAATTCAGCTTACTTTGCCTAAAGGCCAGTTATCCTAACAAAGGGTTTGTGTCATCCTTTTGACCAGCCTTCCCTAAAGTACCGACAAGCCACAAGATTCCCTGTTGCTACCTTTACCACAGTAGCCTTCCCCTGTAATTCAGACAGCAAGAAAGAGACCAGTTGCTAGAATTACTGAATCATTGTACATAGATTGCTTTGGAATAAAAAACACTTGTGATTTCAGGCAGATTGAAAGGGGATTTTTGTTCCAAAAACATATTAGAGAGCTCATTCAACATGGGTCCTTACTGTCTGGCATATCTTCCACTGCTGTCACCACGCAGCCTCTCAAGTGAATTGCTCCCAGAGGTTCTTCTCCCTGGGGAGGACATGAAATGAAAATGAAACGCAACACTTCTGAAACTGTTCACCTGTTAATTTATGGCTACATTTCCAGAATGGAAACAAAACCATTTGATTACTTAGTGTGTCTCACCTGAGAAAACAGGGGATCTTCAGTCTGTGAGTGACATGAAGGGTTGGGGATGGGGTAAGGGAAAGGGTTACAAATAAACAGGGAATCTCTTGTGATGTAGAATTCAGGATCTGCATGGGAATGGGCCCATTAGAATTACACGAGAAATAGGATGCCATGTCTCAGCCTGGCATGGCAAATACCTCAAATATAAACTGCAAAATTACTGTATTGTGTTCATTTGCACTTAGGACCTAATTTGTTTTGATCAAGGGAGAGTACACATTAATTCTAATTAATCACAGATAAGAGGTGAAAATACAGTTCAGTGTTACTTGTTCCCAGGTCTGGGTGGCCCTTGCCATCCTGACTTGACAGCCCCAGAAACCATCCTTCACTCTCCTTTTCCACAGGATGGCTAGGCCATGCAAGAACAAACAGTCCCACTGTCCTGCCTGATCTTCCCTGTCACATTCTCATGCAAATACTCCATTCAGGTACTTCTACAAGGCATTGGATTCAAAACAAACAGGGAAATAAACCGAATCTCTCTTACTCCAGCAGGATCATAATAGTGAAGATATGCAGGATCATCTCTTAAAACGAACTTTCTCACTTTCCAGTTCTTCCTCCGATGTCCCTAGGAAAATTCAAAAACAGGAATGTCATTGAACTGCTTTGCCTGCATGCAAATCTTACCCACACATGAGAGGACAGGCAAATACAAAAGGGAAAAAACCTGAATATTCTGGAGAGGAAATACTCAGTGGAGTAGGACTTGTCTACGTTCCAATCTTTTGCACAACAACAGGACTATCAAATTGTTTTCTCTTTTCTTTTTTTTTTTTGTGCAAAGCAGAAGAGCTTCAACATGGGAGATTCCCCTAAACATATCATGCAATCTGGTAGTTATGACATTCATGTGAGATCTGTGAAAACTGGGCTTAACTGCTTGCCAGAAAACATGGCTGCAAAGTGCCTTGAAGGAAGGTACCTTGAATTATTGGCAAGGATGAGCTGAAAGTCTTTCTGTCCCTGCAAAGATAACAACAACAAAAAAATGCTTATCTAGCTCAAACACCCTGGAGGGCTCATGGCTGAGAAACTCAGGCAGAAAGATGGACGTAGGTGCCTCATGGCCTGTTTTCATGACTGAAAAGGATGGGTGTGGAAAGTTTAGACCTGCTTGAAAGCATTTTCAGCAGAAGCAGTGACCCTTCCAAGCAATGACCCACAACTCACGGAGGGTGAGCGAGTGCAGGCTACCACTGGTGGAAGATTGTCATGAATCACTTCCTTTGGCATTTCAAAATACAAATTTCTCAATTAGCTACTGTTTGCACGGAAACTCTTACTGGTTAGGTTGATACGAATGTGACAGGGTAAAAGAACAACAAGGCATGGGTCTAATTTCTTCCATTGCTTTTGAGTCAACTGATTAAACAAGAGAAATACATGTGAGCACCACCAAAAAGTTCTTAGGCCCTCAAGGACTATTTTAACAGTGCAGGTTCAGACTCAATATTAGGAAACATTTCTCTAGAGAGAGGGTGGTCAAACACTGCAACAGGCTACCTAGAGAGGTGGTCAATGCCCCATGTCTGTCAATGCGTAAGAAGCATTTGGACAACAAAACCCTGAACAATGTGCATTAACCTTTGGTCAGCCCTGAAGTGGTCAGGCAGTTGGACCAGAGGATTGTTGCAGGCCCCTTCCACCTGACCCATTTTATTCATTGAAGAATCCTGATTTTGCCTTCAGTTCACTAATATCTGCTTGCAACAGCCTTGGAAACATGACATTCACATTGGCTTAAAGTTTTGCTGGAAAGGAAGGTATCCAGTTATCTTCTGTCTTACACATCAAACATTAGTGACTGAAACAACTCCTTTGCTCAGGCATGCTGAAAAAGTCTATGAAAACTGGCAACTGAATCCACTTGTGTGTCCAGAGGGACACAAGAGTGGCAGCCTTTTTACCTGAGTTCAGTTTTGCATTGTACCAATAACTTGTCACATCTTCTGTGTTAAGACTCTTTCCTAATTAAAGCTATCAACTGTTTTATTTTGTGGTAAGAGCAATAAACCTTGCAATATTTGTCCAGAGTCCTGCTGCCATGCTGCAGCAAGTGTTCCTTGTGCAAAGGCAAGAGGGACAGAGATGAAACCTGCCGAGTGTGGAGATGACTTAGGGTAGTTTCTCTCTTACCTAAAGTTTTTAAATGTAAAAGAGTAGTCTTGCACCCATGTAATATCATCCTAGTGACAGGATGGAACATGGGCAATACTGACCTGTTTCAGCAAACATCCTTGTTTGACAATTGTGCCTCTGAATTCTTCTTTTAGAACCACATCATCGTCGCTGGAATATCCCTCACAGAAAAATCCACTATCTGGCTGCAAGTACGCAAGAGAAATGTTACAGAAGTTACACAGTTGCTGCATGCTTATGTACATGTACCAATCTGGCTTCTTTTGGCTTCCCTCCACTCTGTTTTTTACCACCCCAAAGAAATATATTATTATTGTTGTTGTTGTTGTTATAGTGGTGGTTATTGTTATTGTTAAATAATCTAACCTTTTACTGGAAAAGTCTCCCAGTGAAGTCGAGGAGCTCTCCAAATCACCATGGAGACATTTCAGTGTGACGTGGGACTATAGTTCTATGATACATTGACTTGCTGTGGCCTCCTCACACCACACTGGTATTGAATCCAACTAGAAATAATCCGAAAGCAAGCAGGGTACACATGGGCTGCTACGAGAAGCATCCCAGGAGGCCACAAGGCTGCCTTTACCAGAAGTGTCTCTGCTGCACAGGTAAGGTCGCCCCAGCACAAACACATTTAGGAAAACGAGTGAGTAGTGGGAGAGTAATTTTGCTGAAGCCAAGTGGTTCTATGTGGTAAATATGAACAGAATTGTAACACCAATTTACTTGTTTTCACTTTATAGAAGGCATACTTTTTTGTTAGTGTAAGTCCATAAGTGAAATATTTTTCAAACAGTATTTGACTGTGATATTTCAAGTCTTCAAATCAGTCCACAGAATAGGAAGTAATAAATGGAAAAGGCTGGGTATGACACCCCGGACAGGTTACTGGGGGATATTCAAAACTTTTACTTCTTTGCTCACAGGCAAGCTGTGTCTGTGCACACTCACACTGAGTCAGATTTGATGGCTCTGCACAAAAACAGGTTTGTAGCTTCTGCCACTCCGTGAAGCCCTGTGATAATGAATTTCTCTCTTCCCTTCCACTGAATCATCAGGGAAACAGATGGTTAAATTCTGGTCACCAGTGCAATCACCAGGAACAAAGTCTAAGTAAAAAAGAACCCGGCTTGGTCTCAGCACTCAATTCACACTTAGAAGGGTGCTAGAAAAAAAACCTATCCTGGTTACAACTGTTAAAGTGAGCTGCCTCATTCTGAGTATCACAGGAAAAAGACAATTAAGATAGATTTCTTCATTTCTGTACAATCTTTCCCCCAGGATTTAAGAAGCCCAAGAAGAAGCATGAGAACAGCTGAGGGCTGAGTAAGTCTGAGACAATAAAAAACCAAAATACAATGCTCACAAAGTAATAGTAGGCATCACTGAGATCTAAGAAGGGGGTGTCTGACAGTCCCTCGGCAGCAGCCTTGGATATATCCCCAGCAGGCTGTAGGTAGCCTTCACTCAAGAGGGAAGAGGCAAGCAGGAGACCTTCTTTGCGATTTCGGATGGAGCTGCTGGACACCAGCCAGTCAATCACACAGGTACCTGGTTACAAAGGAACAAAATATCAGCCACAAACCAAGACAGACATGAAGAAGCCTAAAAGTACACTGGAAACAAGCCTACTCCATGTATTCATCAATCTCCTGAAAAATGTTCTTAGCAACAACATGGAGAGCTAATCTGGGAAGGTTCCTGGTCATCCAGTGAGGCACAGCCTTTCCAACTGATGGCAGGGGCCAGGACAACTCTCAAACACCATTCCTGAGGGAGAAGAGAGTTGGGAGGGGATGCAGGGCTGAGCTGGGAAGCCTCAAAGATGGACTGGGGATGTACGAAGGACAGCCAAGCCTGGAAAAGGCAGCCTTCCAGGCTGCTGTGCTACTAATATAATGCTGTTGGAAACAGGGTGACTTTCACAGAATCACAGAATCATTAAGGTTGGAAAAGACCTCCAAGATCATCAGTCCAACCATTAACCCAACACTGCCACGTCCACCACTAAACAATGTCCTCAAGTGCTACATCTGTGTGGTTCTGAGCACAAACGCGGATTTGACTTGGAGAGAAACAGGAATTACAATGTGACACCATTCGGTGATGAAAAATTCAGAGTGGAATAATTCTTCTGTACTTAAGTGTTTCACACAACAATCTACTTAAAAGATTGCTTCAATCTTTCTGACACTGGTTAAATTTTATCCTTCTCCTTTGCTTACCATGGCCACAACTGAACACTTTTTCAAGATACATCCCTTGAACGTCTCCTGGGTTAGTCACAAAAACATCTGGTTTTCTTCTCAAACTTCTCTGTGCTCTACAGCGCTTAGAGCTGTTTCATCTCTTTAGTTTTTCAACTCTGTGCTCCCTTTATTGTATGGAATAGAGGGACAGGAGCTCCTTACCTGTAAAGCAGTGATTGAACACTCTTTTATCTTTTTCCAGCTTCAACTCCTTTATTCCCTTTTCAGGATCTTTCATTGAGAGGTACAAAGCACTGTGCATAAAATGAACCACAGAAACTGTTAGCAAATAAAAAGGTTTAACTAGTTTGTACAATAATGTCATTGTCATTCATGGGGACTTCATGTTTTGTTGGCACATGGCTCTCTGCAGAGCTGTCACATGGCTTAGTTTCATCTCCTGCATCTCCTGAAAAATTCAAGTTGCAAAGCCCGGAGGTCTCACTACATGACCATCACAGCTGTGGGAGCAGAGGGTGGAGTGCACAAAGGGCTCACCACATCTTCCTATTCTGAGAATGCAACGGCTTGTGGTGACTGTAGCGTGAAGCTCCTGCATTCACCCAGAGGGCCTGAGCTGAGCAGAAAACCTGTCCTTGTCCCCAAGCCTGCATGCTCTCAGACAATCTTGGCCCTTTACTGTCTTATAAGGAACACTTCAGGCTCATTTGTATCTTGGTATTTACAACTCAGAGACAGAAAATAAGTCATCCTTGATTTTTAAAAGTATTAACAGATTGCTTCCCTTTATCTCTTCTTCTCCCTTTGCCAGTTTCATATTCTCTGGCAGGTACCACACTCCCCTCACCATCCAAAAACTCGACTAACATCAGCATTTCTCTGGAGAGCAAACAAAAGGTCTAAAATATTTTTGCAATAAATGATTTATTGTATAAAATGCTTCTCCTGGGAGAATCACACTTTGGCTGAGGTATCCTCTTGCAATGCAGTATGCCCAGCAAAAACCTTTGATAAATAAGCATGTTTTGGTAAATTATAATATATTAAAAAAGAGCTTCCCAGTTCTGATTGCTAGCTCATTTCGGACACATTGTACAAACTGAAATTTTCAGTCGTGCAGAAAGGGCTGTGAGGGAATCCATAGACAGAGAGCTCATTGCTCTTCCTGACCAAGGTTACACGTCTGACACACTGACTGCAGATGGAAGTAAATGGGGGAGCAGAGCTATGAGAACAAACCTCAGATTGATTGTTTCAGGCAATCTGATAGACTTCCTTGTGGATTTTCTGGCAAACCTTTGGCCTCCATCTATGCGATGAATTGCTTTCCTGATATCCCGCACCCAGGCATCTCTCTCCTCCAGGTAGGCAGCTTGAAAGAAATGGTCCTGCTGCTTGGCCACAGTGAGCTTGAAGACAAACTGGAATGATGGATTATGGGAGGTTTTTTTTTTTAAAGTTACTTTGGTGTAGCCAGTTGAGCACAATTAAGCTAGTACCACCACAACATACAGCCTGCCTATGCCTAAGGACTATGGAAAGTGCCTTAGAGACACAGTTAAATTATAGAGACTCTGAAGAAAACCATGAACAAGCACTGCACACAACTGAATCCTTTTGTTACTCCACTGTGAGTGATCCTGACGTTGTCAGCACATCCAAGGTGTGTGGTGCCAATGTAGCTGCCGATTCTAACTTTTGCTGGGAAGTTCAACACAGCTGAAAGGCTGAAGCACCCAGCTCCTGCAGGCTTACAATGCATGTAAATTTGTTTAATGTTTAGAGACACGTGAACAGTCTGAAGGAGTAAAAATACCCCACATCATATTCAGCTACTGACTCACAAGGGGAAAAAGGGTCCTACACTGGAGAGTACCTGAGTATATTTGCAGCCTAGTAAACCTTTAACAGCTTAGTAGGGAAATACTACATCCAACCCTTGGCTACACCTTAGGATCACCTATCTAAACACACTAGCAACAATGGAAAGACTGTATTTCCCAAAAATGAGAATAAATGATCTACAGGTAGTTGTAAACAGAAAAAAAATGACACCAACCTGAAAAAAACCAAACCAAACTAAACCAAACCCCAAAAACCACCCGACAAAGTTCACACTGTTTGAACTCATTTCCATCCACAGATCTTCTGGATGGAAAATCTGGATCTAATTACTCAGGTTTCCACTTCCTCTAACATATAGCTCCCCATGAGTGAAACTAATTTCTTCTGTAGTTGTGTTATAATAAATATCACAGGTTCTGACTCAGCAGGTGTCTAAAAATGCCAAGCTAAGCTACAAGCCAACAGCACGACTTGATGAGGGCAAGGAAAGCAAAGGCTACTGTCAAAGAGCAGCAAATTTACATCAGTGAAATCAACACACTGAATGAGTCTGCTGAAGCCCACATTTGTAAATGATACATTTCTGAACATCCCTGACAAGCATCTTCCAAACTATGGCCAACAGGAAAAATTCTGACACCCTGAAATTGTGCAGAAGTCAACTGAATATCATGGAAGATAGATTTCAAACTTACAAAGCAATGAGTCCTCAAAAATCCATCTCAGACAGAAAAGTAACCATTCCTTATCTGATACTGTTCATATTTCCAACAATACTCACTTTCTCTGCTATGCAGGAAAGACCTACATACTGAAAATCAACGTACAGTGCATGAGAAAAGCAAACAGACAGATCTCTCCAAATCCCAACTTTCAAGAGTCAAGCTAACACTCCAGGTTAACAGAATGGAATACCAAAGCATTGACGAGATTTATTACCAAAGGAAAAAATTATCTTTCTCAAAGAGCTGAGAAGCAACATACAGCGAAATGCTGAAGAAGAGTTTTCATTTTCAGCGCACAGAGGAGACTGGCAAAGCCCTTTCTTTTTAGCATTTACAAAGTTGGGCCAGTAAGAAAGACTTCCAGGCTTCCTCTGAAATTGGTAAAGAGGTTGAGTCTCCAGTCCTAGATGTGACCAAGCCTCCCTCTGAGGATGTTTATCTGTTTGTGCTTTTGAGAAAATTAGACCATTAGACTAAACTAAATACCAACATTTTAAATAGTTTAAATTGGGAGAGATGAATCTAACTATGAGCAACCAAACATGATAATGCTATCCACAGGAAAACCATGGGGAAAATGGAAAAAGCTGAAGAATATCAGAATTTATGTTACATTAAGCAATGATCAAACATCAAATCATGGACAGCGAACAGTAGTGGATGCATTTTGAAATATAATCTCAAAATATCCAGTTGTAGCCCCTTCTGAACAGCCTTTATCTCTGCTTAACAAAACCAAGATTGCTTCCTTTCCCCTCAGCACCTGCATTTTGCAATCGATGTAGTAAACAAAACATGTTGGTGATGTGCTCTGAGCTTTCAAACGAGGTCCTAGTGCAGATACACCAGCTGATTCAAAAATTTAACCAGAGAAATATAGAAGTTTGTGGCCCAATAGTCCCTGCTCCAAAGTGGGCCCAGACACGAGACTATACTTAAAACTGACCCAATGAGAATTATCCCACTATTCGCCATACAGAATTCCTGTCCTAAAAATATACTTTCATTTCTAGCCGTATAAACTTAAGAACCAGAATAATTCCTGTAAGAGGAATAACTGTATGCTTTGACTCGTAACCAATGAGAAGCCAGAATGGAATGCAGAGGCATTGAATTCAGCAGTACAGTAAAGCTGTAAAATATAAGATGCAAAAATGAAGATACTACATTTGCAAGGAATACATGTAGAAACTTAGGTTTAATCATATTAGGCAGTAACTACTTGTAAGAACAATCCTGGTGATGGCTTTGCTCATATGAACGAGCACGTTGCATTTTTGACTGTTTGAACAATGCAAATTTTAAGAGAAAGTCCATCTCCAGGGCTACTCGTCTATGGAATTGCAGAACAATCTCACCACCTCAATATGGAGGATCTGCTCCAATGCCTGCTGAAGTAATTTGGATTGTTTCCACTGACTTCAGCAAACCCTGCAGCAAACCTCACTTATGAAAATCTATTTTGGGTCTCGGATCCTTTTTTTGTCTTTATTATCCCTCAGAAAAGACCCCAGCAACTAAAATGAAACATTATGTAAACACCTAATGCAAAATGAAGCATAACATAAAACTCAGTGCAGCCAAAGGAATGATCCTCAGAGACTATCACCCTTCCACACAGGTACGATGCACCTTCTGGAGACTGGTATATCCCACAGGAACCCTTTGGGCAGGTGAGGATCTCTCTCACTCTGCCTTCAGCAGACATCAGATACTTCAGACCTCTATGCCTACTTTGTTGAATGCACATATGCTGGTGAATTATTTTTCCTTTATTGTAAATATGTTACTGACATTTCCAAGCAACTACTATGGACCAATATTGATGGCAGTGCCTTTCTGGGAGTCAAAGGAAAAAACCAAAACCCAATACAAAACTGTTTGGAAAGGAATGCTTTGTGAGAGAAACTTAATTTCTACCATTATAATGTAGGTCTGTGATACTCTTGAACATAGCACCCTTCATACCTCATGTGTAGAGTAAGCAGTGCCGTGCTGAGGCTTGGTAATAAGATAATCAGCACAGGATTAACAGCAATCTTTGTTCTCTGCCCCATCCTTTTCCTATACTGTCTCAAAGACAGCTTGTAAGTTAACAGTCCCTTTCTCTTAACAGATGTAAGTCTAAAAAGACTTAGTAAGAATCAAGGTGGGTTTTTTCATATAAATACGGGTTCTGCAACAACAACAACAACAACAACAACAAAAGAAAGAAGTAGAAGAAAGAAAAGAAGGAAAAAGCAAAGCCAGCAGGTCCAAATCTGACACAAGGGGCCCTGATTTCGCTTACCACAAAACCTAAGGACAGGTTTTAATTATCCTCACTTTACTCATATGAAAAAGTAATGTTCACTGTCTCAGCACTCTCTCACACTTTCTATTTTTCTAATGCTCTCACAGAGCACTATAAAGATAGAAGTCTCTCTTTAGTCAGGCATCCCTGTGGTAAATTTCTTTAAGCTGTAGTGGGATAATGTTCCAGATTCTGGGGACCCCTTTGTCAGAGGAATTCCTGGGGATGTAATGCCTATTTGATGAAACGGAGTTGACAAAATAATAAATGACTAATGCTATGATTCTTTGCTCATATTAGAAACCCTGTTTTACCAACAACTATTTTTCAGGAACCTTGTAGCAAAATATGTGTGTCACAGCATTTATCTCCTTCCTGTCTGAGCAAACCAGTTATTGTTCCTTGACAATAAATAAATGCTTCCCCCGCTCACATAATATTTTTTATTCACAGCTTTATTCTGTGGCAATTAGAATTATATTTAATACAGAAGTTGTTGCCATTCAGCTGCAAAATGTCTTCACACCAATAAAATTTAGTTCTGCTCTCTGAGAGACTCAGAAATTTAATAAAAACCAACCAACCCACCCCCTCCAATGCTTTCTGAATTAGTCCTCTTGAAGTGTCCCGAATTCAAATAGTACACAATTCCAAGCCTACTTGTGACCTCCTAAGGCAAGTGAGAATCACCACTAAGATGAGTGATTTGCAACCACCAGCCTTTTGCCCTTTCAGTGCTTCCAGAACTATTAAGTATACTGCCAATTGTTTTTTATAAAAAAAGTACTCACCATTCTTTTGCCAAAATCTTGGCATGGGCTGTGAATAGAGCTTCCTTTTAGGGGGATCATCCCTTTGGGACTGTTGTCAGCCTTCCGCTTGTAGAATTCAATTCCGTCTTCTAAGAGCACAACCCACATTGGCTTCCAGGTATTAAACATGCTGCCCTGCATCAAGAAGTCACATATTATGTTCAATGAATCACTCTTCACGTGATTTCCAAGGAAGATATGACCTTCCAGGGAATGTCTGACTGATGCTAAAATAACTACAGTTTGTGTCTCAAGGGGAACATACCACAATCACACCCATCTTACTGTGCAGTTAAACACTGCTGTTATTTTTCTGACCACCATTTATTTCCCCTTGTAGTTGCTCTGCCAATGGAAGCCACTGTGGATTTAAATAAAAGTAAAGGCTTTATCCTATGGGCTGTACCACAAAAGACTCCAGAGCAGAGGTTGCTGTGGGGCAGCAACCACCTTCCCAAAGAATGGATGTGCCCGTGGCCCCACACACTGTCTCGAGGCCAAGGTGATGTGACCTCTTTAATCTCACTATTCTTCCTTGATGTTTAACTCAGTTAAGTGAAACTGAGTGGGCTATGACTATTTCCTGTTACCTCTTTGCCAAGCTTTCACAGTATGTTTCCCTACATCTTCCCAACCTCTTCAGAGTTAGTTTTCTCTTCCACTCACTGTAAAACTACCCACTTACCTTCTTAACCAAGTAGCCCTCCCTTATGCGCATCGGTTCTCGCTCCATGGCTTGGACAATCCTGTTCCGGGTCTGTCAGCGCTGGCTGTTGAGTTCCTCTGGCAGCAAAGTCTGTGGGATGGTGTTTTTACAGTACAGCTGTGTCATTTCACAAGTTCCTCTGAATGCTAATCGCAAGCCCATTTCCTCTTTAAGAGTGAGAGATAGGGAAATGCAGAAGCACATGTGTATTTATAGTCTGCCTCTGACAGCACAGGCAACCGCCTGACAAAACACTCCACCCTATCAAATACAGCCAGCCTTGATGACAGAATCCTGGGAAATTAAATTAGCACTTTAGTGCTCAGTCACAAGAAATTGGGCCGGCTCTGAAAATACGTAAACTGCACCAAAACAACAAACAGGGCATTGTGCTGCTGCCTGGTGCATGCCAAATGATTTCAGAGACAGGTTTCCAACGCATCAGCGCTTTCACTTCACCCCGCCTTCCAAATCTGGCTCCCAGTGGGCAACCATGTGGAGTCTGGCAGGAAGGTGGAGGACTCTCGCTTGGTTAACGAGGATGCGCCCTCTGCTGACATAAGAAATTTGTTTATCAGACTTGATCGGGTTTTGGATTTTGATGCTGAGGCCTCCCAAAGATGTCAGCTGCCAAATAGGCACAAATGGATTAGACCAGTGCATTACATAAAGCACTGACCGCAAAATCCTTTCTACAAGCATCTTGTACTTGCTGCAGAGCTTGTTTGGCTTTATTCGGGAAAAGACAAGGCAAACCCATGGCTTTTTATAAATACCAGAGTCACAGTCCCTCTTCCCCATATAGAACAAAGTGGGAGTATATGGGAGGCAATAAGGGGCTGGTTCATGGTATCTTGAAGCAGCCTCTTGTGTTCTTCCAAGCACAAGACTCCAAGTCACTTCTGCAGCTAAGCTCACTCAGAGAAGTGTTGATTGAGCCCAGGGTGACCCCATCTGTCACCTCTGCCAATTGTGAAGATCCCCAAACAGGGACTTTTTTCCACAGACAGAAATTCCTGTTCTCCATTTGACTCTCTGTTTGTCTTAGCCTTTACTCAGAAGTCTGACAAGGTCTGTGATAGAGCACAAGGGGGTTAGCAGAGCCCTCAGAGACCTTTTCTAGACATTCCTCACGGATGCCTATTTAGTGGTACTCCCATAGATGACACTCCACTCCTTCCTTGGTTATCTGTATTAATGCTTCACTGTCCCAACTGCTGGATGTTTCTCCTCATTGTCTGAATGGAGATTTTCCTTTTCCAGGCCTTTCTCAACTGGTTGCTGCTTAAATGACGTATCCAGTGTCTCTGCAGGCAGAGCACCTGTCTGTACCACCTGCTTCAGGTTAAACACTTTCCAGTGCATTCTGTCCAAAGTATACCTTTTTGTGATGATTTCATCTATCACTAAGTTGTTTGGGGTTTCTAAAACCTGTGGTCCCAGTACATTGTTCCTTTGCTCATGTAAATCATGCTGTTGTAAGGATCTTATTGCTATTAAAGATGCTAGTTTCTGATCAAGCCAATCATCCATCAGTTTGCAAATCAAAGACTCCATATATTCTCTGGCTGTGAAGCATACCTGAATTCAACAAACAGATTGTAAAATTATCAGAGACACAAACTCACATAGAGCTAATAAAACTTCATGGTCCTTGGAGCGAAAAGTAAAAATCTACCACTGTAAAAAAAGTGATCAAAACCCCTGTGTTACATTTACATTTACAGTAGAAAATTTGCCTACCAGGTCCAGGACTTGGAATGAACTGAAGATGCTCTGGATTCCCAGAGCAGAGATGATCTAACTGGATTTCTGAGTTATATTTCTGTGAAGGTTCCCTTCATCCCCCGTAAGTCTTAAAAGGATGTTTGATGGACTGAGGAGATTGTAGAATCCTCCTGTATGTCTTTTTTGGTCACTAATTCTTTTTGCTTTATGAAGGTGAATTGTTGTTTCCTTCTCTTCCCTTTCATTTCAGTGGTTCCATCTTCAGGAAAAGATACTTTTTTTATTTTCTCCAATTAGATAAACCAAAAATACAGGTCACAGACAACAGCAACTCAAATTAAATATCTTTCACTGTGTGGCTGGAAGCCAAATTATTCCTTTATTATCTGCCTTGAGGACAAAATGCTTCAGAGCTTGGAGTAATGATTAAAGACCGAGAACAGGATCACAGTTATCTCTTCCTTCTAGGTCATGGTTTATCTACTTTGCTTCTCCCACCTCAGGTCTGAGGAAAAGAAGACCCGTCCCCAGCTGGAAGGCCTTATGGGGAGCAAAGACAAAAGAACCTGCCAGTATTTTCCTCCCTGCAGGCATCCTTTCTACAGGTTTTCCCGCTCGCCTGCTCCTGCTGACTCAGTGTTTGTGCTGAATCAGGATGACAGGGCCCTGCACGATAAATTGATGCTATGAGATGACATGGGACAGGTCCTCTTCCATAGAATATCTATATATCCCTATACTAAAAAGTGGCTTAGTGAAAACAGAAAAGGATGCTGACTCCACAATTTCACAAAAGCTCCTTTTTCTCACTTAGCTGCATGAAAAGCCTTTGGAGGTATGAAATGTAAATCTAAACACAGTGGCCACCTAGCCAAAGGCTCCAGAATTTACCATTACTACTTATGCTACTCAGTGTCAAAAGACAAAATAACTTCCATCCAATGTTAGCTGAAGGCAACCACTTTTATAACACTTCTCTATATTGTTTCTATTTCATCTTCAAAGCTCAGCTGAGCTTTTGCCCTTCCACTGTACAAGTCTGGAACAATCCATTTCTTTAATGCTGAGGTTTGGTTTCATTTATCACGCACCATCCCAGGGAAATCAGCACTTCATCTCCCCCCGGGCAGAAACATGCTGACAGAGCTGAATCATTCATGTGAGGCAAAATGGTCCTTAAATATACAGTGGCTGTGGCAGGTGCAAGGGACAGTGTGGACTGTGGATGCAGGTCTTTGTCCAGCCATTCCTAAAGAGCAGCACCAAGCATGAGAGAGAGGAAGAGCTGTATTTCTTCTGCCTCTCCATGAAGGGGAGGAAGAGCTTTGTCAGAAAGAGAAAGTAACCTGCAGTGTGGAAATCTGCTATAACTTACTTTGTCCTCTCCATTTCTGTCTCTAGTAGGCAAAGGTGCATGATGTCAGATGAGCAGAATTTGTCACAATATCACAATCTGCAGCAGAGCTGAATATCTTAGCTCAGTTTACTGTTCTTGTACAGGAGAACTTGCTGCTGTATTTCTTCAGAAAATTCTGCTGTATTTCTGCTACTTCAGAATACGAGCTCCTGCAAGCATTGAAAAAAAAAAGTGATCGGCCACATTTATCCGAGCAAGAGATCTACCTGAGAGACTAAGGTATTTGTTTATACCAAGAAATTGGAACCATATAGCAGCTGCAAAGAAGGCAAGACTCTCAGCTACACCAGCTTGCTCCACAAGCCCTTGCAGAGATGGTTCTAACATGTTTGCTGCACTGTAAATGCCATAAGCCCACCTCATCTGCAACAAAACACATGACCTCTCCATAAATATGTATCACTACAGCAAATCAAGCTGCATTTCCAGGGGAAATGATAACAAATGTCATGTGTTCAAAATTATTGTCTGTACGGGAAAAATTACACACACAAGTGATTTCCAAACAAGATAAAGACTCTGTCCAGCTGATATTTCAGTAAAAACATTTCCCACTTCTGCACAGAGGCAGAGGGCTCAAAAGAATCAAAGTATTAAATTGAGAGCTGGCACGTGCAAGTCTTAGCACAATTCCCTCCATACAGAATCATACATATGGCTATTTTTAGTGCATGAGAGATTGTGGCTTTGCATGCCCTTCTTGAAAAGAAACCCCCAAACCACAACATTTCCAAATTTGTGTTAAGAAATTAATCAAAGAGGGGCAAGTATAAAAAGGCTAATACAGGTATTACATGTCACCTTAGAATCTAAATGCTGTGGTTTGGCCATCTTAAATGAACCATCTTGTTCTGCCTCAAGGTACATTTTACATATTTAATGACTGTTGAGCTTTGCAACAGGATTAGTGCATTAGTGAGAAGGTCTGCATAAATGTTAATACTCGAAAGCTTATGCAGTTGACATATTATCATGCCTACAGAGATCATATTGAGTAGATGCAATCAAGAGACCAAACACATTTCTCCAGAATGTTTTCTAGATAATTTAGACCAGCATAAAGCATAGGTCATGGTTTATCTGCATGTTATCTCTTAGCTGTCATTGAACACATCCACCCTCACCTCTCCCCTACAGTAGTTCCCCATCAGTGATACATGCAGGTTATGTTGATGCAGCAGGGAAGGTCTATGCATAAGAAAGAGGCCTTGGAGAATGTAGCTTGTATATAGCTCACACGTCTTGCAGCATGTTTGAGACTTTCATAGTCTTAGGAAGAAAAAGAGGGATAGAACCGCTGGCTACAACTCACCACTCCCTTCGAAAGCACTGAGGCCTTTGCCAGGGCATAGGTGAGTGCTCCAATCTTCCTACCCCAAGAGAAAGGAATTAGCTTAATGTACCTTGCTGACTCCACACAACAGACTGGGAAGCCTCAGCTGCCAGGGGAATGAAAAGTAGATTTGGAGGACTGAAAAAAACCAAACCAAACCACACACATGTAAAACCAACCAACCCTCCCCCAAACAAAACAAACAAAAACCCAGAAAAACAGTTTTGCAGTTTACAAAGACATTAAATATTGTAGCCCCACCCCTCAAATGTAGGTGTAGAGAATGGAGGAATTGACACAACTTTATCTTTTTGTTCCCAGAAGTAAATTGCTGCTGTGGTTTAGGAGAAATAGGACTTTGTCCTATGTCTATGATGATTTACTTAGCTTTGAATCTTGTAAATGTCAGCAGGTTTACTCTGTGCTCCTGGCAAAACCAGACCAACTCCTTCTTCCTTCAGGTATTTTGCTTCCTACAGAACATCAAGTGATTAACATCAGGTAATGTAGCAGCCTGAGGTCTGGGACCCATAGAGAATCCCCATGGGGACTGGAAGGGCCTGGGTTTCTCTAGCCAGGGCCCATCCCACAGCATCAGGCACCTCCATTGGGATGGGCTGAGGTCAAGCCAGGTATTCAACATGCAGATCGAGGTCAAGGGCATCCATGGCTGGATATGTCTGTGGCAGCGCTGGAGACCAGCAGTCCTAAGCATAATTCAGGAAGGGCATGAAAAGCAGGACTGAGCTAAAACTGGGCCCATGGGCAGCCCCAGGTGAGGCTGGTCAGGGCCACTAAGGTGGGCAGCAACAAAACTAACCTCCCAGAAAGACTTAGCAAAGGCAATCCCTTGCCTTGATCTATACTGATAAAGAGGATCTGGTGGGATCAGAGAAGTAAATGTATTAACACAAGTGAAATTATTAGATCAATCAAAAGAAAGTCATTGCCTAAATTAAGACCTTCTTCTTCATAAATGTTCTACTCTCACCATGTTACACTTGCATATGGTAAAACAGTTACTATGCATACACAATCCATAATGTGATGCTTTTTTAATTTTCCCTCATGTTTGCCCAGTACTGGTCAGGGATAAAGCCCCAGCCTGAGCTGTGTTCATAGAACGATAATCATTCAGGCAGAAATAATACGGGAAAAAACCCCTCGTTATAGATCTGACCTCTCATGTACTTGGGAAGTTAATTGCAATCAATGTCTTCAGCTACACACGATTTACTACAACATGATATGTCTGGCCCATGAAGCAAGTAAAACTGATCTCTGGCAATGGCCATTACTCTTCACACACCACTTTAAGTGATACTATCAGATTCCACACAGGTTAGGCCTCTGTGATTTCATACCGAATTACATTTAAACTTACAGAAGGGGGATTTGCTGCAGGCAAAACTTCCAACAAGCCATCAAGTGCAGCAGTTTCTGCAGAATGTAATGCAAAATGAGATTTCTCTTGCAGTGAGGAAAAGAGATAAGGAGGAATGCACTGGGGGTGGGTGTTGTTTGTTTACTTTTGTTTTGTTTGTTTAGTATTTCTGCAGAGATACACAGTTCTGAGAGGCAGGGATCATATCCTGCCCCTATATTTGTGGAAACCTGACTGGCTGAACACATTATGAAGCCTATGTTTAGCTGGAACCCTAAGCAAGGGATATCCAGTAGGATTTTTGAGGTTTTTTGGGTTTTTTCCAGAGGTTTTCAGTAGAATGTATTGTTTTGCTTAAAGTTCATAATAAAATTAAATCACTAAATAACTTGCATGCATAAGGAAATGCAGCTGGGCAATGCTGCTACCATTTGGCTTAGTTTACATTACACCACCACATGTACATCCCAACCTTAGAAAAACAAAGAACAGGTTAGGTCCAGTGCAACGTGGACCTATGAAATTCTCCTAACAAAACCATTAACTCTGCCATAATGGCCGAGCAAAAAATATATTCATGGCTCAAGGCTTGTGTCAGACAGAGGGATGCTACAGTTTTAACAGCAAACAAGAACAAATAAAAAAGAATGGAAAAGAGGCACAAACCTGCCTGGGTTAAAAGCAATCTCTGTTAGATGGGAATGAGACAGGCCGAGAGTTGAATTGTTCAGTTTCAAAGATCTTTGTTCTTGAACAAAACAGCACCAGCCATATATAGAGTAGTATTAGACTTAAAGATGTGAGATTCTGATCTTATAGTGCAATTACAGTGTGTGGGATTTTTTTCTATTCAAATAAGAGGACTGCAATGAACTGATTTAAAAAATCCCAAGAAAAACCTTGGCCTGCTGATGTTAGCTGTTGACCTCAGGGAGCAAGAAAGCGACCCTCCGTTCAGGCATGGTGACTCAACAAAACCTTTTGCTGCACAGGAAGAGAGAAGAGCCAGAAAACCACGTCTTTGCTGTCCGCCCTCCCCTCCCTCTCGGGCAGCTCTGGCTCCTCCGCGCCGCCACACAGATGTTTCAGCCCACCCCAGAGGGCTCGATCAACCCTCGGGAGGCGTTTCCCGGGTGAGGGGATCGGGGGGTTATTTGGGGGGCTCTCCTCGGCCGGGACCCCGCGGAGGAGCCCGCGGGGCGCACCCTCCCCGCGCCGCTGTCCGCGCCCGTGGTGCTGAACGGCGCCGCCCGGCCCGGGCCCCTCTCGTTTCCTCCGGGACGAACTGCGGGATTAAGGC
>VZTA01016576.1:56282-91171 GCA_013398855.1 Mohoua ochrocephala
GAAGAAGAGCGGGGAAAGACATCAACCGCCCAGATGCTACGCCGCGGCTAGTGGGAGGGAAAATAAATAATCAAGTATCTCATCCGCTGCTTTTGGGAAGGGCTGGGCTGTCTGGGATCCGGCAGCCCCTCCTCTTCCTTCTCCCTCCTCCTCTTCCTCTCCCTCGCTCCCGGCCAGTCGCCTTTCCACGGAGGGGGCGAGACGCGCGCAGAGCCCGCAGGCCCCCCCCGGCCGCAAGCGATGGGCGACATCCCCGGCCTCGTGAAAATCAGCGTCTCCCTCAAAATCCAGCCCAACGACGGGGCCGTGTATTTCAAGGTGGACGGGCAGCGCTTCGGCCAGAACCGCACCATCAAGCTGCTGACCGGGGCCAAGTACAAGATCGAGGTGTCCCTCCGACCCGGTACCGTCCAGGCCACGTAAGTGCGGCCGTCCTCCTCAGGGCGGCTCCCTCGGCCCTCCCCTCCCTCCCCGCTGCTTTATTTTTAGACGTTTAATGTTTTTTCCTGGCAGGCTGACAGCGCGGGGTTTCCGTGATTTCTCCCTCCCCGCCCTTTTACTTTGGTGGCCCCGTTTCTGGGTCCCCGGCCAGCTGTTCCCGGTGCTCCGCCTGGCTGGCTCGAGAGGGAGGCCACGTCTGGGAGTCGCTGCCTTCCCTCTCCCTCCCCACCTTCTCCCGGAGCTTTTCCGAGCCCAGATCCTTTTCTCCCTCCTTCCCCGCGGTTTTCGCTGGAGGAAGAAGCCCCTCCTACACAATGCCCAAGCCTCGCTGCGGCGTGGCAAAGCAGAGACTGGGACCAGATGGGGAACCAGCTCTGGGTGGAGGGGCAGCCCTGCAGAAGAGATTCGACTAACCTCTCCCCCCAGCCATTCGAAATCAGATCCCTCCCGCTTCTCCTTGCTACTCCTCCTCTGGCTGACCACAGAGCCCTGACATATTTCAGGAGCCCCAATGAGTCAGCAGCACTTGCAGGTCTGCTAAAATCCCTAAAGCTTTTCCCTAGCACAGGGGCTGTCAGGCTGCAAACCCACGTGCTGGCTCCAAACTGCCAGGGAAGGGGGAATTCAGGGCTGAAAGGCTGGATCCTGTCTTTTTGTAGGACTATGGGCATCGGGGGTGTCAATGTCCCACTGGAAGAAAAATCACGGGATGCACAAGTGGCCTCTTACACAGGGATCTACGACACAGAAGGGGTGCCCCATACCAAAAGTGGGGAGAGACAGCCCATCCAAGTCAACATGCAGGTACGTGGTTCTCCAAGCCTGGCATGAGAGGACAAGGGAGGGCAGCAGGGGGTTGACTCCGAGAGAGAGTGTGGTGAAATATTCCAGGGCAAAGTCTGATCACAGCTGCTGCCTTCCTCTTTGCTTTGTGTCAGTAAGGCCACTGGCCAGAACATAGCTGGAAAATACAAGTCCTGCTTCCTTCTCTCCTGAGAAAACAGCGAGGGCCAGGAAGAAGTAGGAGGTTTTCTAGAGACCTGCAAAACCCTTTGGGGTGCTGCAGCAGAAAGAACTGTTAGCTGAACCTCCCACCTCTTCGACAGGACATACCGTATATTATCAGGCAGCTCCCACCGAGGTTCTTGGCTAGGGATCCAATCCCTTGGCGTACAGGGACCCCTCTTTTGCCCGGCAGCACCATTTTTTTTGAGGCGTAGCATGCCCCAAGCACAAGGGGTGACTGCTCTCCCCTTCCATCTGTCACCTTCAGGATGCCTGAGGACCTGCCCGAGACTAAAAGCATGCATGAGAACAACCCCCCAAGGCTGTCTTCTCTCTTTTCCCATATGCCTCCATTATCTGCACCCACAAACCTAAGTTCTTATTTAAGTGGCTCCTCACCCCAGTCTTAAAGAGAAGTTCCATGGCCCCAAAGTGAGATGACAAAAGCTCCAGCCCACAAAGCAGCAGAGCTGACAGAAGAGAGGAAGAACAGCAGGCAGATTTCCACAGCACTCTTTGTGTGGTATGCTCAGTGTGCAGGGGGAGATTTGTTTTGTTTTGGCGGTTTGTTTTCTTTCTTCTCCTGGTTATAGCTGTGAGGGATTCCTGCTGTTTATTCCATGTCTTCTGTACCTAAAAAAGGAATCAGGGCAGTAAGCCATCTTCATCTGAAGCTCTCTTAAGAGTCCATTCCAGCTTATACAAACCCACCAGATTTCAGCATTTGATGACATTTGCTTACTGCACACAAGATTTCATATTGATCTTCAGTATCTTTTTTTCTGGAATCATAGTTTAGCATAGTAATCCCCTTCTGAATAAGAACTGTAACATCTCCATTTGGTGTTTCTAATAATTACAGTGTGCCTAACTTAATTTTGGAGACCCACATCACATTACTATTTCATAATCTTAGGTTAATAAGACTAATATGGAGTATTACGTATCACTTTTATATACAGCCACCTCCTTTTAACACCCAGGAAAACTAAGCACAGTATTATTTCACAACGAGCTGAACACAGCTGCTGGATGCCACTGTTGAGCATTGTAGTTATATTTCACCTTGTACCAGGAGGAGAAAGGACAGCGTTCCCAAAAAAACCATCTGCTTTGACTAAGGTATCCCTATTTTGCTGGTCACCTTTACCCTTAAGTGCAGCACTGATGTGAACTCTGAAAATCTGGAAGTTTACCTTTTCCTTTGGAGAAAACCAAGTCAAATCACAAATGAAATGTAAGGAGGGTCTGATTTTCAGGTACAAGCTCTGACATGGTTTGTTGCAGCATCAGAATGAGTAGCCACAATATTTGCCCAAAGAGTTGCATTTACAGATCAGATCCTGGGATATTAACTGTGAAGCTAATAGGATTTTCAAGCATTAAGCAGGTCCTCAATTCCTTTTAGGAACTGATCTTGATAGATAGGTTCATCAGTACAGACTTAGGTACCCACAATTGATACTTTTAAGTATTAAACATCGGCAACTCAACAGGGATTTACAAGTTTAACTCATCATTTAGCTGCTTAGCTAAGCAGAGCTGTAACAGATTTAGGGAACAAGCCTCAGATACCCCAGTCTGAAAACTGCTTTGAATACCTACTTCCTGAATCTTCAAAACTGAGCTTATTGCAAACAGCTTTAAATTTTCCTATTTCCTTCAACTATGAGGAACTTCTGCCTCCACTTCCTTTTCTAGAACAGACAGAATCCCGATGCATCCTATGGTGGTAGGACACTATTTAAGGCATAAAAACTGAATGCACATTAGAAATAGATTGTGAGGTCAGTCTGGCAGTCAAAAACTAGTCTGATACTGCCAATCTAGTGCCTGAGTAACTGAAGGTCCATAAAGATCCATAAGAACTTTTTTCCTATCTGCTTTGAAACTTTAAACAAGTAATTCTTTATGTTGCTGCTTTAGACATCTGACCCATGACAGCCAGAGTTTATAGATGTTAAACAGCAATCCTGTTTCTGAATTCCAGAATCTGATTATTTGTTTCTGTTACCTGATTGGTCAGTCATGCACACTATCCAAAAACTATCTGGCAAATGGTGTAAACTCAGTTAGAAGCCTGTCTTTGGGCCTCTTTTTATTCTTGATCAGACTAGTCTAAGATTGAATAAAGAAGCTAGAACTCTATTCCCAGTAATAAATAGCTATCAAATAATCTCAGCATGCAAATTTAGAGGGAGTGATTAAATAACTATTTACTCCTATAGCAGCAGATAACAGAGAAGAGCGGACATGGAAATACACTTAACCTGAAGCCTGACCTGCAAAGAGTAGGGCCATTCTTCCTCCCTGGGGATGCCTATACACAAGCTCAGTGGAGTAGCCAGGATTCAGCTGCAGGAGCCATGGGAATTCAGGGGAGCCGAGAATGTTCATTACGCTTCAGAGCTTCCGCACATGCTGAGTGCTGGGCTGGGGGAGGCACATGGTAGTAGAAAAGCTCTGCAATTAATTTTTTCCTTCTCCTGGAAACCCACAGGAGTCAAACTACTCAGGGTAGCTCGGCAAACAGAGTCACTGAAGGAAGATTAAATTTGCTTTCTTCATCTATCTTTTTGAAATTCAGATCCTTCATACATTAATGAAATGCTGCTCTTGTGTCATATCACCTTCTACAAATGTTATTAGAAATGCCATTTCTTCCTCAGTTTCCACACTGAGGGTGGCTGATGCTCCTCTCTGACAAGTTTTGTGGACTGTGCACAGTAATATCCAATGTGCTAAACCTTTACTATCTATGAGTGTATCAGGACTACTATCAAAGATGATAGATTAAAAAAAGTCCTTACTTAAGATTTTAGTTGCTGGGAGAGATAAAATAGCCTGTATGTCTGATTCTTTCTTAGTAAAAGGAAGTGGCAGAAATATTTCAGTTACTCCTTTAAGGTAACACTTGTAAAGGGAGCGAAATAAAACCCCTCCACTTACAGCATACAGCAACTTCTGCTATTGTCAAGGCTAAGTTTAACTTACCACAGTGGGCTGAGGGGGGGCTTAAAGTAATGTCTGCTACACAGCAGCAGCTTACAAACCACATCTTGAATTTTAAAAAAACAAGAGTGTCCTCCTGAAAATCTGGATACAGAAGACTCTGCTTGTAAATCAGGAACAATTTCTCTGTAAAAGGGTTTTCATACTGACTTTGCAAGTGTGATTATAGCAGGCAGATGACCAAAGATCAGCTCCCAGGCACATGATAGGAATGGAAAACCGTCACGTGAAGAAGCTGTCATTAAAGTGAGTGATGGAAATACTTAAAGGGAAAAAATACTGAAGAATGGTGCCTTTCAGTAGCAATAAATTCACTATCTAGTATCCTCTAACAACATAACACAATCAACAAGCCATACTACTGGGACCAATGGCAATACATACAGGCTTCACACCCACACTTCGGATTCTCTGCAATGTCTCAAGGCATAGAAACTCAAATTTTCCATTACCATTAAAACTGAAATCATAATTTGTCCTTGAAAGCCTCACTGAGGTTTTTCTGATGTTGTACAGGTGTCTAGCAGTGGCTTAAAGAAAAAAAACCCCTTTATTTTACAGAACTTACTACAGCCATAGTCTCATTCACTTCAAAGCTGCATGCACAGACAATTTAAAGTCAATGTCTCACTACTTCACTGTATTAGACACTTATCTGCTAAACATGCTGATTATCTCTTTACTAGCTCCTATTACTCAGCTGCACTATCACAGTCCAACTAGCAGTTACAGATATGCACAAAGAACTTCTCTTGCTTAAGTCTCATTTAAAATGTGGAATAGAATCCCAGGGAAGGAGTAAGTGGTGCAAGAGCAGCACATCTCAGTCAAGACACTGCAAACACAAGACTCCAAAATGTAGATACGTTAAAGGTTTCAGACAGAGCAAAAGAAGAATCTTCCCAATCCCAGCTGCAGCCTCTAGGTATGGTATAAAGTGATGGTCTGTATCACTGCAGATCACTGGTACGTGATATACAGTATATACAAGCTGTGTTATCTTAAGAAAGATTATGGCTGTGATTCTTGTTGTTAGTAACATTTATCCATATGGCAACTTGAATATTTTTACTCCCTTGTCTACCTCAGATGTGAGTGCAAGAGGACAGTACATGCAGAATCTGATCCTTCATGTTTTATGCGTGGCTATGCATAAAAGACTTTCTGATTGCTAGAGCAGGTTTTACAGATCTTTGATTTAGTGGTCCGAGGAACAATAATCCTTATACCACGTGTTTTATGTCCTGCAGTTTCACAAGTGTTATTTCTCAGGATGAGAGAGAAACCAACAAAATAATCAGCTCACTAACACTGGTATTCCCTCTTCCTCACAGTTTAATGACATTGGTGTTTTTGAGACAGTCTGGCAAGTCAAATTCTACAACTACCACAAACGGGATCATTGCCAATGGGGAAACAGCTTTGGCAGTATTGAGTACGAATGCAAACCAAATGAAACACGCAGTCTCATGTGGATCAATAAAGAGACCTTCCACTGAAGAGATGGGAAACCAATACTGCTGGACAATCTCCCTAAAGAAAAATCTACCTTTTTAAACCAGCAAGAAGCCTTAACAAAGGCATACTGTAACATTGCTTTGTCCATAAGGTTCCAACAACTACATTGTATATACAGGTGGTGCCACTAAAATATTTGCCTATTACTGTATTTTAAGTTTACCATGGCATCTGCAACATTCTTTATCTGTCACCCTGAGAATACTGAAAGGTTCATGGTAAAGGATAGCTGATAGCTGGGTAGGAGGTCATATCATCATAATACTGTTGTAAGTATTTGGATTATTCCGACTAGATGTAACAACTTTTGTGAAGTGTTTTGCTTCATTGCTTAGAATTTGGATTAACATCACATTGGTGATTTCTGTATTTACATTTGTGTTTGCTCCTAAATCGGTGTGTTCCTTCAAGCATTTTGTTGTACCGTCTTCCCAGTGGACAGCGAAAAATTAAAAATATGGTTATTTGTAGGTTTAGCTAAATGGCAGCTAATGCACTGTTGGTATTGTGCTTTCATACCAAGGGATTTGGGAACTCATTCTCCCTTTTGTTAAGTGCTGTTAGATATTCTGTGAAGTTTGCTAATTTACCAAATCTCTCAAAATTCTTTGTTGTTAAGTTTCCTGGTCTTTGAAATAGCATCAGGAAATGGTATAAAACATGATGAAGGAAGAGCAATAAATCGGTTGTGTTATCAAAGACATATAACAACATGGCTAAGACCTATCTTACGACCACATAGTATCCATGAGAGATACAGCAGCCATACTTAATTTAGTTCTTAGAGTAAGAGTTCTGATATTAAACTCCATTTTTGTTTTAATGGCACATTGCTGAAATCAGTTAAATCCTACAAATCAACATTTTCAAGCCTGACCACTGTATTAATTGACAAGATTTCTGACCAACAAATGTTCAGTAGTGTGAAGGGCCCAGATCCCAGTGCATGTTTACACATGCACCGCACTCTTTCAAATAAAGATAAGCATGTAAGCATTTGCATAGTTATAACTAAAGGTGCTACATAAACACTAGATCAGTGTTTAACACAGACAGACAACACAAAACAGACTTATCTTTTATTTCAGTAAAGACACAGAAGCAAGGAAACAACTACACTTGTCCCATCCCCAGCCTGGGTTGAAGTAAGCTGTCAGTTCTTGCATATCTCTTATTCTCTTTGTGAATAATTTGTAAATTGTGTATGTAAATGGTAAACATGACTTTTGATCTTTCTAATAAAGGAATGAAACAATTTCTTCTCTACTATGGCCATCTAAATGAGCTGAAAACATTGTATAAAAAAAGGTAGTGGTTTTAGAGAATCAGACAGCAGAGGGTATGTAGCCAGTGCTTTCTGAGAATGCAGTCCAAAGTACCTTATGTTCTTCACCCAAAGCTACTGTTTCTAGGAAACACAGATCCAGCGTGCTAAAATACAGATGGTTAATGTGATAACACTCAGTAGAGCTTATTAATATGCAATTAGTTCCAGTAATATAGTGTGGAAAGTAAAGATTTAGGACAGAATTGAATTAGCAAATAAATATTTTCTTCCACTGAATTATTAATCAAAAGGCTTTACTAGTTGCAGATTTCTACAGCCAAAAGAACTGACAGTGGCACTGATGTAATACACCACTGGAATGGTGAGCTAGCCAGCTGCATCTCCACTCTAAGGCAACATTATACAGGCAAATTTTACTGAAATGAATTTCCAGAAATAATCTTCTGCAGTAACTTCTTTTCTAGACTTTTCCGAGAAAGAATTCTTCAAAATGAAAAAAATTGACCAAATTGAAATCTGCACTTCAGACAGAAGTGCTATTGCCAGCATTTTAGCAGAAGTTTCCAGATAACATGCTTTAATGATTCTGGACTTCCAGCTGTGAATCAGTTCTGTCTCTACAGTGCTAGAAAAGTGATTTTATTCTTCAATAATTGGCATACTTTGGTTTATTTTGTTTGTACATACAAACACATATGTACACTGGGACACTGGCAAGAAATACATGTGACACATAAATTCACAAACTTCTTTCCTTGTAAAAAACATGTAAGACCCACAGTGTCCTAGCTCTCCAGCATTTAAGAAATGCTGCAATGAATAAATCCAGCTGATGCTGGCACAGGAGGGTTGTTATTCTAAGCCAGCTGGAAGTATACCCTTCCCAAGGCAAATTCTTATGCCCACATTAATGCCAAATAGGGCATCTATTTTCTTACAACCTAGAAGATCCTGTAGCAGTTCAGTTCAGAGGATGCTCAAGAAAGAGGCTGCAGATGGAGTGAGTTGCTTTTAAAAGGAAGGAGAGAACAGCAAAAGCAACTGTGTCGTTCAGGTCTCATATCCTAAGACTGAACATTGCTGCCCAGGATTGCAGCACCCCTTTCACAGACAGTAGCAGGCATAGAAAGGATGAAAATTGGTTAATCGCTTCTCTGGGGAAGGAGTAAATGGAGTTTATCAGCTCTTATATCCTTCTCACCTGGCTGAGGTTTAAGCGTACAGAAATGTGATTTGTATTGTTCTTAAACAGAAGACTATTCACGTGGTGTTGGTTGGGTATCCATACCACCAGCTCTGATACTCCACACATGTAAAGCAAAATAGTCCCATCAACTTCCCCTTGCTCATAAAGTGCTTTGCTAACAAAGTAAACATTTGCTCCTATTAAAGGAGACCCAAGACTTCAGCAGTTCCCTGGAAAGTAGTGTTCTGAATTTCTTTCATCCAGGACAACTCTGTTGAATATTCATAGAACTTGAGTCACTACAAAACTGTTGCTGTGACAGTTGATGCATTATTCAATCAGCAGCATTTAAACTCCAGACAAGTTTGTTCTTTACACAGCTTTTTCTAATTAATATTTCCATTTTTATACAGAACTCCATAATTCAGGACACAATACACTAGGATTAAATATATATGTCAGAAAATGCTGACAATGTGTCAATCCAGCTGAAAGCACAGAACACTCATAGCTGGAGGTTTTATAAATGAGAGACTTGAAGATTTTTGTCATGAAGTGTCCAGCTGCCATTTTCACAAGAAAAATTGAAACGAACATTCCAAATCTTTGTGTCACTTTTTCATCTATAGAGGTAGCAGTTAGCACTGTGATACTGCTGAGTAACAAGAATCAAAAGCAAGCTATTAGTCATGATTATTACAATTGTGATCCTGCATAGGGCTTGTATTAGATCATTAGATTTTGCACAAGGCTTTGCGTTTAGTGCAGCTACTACAGGCTTTGGTATCTCCTGCCATCTGACTGTATATGAAACAGAAATAATACACCTCAAGTCTCCGTGCTCTACTTTCACATGGTAAAGAGGTTTTACTGGCTTCAGCTGAAGCTCTGTTCATTGGTTTGCAGATGCAGTGACCCTCACTGATTCCAGACTAGCAGAGAATCAGAAGACCTCATTTATAAAATTCTCTGTATAAAAGATGTGAACAGAACTTCTACAATAAAGGTGTAAGTTTTGTAATACAAGGCTTTTGCATGCCAGCAGAGGTTCTTTTCCACTTGGTTAAGAGCACTGCCCTCACTTGCTATGTAAAATTTCGATGTATGTGCTATGTGTTCCATTCTTCTAAAGTCTCCATGCAGTTTTGATTAAATAAGGATGTGGCACATTGTAAATGCTAACCTCTTTCTGAGATCTGAAACAAATGCTGTGACTTTCAAAATTCAAAGCAGTGAGAATTGCCTTAATAGCTACATCAACCCTGAAGCACAAAGCAGCAGTATAATGAGTCTTACGACATTCATGTTTTCCCTTAGCTCTGCAAAGCTCACAAGTGATGACTTGCAAAGCCCCCTTAGTGCAGCTAATCCAGACCTTTGGCCAGGAGAGACGCACTCCTACCCATAGGCCTTCCCTGCTGCGTGCTTGGCAGCTTTTACCAGCATTCCTTGGACTGCTTCCTTTTCCCCCTCTCCCTGATACCAGGATTTAAGGCTTCAAATCCCTGTGAGCCTTGGCTTTCAGCCTTAGGAAGACAAAGCCGCATCAAGCTCGAAAGAGACAAACCAGTTCTCGCTGCATCATTTCTCTGTCTCTACCATAAGGTTTTGTGAGTTCCCCCACTGCAGTCATTGGAGTTTTGTAATCTTGTGACCCACAGCGAATTGCACTATGAGCACATAGACACAAACAGATCTCCATTGGAGACATGGCTTAAAAGCAATGACAGAGAGCCTCTCCATCAATTTTTATGCTAAAAAATATTAAATTTAAAAAAATAATTCATAGCAGCATGTCTGCATTGACCAAGTGTAAGGCTCTGATACTCTGTTTGTCCTCACTCAGACAAACTTGAGTCTCAATGATGCCATCCATGTACAAGTGCTTTGCACGCTATCTGTAATGCCTGTGTTTCCCTCCCCCAGAGAACAGGCACTCCTACTCCCTTTATCCCAATAGTGAGGAACAGCCTGGTATCCCATCTAGGATCTGCAGCCTTTGAAAAATTGTGGGCAAAGAAATAATAAACTATCAGTGGATGATGATGAAGGCAAGAACCACACGACTGTGCTGGTGGTTAACTGGACCTTCTGCTCATTCTCAGCACAGGAATGACAAGGTTGGGAGCCTGCTGTTACCGGAGTGACTGTGACAACACTGTCAGTCACATCCACGTGAAACTACGGTGTATGTGCTACAGGGACCAAATGTTCTCAGAAGTTTGAATTGAATCTTTATGAGTTTAATGTGACCCCCAGAGGGTCTGCAAACAAGTGGCAGTAGTGCAATATCACAACACACACTCTTTTCTGACTGTGATGGATGGATCTCTCCTGCTCACTAAGTGGCTATGCCAAGAGATTCACCTGAGGTACTTCCACATTTCAGACTTACTCGAGAGAACAAGCTGTGGCCAATTCTGTGCATAGAATATATAGGCTAGAGTTGGTGCTTTTTTTTATTTGTTGGTTGTTGGGGGGTTTTTTAATTAGCTGTATAATTTTTACTGCTGGCTTCTGCGACATCTCTGCCTAAATACTATGCTACAGGCAAGCTGAGCAAACGTAGGCAACACCAGGATGTGAAAATACAACTGCAGTCATCCCTGTTCTGTATGGAAACTATATGACTACCCTCCAAAGATTTAAAAAAGCATTAAAACAAACAAGAAAAAAGAATCATTCATCTACTCTGTTCGAGTCTGGCAACATTTTGTGTATCAGGACAAGGTAATAGCCAGATATAAATGTGCTGGTCAGCTCGTGTTTAAATTCACAATGTTTACACTGAACTTTACTACCCTTAAGGTGGGTGGGAGGTAGATGGTTAAGAAAACAAAAGTCCCAAATGCACTTCTGGTACAAAGTTCCACCAAAACATATGGAGTAAACATGAGAGACAAATTTGCCCTAATATGCTAAAATGTGAATGAACTGCCCTTGCTTAAAACAGAACTGTAAGAATTTAGACCTAACTATTTTAATACAGATTAAGTATAACTTAAAGAAGTTGAGGGAACATTTCCAGGGAGGTTGTTTGTTTTAAATGCAGTGAAAAGATTTCCTCCACAGATCATTTACCCGATCTTAGAAAATATATTTCTTTTTCTCCAGGGAGCAAGGACTAACATTTTACGCCTGGAAACAGGTACAGAATCAGTTATACAATCAACTTACAGAGCTGAAAATTTTCTTGCAGGGTTGTTTTTGTTTTTTTTCCTTTAATAAAAGCAGCTATCAATTTTGACTTCTTTCTGCTTCAGCCTTGCAATGCCAGCAGCAGCCCTCAAGCACAAATAAGCAAGCAAAGAAGGAATGCTGCCATATACTTAGCTCCAGAACTGAGAGATGATCCAAACAGCACAAGAGAGGGAGATTATTTGCCACCTTGCAGTCTGTCTATAGCCTTTATTCTTGGAGAACCACGACTAGGACAGCTAAGTACGCAACTTTTTCCTGATACTCCATTCTACAAATCCATGAGGAACCATGCCTTATCTGAGACACTGGCTTCTGTCCAGATACCTAAAGGGAAAACATTGGAGGGGCATAGGCTTGGAGTCATGGTACGAGAAGGAGACAGGAGACTCTCAAGAGTGTGCTTTTGACCCACAGGCACCGGGGGAAACAGTCACTAGGAGTCTCCATATGAAAGTATAACAATACCAGAGAACTCCCAAAAAATCTCTTTTGGTAGTCTCCATCTCAGTCCCCTTTAATACTTCTTCCCAGTTCTGCTAGAAAGACTGTCCTAACCTCAAAAATCTCCTACTGAACTCCCTGTAGTTTTTATTGGTAAGTAGCTTTAAGCTTCTGGCTCACTAAGCTCAGTGTCGGTAACTTTCCACAGATTTCATACTGATCTCAAACTTCTCAGGTTTCACATCCTGTCATTCCTTATCTACATCCCCTCATGTCCTCTCTCTCATCCGTAATGGAGAGACAGAGAAGCCTTTCTCTTCTCTCAGCATTTGCTGTTCAATCTATTACTCATTTTCCTTGAAGGCTCTGGAGTAAGTGGCTACTTAGCAAATCTATAAGGCCCCCAGTCATTCAGTAACTTTTAATGTAATAATCCAAGAGGGTGGGAGAAGCAGCACTATATTCCATAGTATGGAATGAGCAAGGAAGCCCTTATACCTCCAACACAGAGGGCATAGCAACTGAGTACATCAATATCCCGTGGAGCAGCACTCCTCAAGACATAAGAGGAAGTACTCCAAGTAGAAGTTGGTACAGCTCAGCCAAGCCAAGCATGTTGCTCACGTTGCTGAACGACTTTCAAGCTGGTTTTACACTACATAACAAAGAATTTCAATTGAGGAGAAAAAAGGGTGGAATCAGTTTTAGCCCATCTCCTTCTTACTTCCTGGACTTTTATTAAAATTTCATAGAAGCAAAAAATTAAATGAAATAATGGTCTTTAGGAGGCAGTGGAAAAAAAAGTAGGCTGACTGTCAAATCTCAGACCAGCTCTGAGTTACGTGTTGTGTAGCCCCTTTAATGCAGAATTCCTGGAGGAAGACAAGGCTTTAGTGCAATCTGCAATGGGTGATACAAACCAGTGCTTTAAATCACTTCAAAACCACTGGAACATATCTCTGAAATTCTGTTTTATCCATAGTCTAAGTTTTCAAACAAGACTCCATTTAAAGTGAGCGGGTACAAATTATCAGTCATTACAGTCAAGAGTAAATGTCCAGCTCTGGTAAGTTTTCTCCTCTGTATTTTTATCATTATTTCAATTCCCACGGCTCCAGTAAAAGAAAATTAACTGCTGAGGATTCAGAGATTTAAAGCCATTTCTTCCAGGTCACAGTTGCTTTGCAGAAATCACTGCCATGTGAATACTAAAAACAGTAAAAGTTTTATTTTACTTTTGTTCTCTGTCGTGTACCATGATGAACTATGGGACTTATAGAGACTAATTTCCTGTCCATCTCCTGTGGATTCCCTGGTGTTACAACATTACAGTTCAACTCATGATGCAGCCTCTCTATCATTACGGACACTAATTTCATCCAGTGTACTCTGTTCGGATTTGTAATTTCATAAAACTAAAGCAACTCAGTAGGGGCCCTCAGCCCCTCTTTTGATTTTCATGAAAAACTTTTAATATTGGGGGTGGAGGGGTGCAGAGGAAGGAGGAGAGCAAGACAAAGTGTGCTCGACACAAGCTTCAATTTCTTAAGAAACCAGACAAAAATTGCCATAGGGAAAAAAGCAGCAATCAGAAATACTCCAGCCAATCAGTAGATGGAGCTACTAAGAGGAAATATAGAACCGTAGAATTGGTTAGGTTGTAAAAAAGATCATTGAGTCCAGTTGTTAACTCTGCCAAGTGCACCGCTGAACCATGTCCCCAAGTGCCACATCCACACATCTTAAATCCCTCCAGGCATGGTGATTCACATGTACCAGGAAGGAACTTTCAATCTTAGGAGCCATTAGTGAGCTGTAAGCCACATGTAAAAGCCTCCCCATCTCCATTCGAACTGCATAGACCACTCCTCCTCCCCCACAAACAGACCAGTCTTGCAGGACCCAGTGCAAGTTCTTATATGCCAAAGGGACTCCCCTTTGCTATTGCTGATTTTCTTTTAATCCAAACTGGCACCCGAAGAGCAGCAGCCAGCGAGCGCTCTGTGGTCCAGGAGGAGATCAGAGAGGTCCAGGGAGCGCTCACAGCACTGAACGTCACTGATAAGGCACTTCTGCCAACATCTCCCTCATGACCCTGGCTTGAGCCTTTGTTGCGTGCAGCCTCATGAGAATTTCTGCTTGCCCGCAAGTTTGGGAGCTTGCATTTCTTGACATGCACAATCAAAAGGACTATTCAGCCAAACTATAACACCTTCACAGTTCTTATAATTGAGGATAATAGCTCCTTAACAGAACAACAATTCCCTATTTCAAAGATAACTCCAAACTCTATCAAGCAGGTACACCATAACATTTCTAAAGACAGAACCAAATCTTACTTCACCATTACATACCATTGCTAATCTCATGCTTTTGTAACCAAAGTTCTGCTGCTGCGTGCCACAAGCCAGAACCCAGCTATCTCTGAACAAGATGACAACTTATCATTTTGCCAATGGACAGGATCCCAATACCCAATCTCAACACAGCATTTTTCTGCAGTGGGTCAGAGCGCTCTGTGCTGCCTCAGTCCTCTTTAGCTGGCAATGAATTGGAATTGGTAAAATTAAAACTCCACTGTAATACTAAAGATCCAAGGAGGATCACCCCCTCCCCAAAAGTGCTTCATTCTCAGGGGAATAACATTAGCATTTATGGAAGTAAATGCCTCAGGGTTTTGCTAATGTGCTAATGAGCTACAGCCTTCCACCTTCAGATCACAAGCATGAATCATATTCCGCTCAAAGATAAAAATTCTGTTTCTAGCAGGAATTTCATACTGAGTTTTAGTTCCAGCCCCTCCATCACAATTTCATCTTTATGCTTTCTATACAGCTTCATTTTCCAAGTCACACAGGACTTTGAGCTCAGCAGAGCCTTCTACCAAGGACCACCAATCACAGCAAGATTCAAAATAGTTTTAATACAGATCTTCAAGATATACAGAACAGATAAACAAACTTTAAAAAAAAGGAAAAAGAAAAAGAATTTTTTAAAAAGTAAGCTCTACAAACTCGAATTCACAGAAATGTCCAAAATACTAAGGTTTTCCAGCAAAGAGCTACAGAAAACAAAATCTGTAAAAATATCAGCTGCTTTAGATCCCTTTAACACTATAGAGTCCACTGTGGCCATATTATATTATTTAAACTATCCATTTTTACTTACAGCAAACAGTTATAACTGAGATGCATTTTTAGAAATAATTCATAGAAAATATGAAAAATTTACTTTGAGAGAAAAATAACAGGGAGCAGGGTTTTGCATTCCAGTATTTGAAAACTCCCACAGTGCTTGTAACCCTTTTTCCTGCTAATTTAAAATCACGGTGTGATGCCCTTATGGTTGCTCCTTGTCGCAGCAGAGGTTCATCTTTTCCACAGGAGGGAGCTTTTCTCTTGCTAAGATGACACGTTCTGGCAGTTCTCAATTTGGAAATGTGTAGGAGCTCTAAACATGCTGGAGTGCCCCACGCTTGACAGCTTCCACACAGGATTAGCAAAGAAGATTCAAAAAGATGAAGAAAAAAAAGATCAAGCATTTATGAGCTAAACCATTCTTGCACCCTTGTTTATCTCACACTGTTACTATCCCCTAATGCAATTACTGATATAGTAGAAAAACCTGAGCACATCAAGTCCAACACCATTTTATGTCCAGACATATCTGATGTATGTAAATGTCACTCTTGTGACTAAAGGTATCAGCTATCCAGATAGTAGTAGAAGAGGAACAATAAATCACAATAATACGAAGAACTTAGCATCTGGCCTAACAACTGAAAATAATACCTGAATACTTGAAAATGTATCTTAAATAACACAAAAAAAAAGCCATCCTCTCTTTGGTCAACTATTTATTAAGCCAGTGAGTGACAGTCAGCTTTTACCAGGGTCAACCTTAATGGCTACTTTGTCCAGAAAAACAGCTCACTTCCATCATTCAAGATTCTGTACCACACTTGACCTACAGCTCTGAGCTGCAATTTCCATCAAGGTAACACTGTGCTATCATCACGTTTCCCAGCTGCTACTTCCACTACTGTTTCCTCAGCAAAAATATCACAAAATGCAGAGGTGAAAGTGATGCTTAAACTGTCCTCTTCTCATAGTTTTAGAGAAGAGAGAATTTCATACTCCCTGCTGTCCAAGTTTAGTCCAATGGGCATATCCTCCTCCTGATGTGTATAGCTAACTCCTACCACTGACAGTGGGAATAATACATACACACAGAGGAGACAGGGAGTCCATCAGGCCTGTTGTAGTAGTGACTTCAAAATATCAGGGTAAACATATTTTGCATGTGATAGGTAATAAGCCTGGGCATCATCTTCTGTGTTGAAGAGTGTATTATGGGTTCGCACACTCAGAGAACTAGAGATACCCTACTCACCCTGTTCCCAGGTTTGTAGGAACGTCAAGAAACCGTTCTGCCACGAATAAGCAATTGCTATATATATACACCGATCTATACACACCGATCTAATCCCAGATCAAAGCCCTGTGGAGCAAAATGGGGTAGAAAGGATTAGACAAAATACAACTCCTGCTCCAAAGGTCTTACATGCTGCTCAGAACCCTTTCCTCCTATTAAAGTCATAAGTGAAAAAAAAATTACAAATCCTCCTTGTCTTTAATACTTGCTACTCTTTCAAAGCCAACTATGGTATAATCATGCAGGCTGTGTTTTGGCTTACACATAATCAACACCTAGTAAAGACAGATTCAGCTGCAAGCCGTGGTCAGCTCCACAGAAGGCTAAATGTCAAGTCCAAAAAGCCAGCTCTGATTGATAACTTTGTAGTGTTAAAGTTTCATTAATCAAAGCCTTGTCTAAAATACCTGCAACCTACACACCACATCAGATCACATTCTATGCTCGGGGTAATTTTTCAGAACAAAACTGTTCCTATTCACAAGTAATTAACCCTGAAAAATTATTGTGCTATATGGTAAATGTAAACTAAAACAAACAAAAAAAAATGAAACAATACAGGCCAGATAGCTTAGTTTGAAAAAAGACTGCAAGGCAACCAGAATCTTGTTTGCTTAACATTCATAAGTCCCAGAGGGAAAAGGGACAGCTGTGTAAAGCCACCTTAGTTGTCCCTTTTTTTCATCGTAATTACATCTGTTGCTGATGTTTCATACCATGAAATGTCCGAAGTCTTTTCAAAGTTCAGTGCGAATACAGATAAAGCTTGGACATAGAAAGCAGATTAAAAAGCATCCTCAGTGATACATTTTGAAAGGTAGCCAAGATCATCTTGGAAAATCTCCTTAGGTCAAGTAAAAATCTTTACTGAGGAACACTGTGTATCAGCAGTCACTTGACTTACTGGGAGTGCAAAAACTTAAATTGAACTTGACATCAAGTTTCCCAGTAGGACTTGTAGCTTAAAATGACAGCATGTCAATAATTACATTCGTTCTATGACTTCTGTTCTATTTCTTTAAGTAGGGGTTTTGGTTGGCTTTTTGTTTTGGTTTTGGTTGGGGTTGTTTTGGTTTTGGTTTTTTTTTTTTTTTTTTTTTTTTTTTTTTTTTTTTTTTTTTTTTTTTTTTTTTGCTGCATTTGAAAAGAAATTATGGAGCTTTTAAAGATTCTGCAAACAATCACTGTCTTACAACTTCAAGCTGCAACTGCGAAACACAAAATGCTGGAGTCAATTTTACTCTAAGATAAAAAGGCGAAGGACAGTATGAGGTAGGTAATTAGAACTTGTCTGGGAAACAAGAATTACTTGGTTTCACTTCAGTTCCAAGATGCAGTCTTATAAACTGATCCATGATATTTTAACTAAAGCTAGATACCTAGATATGCAGTTTGAATTTCAGAGTTGCTAAGCATCTACCTGCTTTACTTGACTTGAAAGAAAAAAGAACATTAGAAGCTGTAAGAAACAGAAAAATTTTGGAGCATTCTGAAAACGTAAAATTGTCTCTTGTTATTTAAAGCATTACCTAATATTAGAGATCGTTCAAAAATTACTTTTCAAATAAAGACTAGAAAAACACATGCCAACTAAAACCTTAGCCAAAAAACTTTTTCATTTCCAAGCATATCTAGAAAAAATGAAATATATATATACCTAAAGAGTTGACTGGAATTTTGGGATGCTTAATTTGTTTGATCTAGAAGGTGGAGATTTTGTGACAAAATTTTTCCTGCAAAAACCTGTTTTGATTTAAAGAGCTCAGTAAGTAGTATTTCATAACTAAGACCGTATATAACTAAGTAATATTATAAACTACTTACCTCTCTATCATACCTGTAAAAATTACTATGGCTCACAGACGTAAGTGATAAAAATCAAGTGTGAATTTTTTCATTCAAAGTATTACTTTCTAACAAGATGAAGGGTTAAAATAAATCATTTGGCTCTCTAAGGTTTTATTGGCCTCAACTCTTTCTTATTCCAAATTAGCAAAAATAAACTGTAGCCTACAATCCTTCCTAAACTACATATCTGCTTAAACCTGAACCAGATCTTTTATCTCAGTATGGTTCTTTTTTGTGCTACTCTTGCATTGGAGGCATACCAGGATTTTGAGTGGAGAGTTGAACCACAGTCTCCAGAGGGCACGAGTGCCTGGCAAAACAAAGACAAGAAACAAGCACAGAAAAACAGAACAGTCATGAGGACTCTCATGCTTCAGTTAGATTTCTGTTTGAAGGTGAAACTTGAACTTGAGCAACTACAGCACCTCCCACTCAGAAGCAAAGTCAACACATTGTTTTGGAAGCTCACTTCCATGAAATATGAAATACTTATATGATCCCTGGATATTATTGCAACATACGTTCAGCTTTACCAAAGTCATTCAATCATTTTAACAGTTTTACAATCCAAAATGGCTTTCTTTAAGGAATTTGGCCTGCCTGGTAAAAGAGACAACAGTCTCAGAAACTGCCATTTCTGAGTAATTTGTATCTGTGAAATAGCGATGGTCACAAAAGTGTTCTTATTTTCAGTACTTTGAGTACAACAAATAAGAGCAGGAGACTGCAAAAGTGCCTGCATCTTAGGAATTTGTGAGTAAAGTTAAACCTGGAAAAAGGGAGTGTATGTGGGAAGGTGTTTTAAGATTTGTTTTTTATTTCTCATCATCCTACTCTGATTTAATTGCTAATAAATTAAATTGGTTTCCTCAAGTTGAGTCTTTTTCCCCATGGCAGTAACTGGTGAGTGATCTGTTTCTGCCCTTATCTCAACCCATGAGCCTTTGGTTATATTTTCCTCTCCCCTGTCCAGCTGAGGAGGGCTGTAACAGAGCTTTGGTGGGCACCTGGCATTCAGCCAAGGTAAATCCACCACAATAAGAATGAGAATTATTTCAAATTACTTTTAATCATGTCTATAAAGAGAAATAATGCTAAAACAAAAACAGAACAGCAAAAATTGACAGTAGAAAAAAGAACTGACTCCAGGTGTAAGAAAAAGGTTTCAGACCCCACCCAGGTTCACTGAGATTTGAGAGCACACAGCCCCTACTGAGTCACGCCAAAACTCAATTACATCTCCAATTCTAACAGTGTTCTGTGAACTTTTGCACATGTATTTGCAACACCTCACCGAGCCAGTATGACCATACCCCCAAATACCAGTTTCAAAATCAACTTTTCAGAAAAGGGGGGAAAAAAAAATGTTTACAGTAACAGAAATAAATAAATTTGGTTTCCTGCACACTAGTATTCTATATTTGATTGACTGGTCTTTAAAAAGTTAAGAATTCCAGCTGAAGCTTTTATACAAGTGGGACAATAAGGTGTTGCTCCTCTATGAATTTTTGATGTTTAACAAAAGATATAAACCTATCTCTTCCCTCGTGTAAGGATAATACAAAAATCCTTCTCCTCTGCTCTGTGATCTGTTTTCACGCAGGAAACTTAGTATTTTGGAGAACTTTGCTTGTCAAATGCAGCTGATCATTACTGCATACACCTCGTTACTTAAAGCTAGCTAAAAAATGCTTGCCAAAATGTCAGAGGCAATAATAGTCCTTCCCCAGCCATGGTTTTTGGGTTTGGGGTTTTTTTAAGCTCAAAGAGTTACTGGCATTCACACCAGCAAAAATGTATCTATCTACGAGATTTTCAAACACAACAGGGGAATATGGGTGTGGGTGTCTAATCCAGAACTGTTAAGTCATAATGAAAGCTCCATTGCAGCTCATTTGTAGTATACTTTAACCCTCATCTGGGAGGACCACATTTAGCCTTTGTAGCCATTCCCTGTAAAAATAACAGGACCTCAAGTGTTCCAACAGCATTCTTTTCATGAGCAGTGCCAGAAATTTAATGTGCACGGGGTTTTTAGGAGGCTTCTCACTCTGGCTAATAGAAGAAAACCTTGCACCATTCCAACACCACACATGGAGAGCTGCAGACTCCAGCTTTCTTATACCTATGTTCTTTTTTAAACAGCACTCAGAACACGCACAAGTTGTTTTTATTAGAGCTGCAGTCAAGGACACATCAGCTATAATGAAACAGTAAAATTTAAATGCTGCCAAAAATATTCTGCTTTGGTCTACAGTCAATTTGAGCTTCTGCCCAACATCCACTTGCTCTCCAATCCCATAGAGAGCTGCTTCTCAAATAGTCTTAAGTTTATTTTGCTTTTACTGCGACTCCTCACTATGCAGCTGCGCAGTAGTAAACATGACCTTAACATTGAGTGGAAGTTTGGCAACAACTTGATTGCAAATGTAATCTACAACAGCCATGGAAGGTAGCCAAGCCAAAAGCAGAGTTACAGCTCTTAAAAACTCAGGCTATAAATGGCTATACAAGATCACACTTCACACTGCAGTTTGCAAGCGTGATTAACTGCTGTGCTGTGCTACACCTGCAAATAATTTCTCTGTTTGCAAAAACTGCAGAATTAATGCCGATGTCCCAGTATCTGATTGTCTTCAAATCAGGTAACAGTAAATGAAGAGTAATAAATCAGTAGTATTGTTTGAAACATGCATTGTTAAACAAATGTGCAAGTCTCCGTGGGATCAGGACCTTGGATGGTGAAGTGATGATCTAAAGTGCACTGGAAAATAAAATGGCACTGTAATTTAAAGGCTCAAAATGACGGCCTGGTTAATGTAGCAGATAAAAAGTAAAAGCCTTCATCAAGTTTTTAAGATAAACGTTTTAAAGTCTTTCGGAGTGTTTTAAAGTCTGAGTTTCTAAAGCTTTGTAGTTATAAAACACATACTATTGCCATGTTTTATAAGGCAGAGGGAGCATCTGAAATATGAATACATCTGAGATTTACTTACAAACAGGCGACGGAAACAGCTAGTACTACCCTTGCTGCTGTCAAAATGAAAGCTGAAGTGAAAAGATGAAGTTTTTCTGACAGCAGTTGTCTGGGTACAGAAAAAAAGAAGATGAAAATAAAGAGATGCAGTAAGTTAATTGTAACAGAATCCCTGAAGTGAACATTCCGATAAAATTCTGTGGCCAGTTGTCAGAAGTCAGCACATGGGAAGAGACATCAAAAGTCAATCCTGATAGTTCCGGTCTCAAAACAGCCCCAAGCAGATACTTGGCTCAGGGATCTACTTCTAAAGTCACAATAAGCACTTCAAAATTAATATCAGTTAGATAATTTCCTCACTTAAACTGGCTTAATTTCCAACCCCACAATTTTTCAACAATTTCAGCTGCAGCATAGTCAGGCCCTAAACAAGTGGCTTACAGAGCAGCTTTGTAATCAGATTAATTTGTAGCTGTCTCTCCCCACACTTATCACAGTCACACGTTCCTGACTCTCCCCAGTGGCTCACTAGTGGTCATACAATCACATGCTTCAGCAGATGAGGAGGATGATTTGGTGCACACTAATTTTCAGGGAGGTTAATTTTCAGACACATTAACTCCCAGGTTTCTCCCACGCTTGCAGCCCTGGGAATACAAATAGTGACACGAGGTCAAAAAGGTGTAGCAGGGATTAGCTGTGCCTCAACTAAACTGTATTTTCATACAGAAGTTCAGGCCTTGGCTCACTACAGCATTTGCAACCCTGCTCAGCAAAGCACACTGACTTGAGGCCTCAGTTACTATGGTGATAACCATGGAATAAATGTTTATATATAATTAGTTAAATTATCCCTTCAAGAAAGCAGTCGCCCTTCTCACAGGCAGCTACTCATATTTTTTAAATTAAATAGATGTAAAAACAAATTAAATTTTTAAAGCTTAAGAATCAGTATTATTCATCCACAAGTTAATGATAATTTAAATCTACGGTAAGAATTAAAAAAAAAAAAAAAAAAAAAAAAAAAATTAGTCAATGAGAAACCTACCTCTTCTGAAAAGTACACTGTAAATGCCTGACAAAATAAGCTAATGCTTGGTTTTAAACATTTTAGGGTTTTGCTTAAGAAAAACAGGAATGATTAATAAAACTATCTTCTTGTTTAACAAAACCTAAGATATACTTACTGCATGAAAAACTAATGTATACTCATTTCTTCCATGCAATCACTAAATTAAGTCAATCCTACTTGTAAAATATAAGCAGTATTTTCTAACTCTGAGCTTACTGCAAAAGCAATATGCTAATATAAACAAGTTCATTTAGTCAAAATGCTTAGTCCACAAACTCATTAGCAGCTTACTTCCTTTTTCAAAAGACTGTGAATCAGCAATTACTGTAGAACCATCTGCCACAAAGGTGAATATTCTGCTCAGGGTTTTGGGGAACCCTTTGCCACAATATTTACATGTAACTTGGGCTTTTTTTTTTTAATTAAGAAAATACAGTCTTAAATGTGAGCACTAATCATGTTACTTAGGATATAAAATGGCCTTAAATTAAAGGAATACTAAGTTCAGAGTAGACAAGATGATTTCCTAGGATCAATAACTATAAAAACTAACAACAAAACTTAACCAAACACTGAATTCTTCCCTGAAGAAAAACAAATAATTGACAAAATACAGCAGAAACATTGCCAGCTGATGAGCTGTCTCTTTCTTCCCACTATGATACCATCTGTTGCCAGCTCTTGCATATCCACACGCACTACAGTCCTCTGACTCTCAGCCTGACCCAGATCCAGCCCTGGTCTCAAGTGTGATAATGAAATCAAGCTTTATCCACCCAATGGACACCAATGCCTGACTGGCGGTTAGAGATGGTGCTTCGGTGACAGTGGGCAAGTAAAGAGGCTTCTAGTTCCAGCCACCTAATACAGCTCTTTTCTTTGACTGAAATTTTTATTCATTCTCCAGTCTGCCAACATAACTACATGTGTATTCTCTCCCCAGCCCAACTGCTTGATAAATTAACTTTACAAAAACTTCAGCTACATGAAGTGTTTAAGCTAGGAGGGCTAATACTTTAAGAACTGACTTAGGAAGCAGACACATGCAGGTTCATACAAGCAGGTCCTATGTGGGAAACTTCCAGTAAGAAGGGCAAAACCAATGGTATATTCTCTTTTCCTGCAGCATGGCAGGAGCCAATGCACACACCTACTATCTACCCACACACTACAACCTACTGGTAAGGAATAGTGAGTTCCTAACCCTAATAAACTCAGAGAATAACATTTAGTTATTCTTTACATGTAGGCTGTAAGTTCCTCCAAGGCAAAGAGCTTCTTCAGTGCCCTGCACTTGTTGATACACAAGATATAAAGGGAAGATGTACAGCTGATCATGAAGAAGCAGAGCATAATTTTGACTTGCTCTAAGAATAGGCCAAATGCCTTCCTCCAGTTTGCATGCAAATTTATTACTGAAGACAATGCAGGTATTTGAGGGAGGAAACTCAGCTTAGAATCTAATTATCTCTTCAGAAACCATCCAAATTTTAAAAGACCTTCTCAAACATCAAGGTTTATAGCTTTAGCATCTTCTATCAAGGGAGTTTTAAGTGATAAACAGTTACATATTTATATAAGTTATCTTTGTTTCAATTGAGTGTTTAGCTGCAGGAAGCACTGTGTTATTGCAAAAGGCAGTACTAGATAATTAAGTCAAACTACATGTCCTTTTATCATTAAAAAAACATGTGTTACTATTAATTCACAAAACATTCATTTACATTTACAAGATAATCCATAGCAAGGGACTAGACATCCCCAAACACAGACACTAGAGCTATTGGTTGTGCTGAGAGCCAGGTAAATTGACCAGCAATTTTATTGTGCAGCAAAGCAATTTCAAAGTGGTGGTTTTTTTAATCAATACTTTTAACATTTTTGTTTCCAACTTTTATGGTACAGTCTTAAAGATCCTGTTTTCAATTAAACATGAAACAGTAGAGAGTGTAGTTGAATACCTTTACTGGAATCACTGTCAATTTAGGCTGCAGCACCAAAAAAACAACAAAAACCCCCCCCCCAAACCAAACCAACCAACCAACACCAAAAAAAAACCCCACAAAACCAAAAAAAAAAAAACAAAAAAACCAAACCAAACAAAAACAACAAAAAACAANACAAAACAACCAAACCAAACAACAACAACAAAAAAGAAAAAAGCAGCTTTTAAGATTTGTCTTGCTTTTAATACCTGAAATTTTATTAGTGAGCTGGTCTGTTTATCTCTTCTATGCAGATACAAAAGTTTATCTAACACTGATGACATTACATTTTGAACCTTTTATAAGTCAGTAAGAATCCTTTTGTTCTTTCCATTCTTCCTCTACAAAAAAGTATTTAGGCTGGACATGTCAAGCAAGGTTGAATTTACCATATTTTAATATCATATACTTTTCAGGAAGTTAAATAAGGATTATGCTATGTAAATAAAAATGCACATATAAATACACTACACATTTGTATGAGAATTTCTGAATCCTCCACCTATTGCCCTTCAAAGAGGACATTTCAAAAGAGGGCCTAAAGTCTACACATCCACCTGAGATACCTACTGTGTAGGGTCACATAGAAAATGAATGACAAACCTGGTGTTAAAAATCCTTTATTTCATCTCAGTGGTGTGAACCGACTATTAGTGGAGGTGTTCTCAAAATGACATCCAGAAAAGCATGTGCACAAGAACACTTGTCTTAGACATCAGGATTATCACTTATCTACCTCACTGAAGCTTAATAGTTGTAGCAAAAACTTGTGGTCCTGATCAACATTTGGCATCCCAAGCTCCACAAGAAACTTAATACTCCAGTACTTAGTGATCCCATAAACCAGAAGAGCAATATCAGGGTGCAAGCTAAACCTTGTGCAGATAAAATGTCTGGACCTGTTCTCTGGTCTTCATCACAACAGCAGCAGGCCAGAGCACTTTACTACAGCTGAGGACACATTTGACCAGGGTGTGATTCCTGAACAGGACCACACACCACCAGGGGACAATTAAGGATGCTGCAGAGCCTCTACATTAGCTCTAAGGAAGTGAGCAAGAGGGGCTGCCCACAGCAACAGCTTTTCACTGGTCTGCTCAGGGATGCAGCATGCTTCCAGCTCAGCCTCACTGCTCAGTGAAACTAGACAATCCCTGGAAAACTGGTTTTCTATCTTAACTGGAAGTTATCTGCAGAGTTACCCCAGTCCAAACTCTCTCAAAATATAAGTATCCCAAAACTGTCATGAGATATGCAGGAGAAGGCTCAAAGCTGGCTACTCATGAATGTAGATCTTGAGCAAATACTTAAGCTGGCTACTTTGATGGCAAGAACTGAGTACTTCGAGCTTTCATCATGTTCTACAGCATACATCTACACATGTATGCATTCAGTCAGAATGAACACCCACATGTTCAGAACAAGATAAACAACCGTCATCACTAACAAATTAACCATTTGAGCAGTAAAATGTGTACTGTATGATACAAAAAAACCCAATAAACTAAAGGATTTACACTGTGAGGCTAGTTCTTCCTTAATGATTATACAAACTGGATACATAATTGAACACTGTAAAAACAAGATATACTGTTAAAAGGGGAACCCTGACTGCTTCAGTGAAGGATGTTTTTTATCTTAATACCTCAAGCTTTACTGGCTTTATACATTCGTTGCTCTTTTTTAGCACCTTTGGGGACCTTGTTCATGTAGCAGCATTTCCTCTTTAAAAAGTCCATTTGCGGAGTCATTCAGACTTTGCAGGAACTGGGAGGCTCTGAGAGCAACACAGCTCATATCTAGGGAAGTTTTTTGTTTTGTTTTTAAAACACTGCTTACTCCACACAGCTATTTCAAAGGCTCTTACCTCCCAGAGTTTACAACAGCTTTAGGCTATATCTAAAGGCTTTTTTGAGTGTTGAAAACCAGGTTATACTGAAAATTATTTCTCTGGAGAATTAATCTAAAATATGCTCTATTTATTGCACTCGGAACAGCAGTGCCTAAAAAAAACCTAACAGCCCACACAAGAAGGGCTGCAGGTTGTTCAACATGAAATGTAGATCTCCATTTACATGTGTGAGAAAAAGTAGAATCCTCCATACATGCCAGACAAATTCTCTCATTGTACCAGATGTGGGCATATGTGGTGTGCTACCCATATAGACTGACCTGGTCACGAGAGGGAGATTGGGTTTCACTACCAAGAGGATTACAGACTACTCCTTCACCCTAACAGCATCCCTTCTCTCTTCCCTGACCTTAAGCTAAATCCAGTGCTAACTGCTGCTGCATGTGATCAGCAGAAGACTGGGTATGTATTCCCTGGTGTTCAGGCATTAATTAGTCCCTTACATCCCAGAGTACGATTACAGGATGCAGAGAATGAAAGCTTTCAGCTGCTTGCTCCTGAGTTTAAGTACTGCTAGAGCTGGAGAGGTCATATCCAGCAGGACAAGAGAGCATCGATAACCTGTGCTTATTCTTTGCTACGGATGTCAGAATCGGGAAGTAGCATGTTGCCTCACTATGCCATGAGGGTGTTGCTCAGAATGGTTTCTATTTGCAAGAGGGACATAACATAAACATTTCCCAGACACATCCTACACATTTAGCTCTGGGAAGGTAGCAAAATACTCCTGTGAGCGCAAGTCAGCCAGAAAACTGCAAATTATGATGACCAAAAAGCCACTACAGTGTTGTTTCTTCTAGTCCAAAATTGGTGTGAGCTATAACAGGAAAAAGACACTGACTGCAACTCCACTGAGGTGGTTTGTCAGAACGGCAGTAGTGCCTCATTCACAGGCTGCGCTTACCCTGGGAATACTGGGTCCCAGCAGGTTCAGCAGAACTGGACACTCTTCAGTGAATCTTTGTCAGTTTTAACCCACACAGTCATAGCATTCGTAAGGTGCTTATTGCAACATCGAACCAGTTTCCGTACTTTTTTTAATACCAAGATTTACATGCAGCACAAAGCTCTCATGGCATTATGAGGTGCAAGCGTGTGCCTCACTTCCCTGGGCATTAACTCTCCTCTGCACATTTACCAGCTGTTCCTAAATCTGCAGAAGGGGTCATATGACAACTTCAACTGAATGGGAAAAGACAAAGCTGAAGTTCTTTACAAGATAATACAATTTTTCTCAACACAGTCTCATCTCATTAGTACTATCCTGATAACTAATAATCTGCACTATTTTTTTTTCTGATACTGTTCTCTTAAGCCTCTTTTTGGTTATTTATTCATAAACACACCATCGAAAGTCACAAAATGTTCTGTTGCGTTCCCCACCAGCTGAAAAGCATTAGAATCATTACTGGTCTTATTGTTCCTGCCACAGACAAAGGCTTACAGAAGTGGGTTTTTTGAAACTAGATTTCATATTGAGGACAGCCTGGAGTATCTCTTGTTGTATAATACATGCTGCATAAACTAGGGACAGTACATTTAAGGATATTATCATCCAGTGGAAAATTGTTTGGGCTTCAGCAAAATTCCAGTGGTGGTGCTTTACAGTACAAAATCTGAAACTGTTTTCAGTGTGCAAAGCAGGCTGCAAAAAAAATTGCACAATTTTCGGAGAGCAGTATTCTTCCCTATTGACAGAGGAAAGAAAAATAGCACTGTATGACTAAGACACCCAAAATTTCATGGTATTTACTTAGGAACCTCACTGTCATTATGCATACATTTTGTCTGCAGGGAGACAGAATCGGGGGAATTTTGATAGGAAAATAAGAGAAAATGTTTTTATTCTGACTTTTAAAATCTCCTCTGGTAACATTGCAGGTCCTTTCAGAAAAGGAAAATTTCTATTTTTTTCTTGTGGGAGAGTTCAGAAACAGCATGATGGATCAGAAGCAGATATTAAATCTACTGAAGGTATAAATCAATTCCACACCAGAAAATTGATGGTACTTTGCCAAATAAGTAGGAGGCAGAAGCACCATGACTTAACACTGTACCAGGGTAACAAGCTGCACACCATCCCTGGCAAGTCAAGTGCCCCTTTTAATTAGACAGTCTTCTGCAAGATGAAGGCCCAAAGACTTAAATCACTCAAAATCTTCAGATTAACAGAGATTAACAGCAAGTCCAGCCAATTTTTAATTCCTGTAATAGATTCTTTAACTTCAGCGCAAAGCAAGAGCTCCCAATCGCTTTAGTGGCACATACACACTGCAAAAAAGTTGCGGTCTGTTATCTACCTCTAAGGAAGAAGAGGATGCCAGGAAGCTAAACCTATTTATGATTCCTTGGGTAACCATACTATGCTACAAGTGCAAAGACCAAGCATGAAACCTAGGAAGTCTAAACGCCTGGGATTCAGGACCTGAACCTGTTTTATGTGAACAAAACACAGAATCCCCACCCAGAAGCTTGAGTGTAATTTCACTTTCTACTGAAAATTCCACACACCACTAAAGAGCTGAGGTGATTTTCTAGTCCTGTGCTGCAGGTGCAAAACACCTGAATACTACCATGGTAAGAAAAAGGAGGTATCCAATGTTGATCCAAACACCGACACAGGCACGGCTGATAGACCAGGTGCTTTGCACCTTGAGAAAAGAGTATCACCTTGGGAATTCCCTGGGAAAGAAAAACATCCCATCCTGTGGCAAACATATCTTATTGGCATACGGGGTTATGCTCCCTCAATGACAAACCACACAGTCCTCAATCTGCACTCTCAAGAGTCTCTGCATGGAACAGCAGCCCTGAGGAGACAATTCCACATACAAGTGACTCCCTCAGTGTGGTCTCATCGCCTCAGCTAAAAGGCTCTGAACATTGACATTAATACATGTGATCATGCTGCATCACATTTTCCTTGAAAGCTCTAACGCACTACTTAATTTTTCATACTGCTCACTGCACATGAAAACAGATTACATGAGCACAGAGATCATGGCAGTTAAAGCTGTAGGAAAATGCACAACTAACCTAGATGCAATTTAACACATCACACCACAGACAGCATTTGTTTATGCAATTGTTTTTCTCCCTCATGACAACAAAAGACAGAGGTTAACAGACATAGAACCTTGCACTTACCAACTCCCCACAACACATACTGATATGCTAAAAGGTACTCCACAGGACAACATGTATTCTGATCAGTTTTAAAAGAGTCAGGTTACTAACTGGTATTCAAAATTGGTCCCCAACTCAAACCGTTAGAGGATCAGCAACCAAGCAATTCCCTACTTTTCTCTCTGCTACAAGAAAGACAATGAACAAATAAAGACCTTTTGGCATAGTTTCAGTTCAGAAACAGAACTTGTTTTGCCATCAAATCATTGGTCTAGTTTGCTGCCTGAGTCATCACCTTCAGCATTTGCACTGGCCCAAACCTGAACCAGTCAGCCAAAACATGACCAGTGATAAAACAGTAATTCAAGAGATTGTTTCTACAATACTGGAGTTACATACATTAATAGCTCACTAACAACCTGTGCAGGCCAGTTTCTACGGCCTTATCAATTGATAGCAGGAAGATAAGAACTTCACAAGTCAGAGTGATACATGTATATCTCTAGCAGAATTAAGCAAAATAAATAAGCCTTTGCAAAGGTGGTAAACAAGCACATAAGTGGGAAAAAAAATCGAATACTCCAGCACTTGCCTCCATTTGTTGCAAGGTCTTTGAACAGTCAACCCATAACAGCTCCCCAAAACAAATGTCTTCAGAAAAAAAGCAGCCAATTATACCAATCCCAGCTACAGCTGGATGCCATCAGGAATTCTTAAAAACTGCTAGGCAAACAATATCACTACACTAAAGTATTATACTAACAGCAGAGTCTCAAGAAAAATGCAACCTTTTAGTCTCAAACTTTCTTGCAAATTGTTTCCATCTTGTTCTGCAGAGTTATCTGGTAATGTGATTATTATAGGCACAAGGACAAAGACAAAGCATTTTTATCCCCAGTTTATCCTAGCCAGAACTGGCAGCGAGTTTAGGAAATCAAAGGGCCTCTCTTCATAATGCAGTTAAGAAAAAACCAAAAGGTTTCTTGTAAAGATTTTCAGTTTGTGGCTTCAAGTCCTTGGGGGCTGTTAATGACCAACAAGAGCTGAAAAGAAATAATCCTACAATCAGGTCATTTAATTTACAGCACCTTGAGAACCAAGATCCACAGATCAGAAGCATTTACAAACACTGTTTCAGTAAAGGCACCTATGGACGAGACAACCGTACATCTGCACCTATTCTAGCAATTTGAAATCCAGCATCCCACAGTGACACAAAATAAACCAACAGTTAACTAAAACTCACCCTATGACCTACGGCTTCACAAGGCTTCTGTGGCCCACAGCATTCTTCTGGTCTTTCATTAGAACAATTTTTTCAGCTGTGCCTTAACGGATCTGAAACGTACCATCTCCCTTTCCTCCCAAGTCTTGGCAATTTATACATGCTCTCACAAATATGCAAGAAAATAAGGACAGATTCCCTTTGATTTCTTTCAACTGAAAAGACAGATGTAGGAGTAAGAGAGATACAATGAGAGGCACATTATCTTTCCAACCATTTGTCAGTTCTAGTCAGTATTTTATCTTTAGATTTGCTTATTGGTTTTTTTATTCCAATTGAAACAATGAATCAGTATGGTCCACTGGTTTTACAGATATTAAGAGCTCAGGACCTGCACTAACAGGGCAATTCGAACGTGCTGAGAAAGGACCGTTTTCATTTCTGTCTGAAAAGGCTTCCTCTTTTGCTGATAAAGTACAGCCTCCCTTGCTCGCTGTAACTGAAAGCACTTTCTCTCAAAGCCATAAAAGGTTGCTTTCCTTTCTTCCTTCTACAGAATTACAGAAGAATAAGAGTTTATTGAATTTTATAAAACACTACTAGAGCACATACGAACACACAAACATGCTTAAAAATAGTGTATTTTCAAGCTTTATTGCACTGTCCCAAGAGTTTACCTGCCTTGCTGGGAAAAGCTGCTTACAGCCTGTTAAGGGTCAGGACAGAAGATTATTTAATTAGGTGGCAGCCCTAACCCTGGGTTAACAGAGAGGGGAATGCTTCTTACAAATTGCATCCAGCAAGGTTTGTGAGTCAGGAAATGTTTATATGAAGACTAGCGCAAGGCAAGACAAAGAAGGATATGCTCAGGACATCAAAGACACATGCTATATTAAAAAACCCTCAAAACTTTGAGCCAGTTAAGACATCACAAACAGCACTTTCAAAGAAACATGCTGTGAAATGAGCTAGAGCCCAGACACATAAGCAGGAGCACAGAAACTGTTTTCCAGGCATCAGGTCAAGCGCTGTGCAAGCCACATCATAATGGTTAATAACACTGAAGATCCCAAACAGGTACAGAATTTACATATTTATTTATCTGTAGTTTAATCAGTTTCCATTTACATGGAGACACAGATGTCTATTACAGTGAGGATGGTAAAACCTTGGAGTAGGTGGCCCAGAGGGGTGGTAGAGGGCCCATCCCTGGGAATATTCAAGGTCAGATTGGACTGGGCCCTCAACAACCTGGTCTAGTTGAAGATGTCCCTGCTTACAGTGAACACAGGTGGCCCCATGGCTGGACGAAGTGGCCCTTAAAGGTCCCTTCCAATCCAAATGGTTCCATGATGTTATGATCCTAGTTTGAATGGTTGCAATTACGCTGCATATGAGCTTTACTAACAGCAGAAAATGACAAAGCATTGTCTGAAACTTACTCTAAAAAAAAAAAAATCACATACCAGTATTTGAAAAAATATCAGTCAGAAATACAGGTAACATAATGCAAAGTGTTAAATGCAAGTCATGGTTTTCTACAGACTCTCACCTACACAGTAATAAATGCCATTTTTCATTTTTAACTTCTTTTAGAAGTTAGATATAAAAGAAAAGCAACTTGGACACATTCAAACAAAAGAAAAGGGAATTAAAACTGCACTAGTTCTTCTTTGTACTGCATCTAGAGGTTCAAAACTATTAGCAGTGACATAACTGCATTGCAAGATTAAAATTGTATTTTCCTAAGTTCTTGGCTCTCTGTACTTGGAACTAAAAAAGGTAACAAATAAGGTATTATGTTCCTCATTTCTGTTTATTTTAATCTCATTACATTACGCAATAGAAATTCTAACCTCCTTCAATTTAATTTAGATGATTTTACTCCAGATTTGCATCTGCTAGATACAGCTGCAATGACAGAGATGCAAGTAGCAAGACTGTTTTACGTAAGAATTCCTTCTTCTATTGGAGATCTCAAGTTATTATTTTTTGGCTAGAGGCCAGTCAGTTTTAATGCTAACTTTCAGTGAAATCTAGGAATATTTTATTCCTAGACATCCTATCAATTAGGTTTTTTACCCCTCAAAAGAAGAGACATCCTAACCATCTGTATCTGTTAATAAAAACAGGCAGGAAATTCCTTCCCTGGACCAGACCATTTTCTGATGTATAACCTCCCACTGTGGCCAGGCCCAGGTGCTCACCAGCCTGTTTTCCTGATTTGTTATTAACTCAAAGCTTACAGTTATGTTTTAGTGCTTGTTTTGTTTTCTTCTGGTGCAAATTACCACCATTCAGTTTCACTCATCACCACCACCTTCACTTAGTTACTTTTGCCAGACTTTTCTGTGCCATCTCCCTGATCCACTCTTGGTTCTTCCTGCTCAAGCTTCTCCCTTGCTGCATATCAGAACAGAACATTCGTCAGTCATTAACAGTTTCTAAGAATTGCACGTTGATTGTTCTGCTTTGCTTCAGTCTTCTGGAACAGAACAACTTTTTGATGTGTTCTTGAACTCCACAGCCACCCCTCATTTATGTAGGTCCCTGAGCAGACTTCCCTATGGGAGATTCCCATTCCTCTTAGCATTTGTGCATTTAATTTCAAGATTCCAGGTTTCTCCATGAACTGTTAAGGTAACCTTTGCTAATTTTAGATCAGCTCAGACTCCCACAAATAGGGCAACAGCGATGAGGGAGTATCTTTTCCAGAAGGAGCTGAAGGGAGAGGAAATTACCATTTTAGACTAGAAAGCTCATGCTCTCAGCTATGGTCCTAAAAAATTAACCTGGTTTTAAAGCATTAATCCAGTCTTCCCTTCCCCCACGAATTATCTCACCGTTCACCTTGAACTTGGCAGAATTAATTTGCATTTCCCTGGCAAAGTGTCTAGCTATTGTGATCCAAGAAACAAATACCTGAAACACATCATCAACATGGTACCAAGTCTTCTCTTTGGCAATATTAACACGACAACACATAATTATTATTTGCACAGCACCACCTAATTTGTTACAGTGTTATGCACTGTGCCATGGTGCTCCAAAATAAACCCATTTAGCAAAGAGAGGACAAAAAGGCAAAAACAGCAAAGGAAATGTGAAATCACACCCTCTTTATCACCTATTTTATTTTACCCTTTACAGAGGTTTTTAAAGGTGTCATCTGGCCTACTTAAAACTTCACAATATATAGAGCTCACTCCCTGAGGGTCAGCCTTACTTATGCAAGCAGTTGCATTGCCCTAAATCTTGCCTCAAAGGGGTTACTGAGACTACATCTTTCATCTGAGTTTGCATTCAGCTCAGTCATTTTATTTTGTAGACTATGCAGGATACAAAGCTGGCATGAAACCACAAAGATACATGCATACACTTTTAAGGATTATCTCATCACTGCACAATTCCTTTAGTTTTGTATAATTAACAATTAACAGTGCTGAAACACCATACTCTAAAAAATCTGTTAAATATGGGGGTTGGACTAGATGATCTCCAGAGGTCCCTTCCAACAAACACTAAATACTCTGATTCTTTACTGAGCAGCTTCAAGCCTGGACAGACTCTTGCAAAACGACATGAAAAACCTGAGGAAAGTAACAGCCAGAATACAGGGAGAGCAGGCACCTCTGAAAGCCGTGCTTCCAAAGGCCTCCTTGCACAGAGCTCTCTCCCTGCATGGATTTTTTTTTTTCCCTCTTTTGCAGAAAGCAGAAGTCACACAAGGAAGCTTGAGCAGCAAGGACTCCAGCAGCACAGCTCATAAAAATACATACGTACATACATACATACACACACACACACACACACACACACGTGCACATACATATACATTAAAAATAATTATGTATATAATAATAGATATATAGGTTATAGCTGAGGGAGACCAGCCTAAGCAGAGGGTGTTTGGGAGAACGAGAATGACCAGCAGCTCTGGCAGTTTCCCTGATGGAACCTTTCCCTAGGCAGAGGCTTGAAGGAGCAAAGATAACAATTGTTAGCACCAGTAGCTGTAGTAGCTATAAACCTTGGGCTTATTAAGGTATTTTTGTACTTACATCTGCTGCACAGGTCAGGAAATCCGCATCCTTGGAGTCATTTTCAAGACTTTTCAAGCCATTCGCTGTGGCCACACAATCATATTTGGCCAGGCCCAGCACTGAAAATAAATCACACATGGATCTGTCAAATCATAAAAGGGGGGGGGGGGGGGGG
>VZTA01016576.1:91447-138157 GCA_013398855.1 Mohoua ochrocephala
TTAAACCTGGAGGAAGCTCAGGAGAGCCCTCATCGCTCTCTCCCAACTAGCTGGAGTCCGGCCTCCTCTGCCCTGCCTGCAGTGAGAGGAGCCGAGAATATGACTTCGAGGTGAGACAAGGGAGATTAGGATTAGGTATTAGAAAAAAAGGTTTTTTCACTGGTCTGGGGGTCAGACACTGGAATGGACTGCCCGAGAGAGGTGGCAAGAGTCACCATCCCCGGAGGTGTTCAAGAGGCGCCTGGATTTGGCGCTGGGTGATGTAGTTCAGTGGTTTAGGGGTTTAGAGGTTACAGTGATTTAGGTGTTACAGTCACAAGGCCAGGTTGACGGCGGGACCCAATGATTTCAAAAGCCCCTCCTGCCCCTGACAACTACACAACCACCCCGCCGCCATTTTGCGCCCCCCCCTCCCCGATGACGTCACGGCCTCGCCCCGCCCCTCGGCGCGGCGGAGTACCCGGATGTGAGCGCGCCCGCCCCCTCCGCCCCGCGCCAGCGCTGCTCGCGTCCCCTCCCTCCCTCGCTCGCTCTGTGCGCGGGTCAGCGGAGCCTCTGCCGCAGTGACGGGAGCGGGATTGGGAGCGGACTGGGAGTGGCAACGGCGGCGGCGACGCCGGACAACGCACAGCGAGGCCGGGGTCGGCGGATTCATCTGCGGGGGAGACGCCTGACGCCCACCCGCCGCCATGGTGAGGACCCTCCCTCGCTTCCCCTCCCTAGCTCTTCCCACNCTCCCGCGGGCGAGCGCCTCTTTGGGCTTCCCTCCCGGCTCTCCCCGGCGGCGGGCGCATCCCCCTCTCTCCTCCGCCGCCCACGGAGCCCCGCTGGCTCTCCACCTCCTCCCTCCGCCGCCTTGGCAGCACTCGTCGGGCTCGGCCCTTCCCTTCCCCGGCACCCTCTCACCTCACCCCCGCCCGGCCCTCCCCGCCGTCCGAGGATTCGCGTGCCCCGGGCTGCGCCTCGTCTGTTCCCCAGAGGCACCATCGACCCCCGGAGCCGTTTCGAAACGAAACTCCGGCAATTTCGGCAGAGCTGCCGTGCGGGGGTTGTTTCGCAGCTCCGCGGGGTTCTCCCCCCTCCCTCGGTGCAGCAGCAGTAGCGCTGTGCTGTTCGTGTGCGGACCGGAAAGCTGTAATGCACGTAGCCCAATGGGCTGGATAATGTGCGCTGTAACTGGGCTGGGGCGGAAAGCTGACACTTCACGTACGATGGATATTCGAGGTTTGAGGCTGCGGGAGTGCGATGTGTCCAGGTGTGTGTGTGTGTGCGCGAGAGTCGCTCTGTTTTTTCAATCATGACGGGTTTAAATTTCCCTTTTTCTGCCGTAAAATTAACCCGGAGATACAGTATGGAGTCCTGTAGTATTTTACGTCGACACTAGGGGTGTCTCCTGCTTTTCACCGCTGCCAAGAAATCAACGCCCTTTTTTTTAATAAACATTTATTTTAGCCTAAATTATCCAGTACCCTGGCTGCAGGAAGACCTGGCAATATTTTGGTTTTACAGCTGGAGAAATACAAGTAGTTTAAATTTTTGGTTGTTGTTTTTAACCCTTTCAGAGCGAGGGCGGCTGGTTGTCACATTGTGTGTTAGACCTCACAGGGCCTGGGAGTCAAAAATGGGTTTCCTGTTGTTTTTAAGCAAGGCATTGCAGTCTTTCCTTTAAGAAACAAAGTTGAGGCAGAAACTAATGTGCCGTGCTCACGCTGGTTTTGTGTGTACACTTTAATAGATGTGCGTTTGGAGAAATGTTTTTAAATGTATAAAGTTTTGGTTGGGAACACATCAAGACTATGAGAGGAAAAAAAAAGGTCATATTTTGAGAACAAGGTATTAATGAATTTGAGACTTAAAAAAGTTATTATCACTTATGCCATGGTTGCAATACTGCTAATTACTTTGAATGTATAGATCATCGTGAAGAGTGATCATCTTCCACACAACAGGTGTGCTCATCCTGCCTATAGTTGGGTCTTCTGTGAAAATTTTGTTCTAAAAACCCGCCAGATGAGATAGTTCAATAACATTTCTTTCTTTTTATGCGTGTTAGTCTATGATGCCCGTGTGCGTCAGTGACCTTTAATGAACTTAACTTTCATGTATTATTACCTTTGATTATTTTTTCCTCCATTCTGTTGTAACTAAAGCTTTCCTATCATCTTTTGATAGTATAATCATGTTGATCATTACTTCGTTGCTTCCTGAATAGTATTTGTGTATGATGGATTGCAATGTGGAAATGCATATACTGAGGAAAAGAGATGTGCTGGATGTTATCTCTACCCGTAAAGGTGCTTGTTTTCTCAAATAAGTGTAACACCACTGTAGTTGTATCATTACACTGGTTCTGGTAATACCTGATCTTAGGTGCCTTTTAGTCTGAAAACCAGTCTAAAACTATACATTAACAAAAACCCCCTCCCCCCAGCATTTCATTTAAGTTGCTATTCTTTTTATTGTCATTGATCAAGGGATGTTTTCATTAGAAGAGTTCCGTTTTAATGAAGGAGTACATCTTGTTTCAACCCTTATGGTATTAGAGCAATTTTTTTTTTCACAGTTTAGAACAACATTTCTTTTATGCTCTTACAGGATGAGAGAGCTGACAGTTATGGTGGAAAAGGAGGTGAATGTATTGTTGTGTTTGTAGTAGGTAGCTTAAGATAAAACAAAAACATCTAGTGAGTCAAAGAATGTTCTTCTGGATGTTTAGGTATAGCCAGTTCTAAAATAATCTGTCAGAGCATACGATGATGAGTCCATTACATAATGCTAGAAGTAATGTTGATAAGCTATTTTTGTCAGAGTTGACTTAGCAAGTTTTTCCTATGAGTAGTGTTTTCTAGGAAAAGGTATACAGCACAGATAAAGGTATTAAATGGTCTTAGTTTTAGATAGGTAAATTCTGTCTTCTTGGGATGGTCTGTGTTCTGGTTCATATCCAGTTCTTGAACTTCTAGGTGTAGTACAGAAGCCCCAGAATTCTACAGGAATCACCCAGAACATGTTACATCGTGCATCCATCTTAACTCGTCTCTTATTCAGTTGTTTTGACTCACTTCACTTGAATACTAGTACCTCTGGTGCGTTTTCTTCAGTCAGAACTGATCTAACACTGGTTCTAAATCACTGGAGTAAAGAACCTCTTAAACAGGTTTTTTGCAATAAAACAAAAAAAGAACCCCAGAAGACCATCTTAAATAATTGTTTACTATTTATTAGGGAGAGTATTAAATACTTCGGTTATTAGCTGAACAAAAAGCTAGTTATTCCATTACCAAATCATGATTTCACTGTTATGATGACAAATATCTGGATAATCAGTTTGGTTTTTAACAGGTGGCAGAAACTGAGAGGCACTTACAGGGTCTGGGTTACAGCCTACTGATGGGCTTCTGCCGCAGGTGGAATAACTGGTCTAGGATTCAAACTGTGAAGTTCATGTATAGGTCTTGAGAAGTATTTGATAGGCTTATTTAAGCCAGTTAGTTTAGTGAAAGATTTGATTTTGGAAATAACTCTCATAGGTATGGTTTAGAGGCCAATTTGAATATGCAAGTCTCCTTGACTCTGTGATCTAAGAAGGAAGATAGAGCCTGTTGGTGGAGAAGGAAAAAGACTTTTTAAAAAGTAATATTTTTTCACCATTCCTGTGGTAGAAGTAGAATTCTGTTTTTATATGGTTAAACTATTCATTTAACAGTAGGGAGGAATGAAAATTGAGTAGTTGAAGGGAAAATAGTTTATGGTGGGCATATCTCAAGAGCTTTAGTCTATTCATCACCCAAGGCATCTGGCTTAGCAGTGAAAGGGAAACTTTAAGGGAGTGAGATTAATAACACCTAAATTGTGGGGTTTATTCATATCTTAAAGTAGATGGGACTGTCTTCTGTCAATCAGTGCCAGAAAAAGAGAATTCAGTAATTCTGGTATTTCTGAGGAAACAAGATAAGGCAGCGATGCACATTTTTATGCCAAACCATTTCTCTTTGTCTGCTTCTGCCTCCTCACAGAAAGGCTCAGGTTGGAAGGGACCACAGTGGGTCACCTAGTTCAACCTCCCTGCTCAAGCAGGGTCATCCTGGAGCGTATTGCACAGGATCGTGTCCAGATGGTTCTGGAATATCTCCAGTGAGGGAGACTCCCCACCCTCTCTGGGTGATCTGTTCCATGTGTGGTCACTGCGCAGTAAAGAGGTTCTTCCTCATGCTAAGTCCTTCCTGTGCATCAGTTTCTAATGCATTTCTGTGCATCAGTTTCTGGCCATTGCCTCTTGTCCTGTTGCTCGGCACCACCAAGTAGAGCCTGGTCCATCCTCTTGGAACCCTCTCTTCAGATACTGATACGCATTGATTGGGTTCTGGCTCCCTCAGCCTTTCCTTGCAAGAGAGATGCTCCACTCCCTTAATCTGGATGCTGAATTGGTGCTTACCTGGCAGTGTTACAGAAGAAATAGCTTTTTTTATAATTGTAGGTATGCTTAATAGTGTTCTTCTGCTGTAATTTGTAAATTACACTTGCATAAGATTTTTCAACATGGCTTTAATTTTTTCTTCTAGTTTGAAGAATTGTTTTGCTTTCCCTCCTTGTTTTTACTGCCTGAGTTTAGCTGTGTTTCACTAAAGAAAATTTTATCCTCTCCTAAAACATTTTAAATCTGAATGGTAGTTGAGCATAAAATTCTGTAGGCTGGACTCGGTGATCTCGGAGGTCTTTTCCAACCTGATTCCATGATTCTAGAGACTTTGGTTTAACTATATGAAATGATGACCAAAAATTGTTTTAATAGAAAAACATTTTTTGTGATTTGAGCTAATATATGACTTCTTGAAAGCAATTTGCTGTCGATTTCCTTGCCCCTCGTCTTCCCTGCTAAGCCTGTTCTCCCTTCTCCGTGTAATATCATTTGTCAAGTTGTAATTGGGAGAAAAATTACACTGCACTGTTCTTTGTTCACTGGCAGCCAATTCATTTAGTGACACATTTCCTAGTTTTCCCTCCTTATTTTCTTCTGGACTGTATGTTTTTCTGTTTTCCTGAGCTTATTTTATTCTTTTATGTTCCCTACAAAAGGACCGTGGGGGTAAAGGGGGCTGGCTGTTTCTATGCTTCCTACATGCTATTTCTTTGCCAGAATCAGCAGAAACAGAGAAGGTGCTACTGTGTGATGTCCTTGTCATGATCCAACTCTTCAGCTGCTGTGGGAGCGAGCGCTGTGAGGATGGGGGAGTAAAAATTGAAGTGGTGGGGAAGGAATGATGAGAGGCATGGATTGGCATAAAAAGAGGAGTGAAAAGTTCTTGTGCTTAAAGGTTACGCAGCTGGAACCTCTGAGCAGGATACCATTAGAAAATAAGCATCTTGTTTGACTTGCAGGCCTATATATTAATTAAAATATGGAAAAGTTGGGTCTCCTGAAGCAGTTAGAATTTTAATTGCTGACATGATTGTATAAATTACTTAAATATGTTCTTTTTTTCCCAAAGACCATAAGAGTTTAACTTGCTGTGCTCTTGCGAAGCTGGTAAATATTGCCCTTGTTCTGCAAATGAAACAGGTCGAGGTCATGGCTGGGTAATAACTTACCCAAGGTCCTTGTTATTGTTTAGAAGTTAGCATTAATATGTGATATTGGAAATGGATAGTGTGTTTGAAGCTTTGAAAATAAATATGTCTAAATCAAATTAACTGTTACAAATTTAGTGGTCTTGCGACTTGGAGTTAAAATGCAGCCACGAGAAAATGTGCTGTGCATTGTCCATTGGGCTTAGGCATGTAATAGTGTTCAGTGGTCACAGGCTGCCTTCTTCCAACATCTTTGTAACAGTGTTTTAGCCGCTTAAAATGACTGCTTTTAGAGATCACACCTGGAGATTGGCCTTTAATATCCCGTAAAAGCTACTCTGTTTCTTACTTGTCAGTGGCCTAAAGTAATCTTGATACTAGCAGTGTCATAACGATTAGCTACAGAGATTGCCTTAGTGTGCTGAATGGAAGTGGGAAAGTCTTGGACGTGCCCCAACATCTTTTAATCTGTAACAGATAAATCTTTTGGTATACCAGTTCAAGTATTCTGGGAACGTCCAGGACTAGAAGCAATATATTCTACTTGGTGTATGATGTAGCTAGATTATTTTGGTCACTGCATGAAATACTGTATTTAGTAATATTGAGATGAGTTTAACCAGGGCTAAGCTTAAACTATGGCTTGTCTTTCTGTTCAGGTCATATATATATATATATATATAATTTGAGTGGCGAAAGTCTGTGGAGAATTGTTTGGTGTTTTTTTTTAAGTTTCAAGTGTGTCTAAGAATAAAACTCCCATCTTTCAAGTGAAGTAATTTTTGGAGTGTCAGTTCTTCTTAATTTTGACATTTTGTGTAGCTTGAAAATTTTAGTTTGGTAGTTATGCTTTATTAGGCTTTTTCCTTAAAGACCATGTTTTATGTGTTGCTACAAGCACTTTAACTGCTTGGGCAAAACTGTGTTGATGGTACAAAACAGGCTGGAGACTATATCTGACTCGCTTGTAACTTGACAGTAATTTGGCCCCGCTATTGATACTCCCTTCCACAATTAAGGAAGAAATCCTAGTGATATAAATAATCCTTAACTGCATTAAAGAAGTCTTGGAAACCCGTTAAATGCTTTGGATTAAAGGACAGCATTTCTCATGAACTGCCAATAAAAATCTTGGCTTCCGAGCCGTAAACAGGTTGTGTCAGTTCGTGAATATTTGCGAAGTCTGTGTTGATGAACGTTTTTAAGCAAACTTAAGGCAAAGAACTGAAGCTTGAGTCGGCTTGAAGTTCACAACAGTTTATAACATTGCCTAAGTTAGGTAAGGTAGGAATTAAAAAAATGTAGTAAGACATTTATGGAAGAAATTTAGTCAGAATTTGGGAGGGGTAGGAGAGGAAGGAACGGGACAACAGATAGGGAGCCCAGAAATGAAGCCCAGGGTTGATATGTTTCTGGGAAGAAACCAAGCTACTGGAAAAGTGGATTCAGCTGTGATTCTCAGAATACTACAATCCTAGGATCGTCTTTAAATGCTGTGGAACTTTTTCTTCCTGTGATATATTTGTGACAAATATGGAGGTTTTTTACCCCTTATTTTCATCAGCTGGAAACTGTAGGACTCTTCTTCTATCTCTTCTCTGTTGTTACCCTGTGATTATCTCCTCTGTGTACATTTATTAGATGTTTTGGGTTTCTTTTGTAATAAGTGGTAAAAGACAAAACCAACTGTTGTTTCATTGCTGACTGTGTAGGTTCTGAATAGCATCACTGCAGTTGAAAGAAGTCACTTGAATTCCCTCTGCTGAATAACACTATGGCCAGCAGAGAGGACTTTAAAAGGAGTTGTTTGGTTTGGTTTGTTGTTGGGTTTCTTTTTCAGTAAACTCCATGGCTGTGCTTCAGGCCTGAGCTTGTGAAGGAGAGCTCATGTACTTGGTAGGCACGATGACTGAACAGCTTTTCAGTCTTGCGTATATAAGATGTTCCCTTGGGGAAGTTTAATTTAGTATTGAGCCACTGCTAACGGGCTTAGCACCGTGGTATCTGAGCAGTCATGGGTCAGTTTTGTTGATAATGCTGAAGTGACACTACACAGATATTTATTTTTTTTTTAGTTTAAAGCTTGATTGCATGTAGATCTGCTAACAACTCTAGAAAAAAACCTATGAAAAATAGGAGAACTTCTAAGCAGCAATAATAAAAATGTTAGATGAATAAATAGACTTAATTTTTATATTTGACTTAAGTAGACTGTCTTGGCACTCTAATAACTTCTCAGAGGTCTCAAGTAAAATACCTGTTTGCTACTTATTCTTAATTTTTTCCAGTGATTCTTATAAAAGCAATGTTAGTTTTCCTGAAATATTTTATTCAAAACACCGTTTATTTTATTAATAAGACTAAAGCATTTGCAGTAGGTGCCACTGGTGCTAGGGGTTTTTTTTGGTTTTCAGACAGTGCATTGAAAAATCACATAAATGTAATTTGTGAAATATGAAAGGTTAGTAAGTTTGAATCTTGTGTACTCTTGAGTGTTATAGTGCACCTCTAGTGTTGGTGCAGCTGTGTTTTGCTAAAGGTCAATTCTGAAAAATTCTCTTTTGAGAGGCCTTGAAAAAATGGAATGGTTAGTTAAAAGGTGGCCAAATGCCCTTTTGTTGTGGTGAGAAAACAAAAATTCATGTGAGTAAAAGGGGCTAAAATGGAGCAGAATGAGAAGATGGTGGGTTTAGATGTAGGCATTTTTATGTAGTGATGTAGTAATAGTGTACTGCTCTATAGCAGGGGGCAGAAAAACTAGAGATTCCAGAAAAATTTGTTTTAGAGAAAGGATGGGTTTTACTGGTAGTTTTGTCTTGACTCCTTTCTCGGAGGTATTGTGTAGCATGTGTGCAGTGCCATAAATGTTGTGTCAAGTCAGTCCTCGTTACCCAGTGTTTCACAAAGAGCTGTTAAAACACTTTGTTTAAAATTACAAGTGTTCTTTGATTTGCAGTTCATGTTACAGACTGGTGTGCAAATGTATATGCATTATATACTGCCTTTAATGCTTGCAAACTGTAAAGTTTTGAAAGGATGGCATATGGAGAGATAAGATGGTGAAGAGCAGATCGGAGGTGGCCTGTGTTTCTGTGGGCAGGTTGTGATTACGTGCACAACTGTGTCAGTCTTTGAACAGTGCCTTGGACTGGATTCTTGATTGTGAGCAACTGGTAATTATTACTAGAAGTCCCTGGGGCTCTGCAGGGGTGCATCTACTGGACTTATTTTGGAACCTGTAGACCCTATAAATAGCAGTAATTTTTCTAATGCTGCATTGTGTGTACTCTTATGCTTGCTTTTATGTACATTTACAACTTTATGTACGTTTACTACTTAAGAAAATTTATAGTTCTTCAGGACAGCTGTTTCTGGTTGTATTGTCAATTACAGTAATTAATAAGCTTTGATTTCTGTCAAGATGAAGCAATCTTTAGCAAGTGCAGGGAATCTTTTATTTAGAGATGTTAGAACTAATTTGGTAGTGAGATTTTGGATAATTCTTTAAACATTTGACGTGAATGTTTATAAGCTACTGAAATTGGTTTGGACTTTTAATTTAATCCTTTGAGTACCCTTTTATTAGCTTGTAGCAAAAATGACGAATGTCTCTATTTGATACTCAATATTTGCATTCCTATATGTAAGAAACAAGCCAGTTCCTGCCCTGAAGAACCTAAACTAAAATATTCTTTTAAATAGCATTTTCTTTTGAATAGCATTTGAGTATTACTTAATATAACCAACTCCTGAATGGACATCACCTCAGTGTTATGATTAAAAAAAGTCAGTACTTTCTCCAGGACACGTGTCATATAAAGAAAACTGTTTGAAGGGGTTGAAATATTCCATAGCAGTGAAAACCTTAATTAAAAGCATTTAGTTGGGGTTTTTTTATTGTTTTGGGGTTTTTTTTGTGTGTGTGTTTTACTATGTTTCATTTTGCTTTCCTTTCATTGGGAAATCTATGATAATTAGAAGACTTTGGAAATTTGTAATGCATCTTCAGAAAACCAATTTCTAATTTGTGAGAAATTCTTGAGTGCTGGAAGTTAAGCGTTCACTTAGAATGGAAGCTGGTAATGCCCAGAAGACCTGTTTAATGTTTTGTAAAATTCTTGATAATTAGAGTGGATTCGATCCCTGTGTATTGGATCATAGTGTTTGTAGGGCCTGTTTTCAAGCCATATGATTCATTTTTATTCTTTATGAATCCTTGAATAGCATAAACTAAACCAGAACTTGTTAAAATGTCTCCATTTATTGGCTGACAGCTGCAAGTTCTGATTAAGTTTTTTTCCTTTCGTAAAAAAGAAAAAGACAAGAACTAAGATTGGTGTTAACTGGTTGAGAATACCAGAATATGAACAATCTCTGTATTTCAGATTCTGTATCTATGCAACAATTCCCCTTCCTCATAGTCTGCTTCTTCCTTTGACTTGTGCATCTTGCCCAGTGCTGCATCTTTGCCTCCTTGATTGTTTTTTGTTCATGTTGGTCTGTGAAATCAAATCCCATTTTTGAACTGTCTTTTCTGTTTTGAGGTATGTGTCATTTTCACAACTCTTCACGATGTTCTTCAGCCTCTTTTGTGATGGATCCTGAATGACATTTTGCCTACTTTGTGATCTTTTTTTAAAATTGTACTGTTTCCCCTTTCTCTCTTCTTGTTGGGCAGCCATAAGACGTTTATCTCCTTTCAAACTCGGATTTCCCTTTTTGATTTCCTAGGTGGTATCGAACTGTTTATAAGTTTCTTACATGGGAAGAAAAGCTGGTGACAGCATCTATTTATGTAGCTTGTTTCTGTGCAGTGCTGAACGCTGAACTGTGTGACTTTCCTGACTCTTTTCTAACCCCTTGTGGTAGAGCCTGTGTGAATTACTGATACTTTCTGAGTTGGTACTTACACTTCCCTGCTCAAAGACGTTCATTAAAACTGGTAGTAAACTGTTGTATGCAGTAGAGCTGCATCGTCTTTTTTTTTGCTCCAGGCCTTTTCAGATTAATTTACAGTACCTGTGCAACTGTTCCTAAAGCCTTACCCTTTGCAGTTAACGCATGACTGAATACACTGTTGAAATCTAAAAACTTAGGACAGTCAATTGGTAGAGAAAGATGCGCAGGTCACGTTGTTCTTGGCTGTTTCTAACCTACTTCTGTGAATAGGGAATTACGTTGAACTGCAGTAGAGTCTTTTACACTAAGTAGCATAATACTGTTATATGATGTAGTATAATCTGTTAATATATCTTTGCTATTTTCTTTGCCCTCTACAAATACCATTTGCAGTGAATCTGCTGTCTAAACCACCCCCTAAAAAAAGAAGCCACCTAAACTTATTTTCTAACTGATAGTGATCTTCCATTCTTTGCTTGCTCAAGTTTGTTAACAGTTTGTGGCAAGGGACCTTTGCTAGCTACATGAGGAAGAAATACATTAATAATATAACATTAATGAATACAGATAACTAGTTATATAATTATATATTAACAGATATATTAATTTATATGTTCATTGCTTGCTGTCAGAGGATAACATGCTACATTTCATTTCTAGCTAAATTCTCATCTTTCATATTTGTCTCAGCCTAATCAAGCCCAAGGATCTGTAGCCATTTCTTGCAGAAATTAGGGAGGAGATTTGTTTTCTTTGCTTGAGGTTCTGTGACCGCTGTAGCTCCTTTTCTGCTTTTTGGAAAAACCCTCTGCAAAGAGAAGTATTCTTATTCCTTTCTAATGCTCACTGAATGCATTGCTGAAGTGTAGTAGTAGGAAACTGATCTAATGGTTGTTGGCCTGTAGAGTTGGGCTTTCAGTTAAGTGTCTTCTTGGTACAAGCCAATTCAGAAGTTCAGAAACTTCGGAAGGCTGAGCCATCCTCATTTCTGGTATTTGGAGTATCACAATTCATATTTTTAAGAGGTAATTTTTGATTCTACAGATATCGATAGCCTTTGGGTTTTTGAAGATGACTCAAAAAGAAGTTTAGATTTGCGAGCATGGTAACAAGTACTATATCTTAAGTGACTGTGATTTCCACAATCTACTAAACGTGGTTGAAAAACAATGCAGAGAAAAGAAAGCCTGTATTTCACACTCCTCATCCATCCAGTGGCAAGAGTGCTTGACTTGGAAGTATTACAGAGAATATAATTCTTTGATTTATACTGTTAATTTTGGAGGGATATTGAAGTAGCAGTTAACTTGGCAGAGTTTTTACAGGGATTATTCGATAGAGCTGTTTGCTGAAGCTCCCTAGTTTTTTTTTTTTGTTTTATAGTAGCTTGAAGTGGTAAGAATTAAATTGGCCTAATTAAAAGCAGCCTCATGAGAATATAGATAGCAAATTACATTTCAATATGGCTTTAGGTCAAATTTATATCTTCTCATAAAGTAATTGTTCTGCTCCTATTTATATGTAGGTCAGCCAGTGATGAAGCCATTTCTGCTTTGTGTTGGAGTGGAAGGTTGGAGCATTGTCTGTTTTCTGGGAAAATTTTGTTTTATCTTCAGATTGTTGTGGAGAAAGGGGAGAAGCTGAAAGAGCTTTAATTACCTACTAAGTATTTTGCCTGCAAGAAATGAGTGTTTTGACTCTTTTGGGTAGTTTTGTCTTTCTTCATTTGACAGAGTGTAATATGCTAAAGAACAGCTTGAGTATAATCTTCTTAATTACTGGTGAAAACTGTGGGACTCTGTAGTTCCTCCAGGTTCTCAGTGATGCTTGCATACTTTGGCCTGATGTTTTGAATGAAGTTTTGTTCCTTCGTTCTCTATGTTACTTCACTTTTCCAAATCTAAAGTTGTTGTTCTTCTACATGAACGTGACACAATTTACTGTTTGCAGTTGCTTGGATTTTCTGTGTTTGTGTTCACCAACAAAGGGGAAAAAAATTCCTTCCTATTAATGAAGTTATAATTGGAGATCGTAAGTGTCTGATATCCAGTTCACATCCATCAGTGTCCTGAAAAACAAGATCAGTGTGATGTGCTTTGGTTTTTTTGTTTCCCTTTAATATCTTGTTAAATGTAAGGTAATGTAATTTCTTTGTTAAGATGTTGATTCTTAACTCTGAAAATCCCAGGACACCTCAGTCACTTGATAAAGTCTTCAGTCATGTTTTATGCTTTCTCCCATGCTCTTTAAATAAGCTTTTGCACTATATACTTCCAAAGCTGCCTTCTTTGAAATGCTCTCTGAAGCTCTTCAGCTCTATTTTTGTAATGCATAAAGATCTGTGGTTCGTTTCAGGTTTGTGGGGTTTTTTTGTAACTTGTCATTGATGTGTCTATTCTCTTGCAGTCATTTGTATTTTCTACCTGTTTTGTACTTGGATTACAAATTTTCTTGACAATATGGTCTTGGTTTCATTTTTACTAGTGTGAGGTTAGTCCATGTAACAGCACAGTCGTGGGATGGATTGATTGAGAAACTTCACTGCAATAATCTTTCAAGCTGAAAAGGACAGCTGCCATGGTCTCCCATTTAGCTAAGGGAATAGAATAAACTTTGGTTTGTGTTGTAAACCTGGAAAGAGGTTTTGTAGGTGAAACCGGTATATTAACCTAAGTGGAACAAATAAATTAGTATCATGTAAATTTTTTGTGACTCCTCCAGAAGCAGTGAAGGAGCAACCTGTTAATCCCAAAGACTTCCCAATGTGAACTCTTAATTGCATCAGAACTTTGATTTGGTGGTGGCAGAATTTTATTGTTCCCCTACTAAAGGTTGTGTTGCTTCAGAATCTTTCTGGGAAACTCCTTTCCTTGGCTTTTCAAGAGTACATTATTCATTTATGCACTTAAAATTACAGGGTTCTGAGAATTTTTGAGAGTGATGCAAGCTTTAGAAATGTGAGCTTTGAAGTGATTGGATAAGCAGATTGGGTTGTTGCCTCTGAAGAGTAGCAACTGGGAACTGCCAAAAATGAAATTGTGAGTTGTACCTTAGCTCATAAAGTGAACACTTTAGTTCCTGTCACTGCTTTTCTCTCAAGTTTTATTTACAGATGGCAATGTTTTTGCAAGTTTTTACAGTGAGATCTCTTACTGTTTTCTATGGTTTCTCGTACATCTGAAGTTTTGCTTTTCTCCTTCAAATAACAAGATTAATTTGTTGGTTTTCTAAATGTGGCACAATCTATTCTCTGCCTTACCTTGTTTTAAAAACTCACTGTGTTTGTTTCTAGCATTGTTTATTATCTGTCTATCTGACATACTGCAGGGTCTGTTAAAGAGATCATAAAATGGAACAGAAAATGTGAATAGTCTCACATATTACAGATGGAACAATTGAGTTAAGTTTAAAGTAATCTGCTTATCCTTTAGGTTTTTATTATGTCTACAGACTTGTGTGAGATGATTTGGGGGAATACATACATACCTGGTAAATTATTTTATGGGTGTACACTCTGACCTCATGGCTTCTTTTGTCCTCCAAATTCAGGAGAAGGATTTTGCAGTAAAACTGCTTTTTTCTTTGGTCATTCTTCTTAAGCAGTTTAACAAACTGCTCTTTGTTGTTTCTGCTGGGTCTGTATGTCTCATTCTGTCTTGGGTGACTTTTTCTTTCTGGGAGACACTGCAGGTGAGTAATTAGTGTTTGCGTCTGCATGTACAGATCTATGATTAAACCAAGTGCTTTATCATACCTTCAAGATCATGCAAGTCTAGATTTTTGCTGGAAGCTCAGCAATTGTAACTGAGTTCAGGTAGGAAATGCTGTGGGATGGATGTATATGAATATATATCATATAATCCCTGCTGTAAATAGACAGACTTTACAGATTGCTTTTCAGTCCTGAACACTTGAAATTCAAAATGTTAAAATTTAAAATGGGTGTTTTTATCCTATTTGAATAGATGCACTTTTTGTTGTTATGTTTCCCTTAATAAAGCCAAGTGATGTATTAAGTGCTGAATCTTCTTTAAAATTACGTTCTTGATTCCTTTAGTTTTCCTGTCTGGTAGAGGCTTTGGCAACAGTAGCAATCTCTAATTTCGGGTTTGCTTTGTGCTTCATTGGTTTAGGGCTTCCCTGTGATATCCTAGAATAGTTACTTGACTGTGATGGCCTTAAGCCATTAATATCTCACATTGGAGGAGACCCGTGGACAGTGAAGGATTTAAATAAAGCATAGCAGAAGTGACTGGCCAACTGCCAGCCAGGGGACAAGTGGCTTCCCTTAAAATGACTGATGAAGGTTGAGCAGAGACATGACTGGATTAGATGGTGACTAAGGAGTAAACTGCAGGCTTTTCCTATGACTTGGACAGTCTTTCTTGCCTCCTACATCCAGAAAGGGGGTGTGGTAGAACCTGACATACATGCAGCAGGGAAGAATCTTCTAAGGAATCATCACTTTGTTAGGAGCAAATAGAGTAACTGTATCCAAAAGAAGTTTGTTTGGTTTTTTTAATAAGACTTTCCTTTTTTTTTTTTTTTTAATGTGGCAAAGGGAATTATAACACTCGGCATACTTGAAAAGAAGCGATGCCAGAATGCTGTAACAGCTTTAACCTGACTTGATCTCTACTGTAATCCCAAATCCACCAATCCCCTTTGCCTTGGTTCATTATCTCTGATGTCTGCAATTTAAATATGTTGAAGAATTAGGTATTAATCTTTTTTTGAGTTCCTTCAGTACTGAAGGTCACAGAGTGTTTTCTTTAGAGGCAAGATTAAAAGTTTAGGCTGCTTTGGGGGTAACACATTTAAAACTTGAAATCTTCTTTCAAAGGTAAGTTAAAAACAGCTGTGTGTGGTTTTGTTTTTGTTTTGTTTTGGTTTTTTTTCCCCTGAAGTGCCGTCTTTTCTCTATAAAATGCCTACAGCCTTCTTTGATGTTTGCTGTTGATTAGTATTCAGGTGAGGTATTGAGTTAGAATATTAACAACAGCTGTAAGACCTGTCTTTTGTACCTTTATGGGTTTCACCTTTAAGATCATACATAAAAACTGAGCACTGATACAAGTTCAGTTGTTTATCACATTTCTGATAAACTTTACAAGAAATGTAACTGAAAGTGTTCACAAAAAGTTACTATAAAGTTTCAAGGGATGATGGTTACACTCATTAGCAGATGTAGGAGAGAACACAGTTTATGCTGTAGTGTCTAAATGGAGGCTGTATCCAAACGTGAAGGTGGAATGGAAGAGTATGTTGGCTGGCTTGTGTCACTGGTTTTAAACTGCTGGGTGGAATTGTAACAGAGACACTAAGGAGTTGTGGATGTATTATGCCAGATAGTTGTAGCCTCTTGGAAATTGTGCCTGCCAGAAAATGGGAAATGCCTCTACCTATTTAAAGGAAACCTTAAATTGATTGGACAACAATGTGTTAACTAAATATAACTGTAAGATTTCTTTTTAATCCTAAATGAAACTTCTTTGTTTTTCCAGCTCTTCTAGATTTTTTTTTTCAAAGGGAAGAGATTATTAGACTTCTAAAGCATTTGACACTTCATTTATTACATTATCTGGGCCATTAAAAATTTGCTTCTTGGTTTTTCAACTTCTGTAGAACCAACTTTGGAATAATACTTGTGTTTGTGAATATATCCCCTTTATCTCTGTATACCTAGGGAACTCTTAACAGCTCAAAGGAAGGTAAAAAATAATCACAGAATTATTAAGATTGGAAAAGAACTCTAAGATCATCAAGTCCAACCTTTGAGTTGAGTACTGTCATGCCCACTAAACTGGAACAGTGGCATGTCCACTTGTTTTTTTGAACACTTCCTGGGTTGGTGACTCCACCACGCCCCTGGGTGGCCTGTTCCAACATTCAACCACTCTTTTGGTGAAGGAATTTTTCCTACATGAACCTCCCTGGTGCAACTTCAGGCAGTTTCCCCTCGTCCTTTTCCTAGTTCCCTGGGAGCAGAGCCTGAACCCCACCTGGCTACAGCCTCCTTTCAGGGAGTTGTAGCGAGATAAAGTCACTCCTGAACCTCCTTTTTCTCCGGCTAAACATCCCCAGCTCCCTCAGCTGCTCCTCATGGGACTTTTATTCCAAACCGTTCTCTGGACTTGCTCCAGCAGCTCAATGTCCTTTTTGAAGTGAGAGGCCCAGAACTGGATATAGGTTTTGAGGTGTCACCAGTGCCGAGTACAGGGGAAGAATGACTTTCTGGACCTGCTGGCCACACTATTCCTGATACAGGCCAGGATGCCATTGGCCTTCTTGGCCACCTGGGCACACTGCTGGCTTGTGTTCAGCTACTGTCAGTCAACACCACTGCGTCCTTTTCTGCTGGGCCGCTTTCCAGCTACTCTTCCCCCAGCCTGTGGTGCTGTGACCCAAGGGCAGGACCTGGCACTTTACCTTGTTGAACCTCATACCACTGGCCTCAGCCCATCCATCCAGCCTGTCCAGATCCCTCTCCAGAGCCTTCCTACCCTCCAGCAGAAAAAAACTCCCGTAGTGTCATCTGCAAACTGACTGAGAGTACTCTTGATCCTCTTGTTCAGATCATCGACAAAGATATTAAACATGACCTGCCCCAAAACTGAGCCCTGGGGAGCTGGTGACAGGCCTCCAGCTGAATGCAACTCCATTCATCACCACTCTTGGCTTGGCCATCCAGGCAGTTTTTTTACCCAGTGAACCCATGGCCTGAGCCATGTGCAGACAGTTCCTCCAAGAGGATGCTGTGGGAGACAAGTGTCAAAGACTTTCCTAAAGTACAGGTAAATCACATCCACAGCCATTCCTTCATCCACTAAGTGGGACACCTTGTCATAGAAGGAGATAAGGTTGGTCAAGCAGGGCCTGCCCTGCGTGAATCCAGGCTGACTGGGACTGATAGAGACACTGGTTGTCCTGCATGCATTGTGTGATTTGCACCCAAGATAATCTAAATACCAACATTTAAGGTCAGTTCATAAATTTCATCGTTTGCTTTTGTAGCTATATCTTTAGGGGTCCAGGAGAAAATAACTATAATATATTGCTGCAATGTGCATCTTGTTGCTGGTTGACTAAAGAATTGAAGAAACAAGTGGTGGATACTCTTCCATAAAAATGCTGTTCCTTCTTTTGCATATAGACCATTGAAAGATTTATTTGGTAAAGAAGTACCAAAATGGATTTCTTTCACGACTCATGCCATTCTGTGAATTCAATATATGTTGCTAGTTCTAGCTGTTAGAGTTGTGTTCATAATAAGAGTTACTGATTTTAATGCCAAGTTTTACTCGAAGAAGTGCAGAGAAGTGCAACTCTTACATACCAGTGGAATACCCAAATCCTTTACTGTCACACTTGTGGTCTGTGCCACTCTGTTTTCTTGTCTTTTCTTTCCTTATTTATTTACTTTACTTTAATCCTTGACTTTTCTGTATAACCTGTAAGAATTTGTTGCTCGTTTGTATCCCGCTTAATTCCTTCTGTTGCACATGTGGACAACTGAATGCTCACACCAAAGGGTAGCAAGATGCCCAGATTTGACAGTCACAATGCCAGAAAAAACATTGGACTTTTGGATAGCCAAGGTAATGTCCATGAAATGTCATGGGCTTTGGTTACAACAATGAATGGAACATAAGCAGAGTTGAGGTGGTGAAAATTGTAGTGTAGTCATGAAGGCTCAATAAATTGTCATTTGAGCTGGATTCAGCTTGGAAGTCTTGGATCTTAAACTGCTGTCATACTGTCCTAGCTTCAGGATAGACTGGATTTGCTGGTGACCTGAAAACATAATGCAAGACTGGCAAGTGTAGTCTAGCTTATTGCTAGGAGATATGTAATTTTTGAACGTACTGAATGTGAGGTAGGTGTCGCCTCACATGAATTTTCATGTATTTCTTTAATTCCTTCTTTAGGACATGATCTTAGAAAACAGGCTGAGAATTTGGGGTCAACGGTGAAACTGTCACTGCTCTTAAATCCCTTCTTATTCAATGTCTTCTAATTTCTTGGCTTCACTTAATTTTTGCACTGCGAAATCTAACTCAACATTAGTACGAGTGTAAGAACCTCAGAGGTAGATTTATTTTCTTTTAGTAGAAGTCTTGTGTTGGAGAACTGCTAATTCAAGGAGGAAGTATTTGGGGGAGTTGCACTCTCTCTGCCTGCAATACTTTTATGCAAAGCAGGTACTTAGTAGTTGCTTTGTATAAAACAATACAGAAGTCACCAAGCTGTTTTAAATGTTACTTTCTAAATTTTGGCAGTTAGTCTGCACTATTACCAGTTCTTAACTTAAGCCAAGTCTTGTTTTCAGGTAACTATGTTTGGATATCCAAATTTTAGGGGGATTTGTTTACTGTCTGCAATAAAAAGCCTAAAAGGTGACTTAATTACTCCAAGTCAAAACACAAATGCCGAATTCCCTAGTGATCTTATCTATAGCATTTTCTTTACAAGTTTCCTTTTGCAGTGCATAAATTGGATATTCCTGTTAAATAGAAGATAATCAGTGACATGTTTTTCTTGATTCATAGACTCCTCTTGGGCTGACACAACTCTTCTGTGTTGAGTAGTTTGTTCAAGGGTTTTGGGGTTTTTCTTCTTCTAATTGAATTTAACAAAAAAGGGCAAGTATAAGTATATTCATACTCTTTCTGAATGGGGTAGATAAAAGTATTTTTCTTGCTGCTTTTTTGCATTGAAACCTTGTTCCTGCTTTTCTTGTTTTAAGCTGTATTTTTTGTGGTGTCTGCAGAAACTTTGGGTGTGTCTTTCATCTGCACTCTGGTAAACTCCTTTTAGTCTTTAATTCTCTGGTAAGTTCCATATAAAATATATGAATTACAAAAGGTGGGATCTTGCATATTTTTGTGATCAACATTTAATTCAGAAATTCAAATATTAAAGTGGCTTAAAGCTTCCTGGGATTTGTGTGAAATTCATTTTAAACCACTGTAGATGTGTCTATGTTGCATGTTCTATTCGTGCAGAAGTTTTTAGAGCCTTCATCATTTTTAGTTTGCCTACTTACCTGCTGTTTTTCGATGAGGAATACAGTGCCAACCTCTGACAGCCAGAGCTCTAGTAATTTGTTAAACAATGATCATTAAAAAAACCCAACCGAAACAAAAAACCCAAATCAAGCTTCTTTTCACCAAGCGGTTCTTCACTTTTAAAGCTTTATGAAAGTGACAATACATGGAGAATGAGCTCGAAGGAGGAGGAAGAATTCTCTGCAACAGGTAATTGTCAACAATCATTAATTCTGGTGGTATGGAGAAGAATGAGAAAAGACAGAGAAGCATTTTGGGTGTTTGTGGAACAGGGAGAAGGGTCTTATGTGCGGGTTCTTCTTAAATGCAAGCTGCCAGCTGCTTCCATCTTTCTTCTTAATACTCCCATTCTTTTGAGTTGTAGTAGGGGATGATGGAAAACAGCTTTTTATGTAACGTAAGAATTGAAGTTGACTATCTTGATAATGCCTAGTTCTGGCCCCCAGCTGACATGGCTTGGAGTGTTTCACTTGCCCGCTGAAGTTTCTTGCTTGTGGTAATTAGTAGTGTTGAAGGTATAGGAGCAGATGCAAGAAGCACAACATGCAGCAGGTTGCCAACACCTCAAGAGGTGCCCTTGCACCAAAACCACAAATGAGGGAACGTCTGTGCAGAGGTGGAACAGCCAGCGCTGTGACGAGGCAGTTGGCATATTTAGGGCAGTTTACAAGGATGAACTTCTTACATTGCTTTTGTGTGCTGCTGCAGAAAGTAGTAAATCTTGGACAACTACTCCTGTACATGTACTAAACAGATCAGGAGACCACTCTTGCCCTTGTTGAATTAATTGCCTGGCTGTGGAAACAAATCAGAATCTTTGAAAGAACTGAATGTTTTAAACTGTTCAGGAATTAATTTTCATTTGTAGTGACACACACCCCCTTTGGAGGACTAAATTTGAGATCAGACCTAAGGTGAAATTGTGGCTTGCTGACATTTGAACACATTTTCTGCTTTTATAAAAGCAGAAAACTAATTGAAGGCTGATGCTGTAATTTAGCTCTCTGAACTATTTACAAAAAGATGCACATCATGCAGAAAAGTAATGTATAATCAGACCTAGAGACAGTGTTCTGCTAATATATGCTGAAGAACTGCTTTGCAGTGTGATGTCTTACTGTGTACAAGCTGTTTTGTATAAACAATTGCAGCTAAGAATTGAGATTCTGTTACTAATTTTGCTAATTGCTAATTTCCTTTTTCATTTTCTATCCACAGATCTTCAAGTCTTTCACTGAGAGGAAACTTGTCAAGATAATTGCCTTAACTATTGTACCTTGGAGCAGCATGTACAAAACTGATCTTAAGAAGAGAGAGCGATTAGTATTTGAAATAACTGCCAGGGCAAAAAAAAAAAAATCAAGAAATGCCGTTTTTTTTTTTTTGTAATCTACAGAAGATATAATGACTGAAGTCCATTAAGAGGTTATTCTTACCTAGTAAAGAGGCACAGCTGCTGAAAGGAGAAAAGAATGCTTAGTAGAAAATTGCAAAAATCACTTTTGTTCTTAAAGGAACACATTACGTGTCATGTCAACTCCTTTAGTGTGATGTGTTTTGTCTTCTCTCTAGGAAGCTGGTATTTCTGCAGTATTCAGAATTGGATCAACCTTCTGTTAGTCGATTTTGGACTTTTCCTTTATCTGTAATTATTTTCGTCAACAAGTCATGATTTTGCAGCTGCTTAACTGGGAATTAACTCGTAGGCTTCTAACAGCATTCAAGAAAATTTCAAGACTATTCTAAAAGGATAAGGCTATTCAAAGTATCTGTAGTGTTTCAGCTGCTTTTTCTACTGGTGCAGCTTGAGAAAGAGTGGAGTTCCAGCAGTCTGGTAGCGATACCCAGATGCAGCTGAGGAAGGCGTGTTTTACACTGGGCGTAGGTGCCAAGTAAATCTCTTGTGGAGTGTTGACTCTGTAAAAACTGCATTTCTTCAGCAAACCATGTGTCACTGGTTTCTCGGTGTGCTGATTTAGTGTATATGAGCAGAGATAGTCTCAGGTTTTGTGAGGTATGCTAAATATATATCTGGCAGGAAACACTAATATTATAATGAGGTTTTAAAATTGACAGTTTTATGCTGTGTCAGAACCTTGTTACTCTACTGATGCATTTGTATAAATGAACTTCTCTATCAGAGATGAAGTTACATCTTTGGAGTTTTACACTGGCTTTTGTCTTTATAAATTAGTATAATTTAAAACTATAAATAAAGTGTAAATGCAGTGTTTTTTAATAAATAAGATGTATAATTGTAGTGATCTTTTGCAGGAACTCAAATTTTCTGTTAGTACTCTCAATCACAAAGAATATTTTTCAGCATTCTTTAGAATGCTTCCCCATCCTGGTGTTAAAATTAAGTAATTCTTTGCATTAAAACTGTGCAGATGAAAATGTGTACCCAGTTTCTTTCCCTTTTCTTAGAGGGTTTATTTGACACCTAATGATGTCTCATAGCTGTGCTTACCCCTGTGCTGCTTTTTTTCTCAACACACGAATATGGATATAGCTCTAGACCTTCCATTTTATTTCCTGCATGTTCTTAAACAATTCTTGCTTCTTAAGCAAGAAGAGTATTCAGCCTGTACTTAGTGCTTGTGTTCCAGGGTTTATCTCCTGTCGCATAGAGTGTGTACACATACTGATTGTATCTGGGGACAAGTAAGCAACCTTCTTGTACTGCTGCTCGGAATATGATAAGAAATGCCTGCTCCTGAGACCAAATTGTTCATCTTAATCTCTGAAGATCAAGGCTTTGGTGTAGAGCACCATCTTTGTGTTTGTCCAGGTCACAGCTGTGCAAACAGGAATTTTGGCCTGAGTAGTTCAGATGTTTATTTGTACCAAAAAACCGCCCCCAACCAACATCCTTTTAAATCTTACAAGAATTTTGGATTCTCCTGTGAAGATGAATATTCAACACATCAGTAGCAGGTAACTACTTTTTAAAAATACTTTATTTAAATACTATGTGGAAAATGTTGAAGAATCATGTAATTTGTACATTGTCACTGACTAGATTTTTCTTCTTTTTTAGATATCCAAGATCCAGTCCTGGATAGGTAAGTATTCCGAACACTTCTTTTTAGCAGTAACTGTTTCAAAGAAAAGCTAAGATGAAGTTTATCCACTTTTTTCTCTGATCTCCAAATATTTTTTTAGGCTACTCTTTAGATAACTTGCTTATGACTTAGCATGTGCATCTAAATGCATAGTAAGGCTCCTTATAAACATTACTTATTCAATTCATGAACTGAAAAAAGTTACTCCCATTTTTTTCATTTTGTCCTGCTCAGTTTTCAGAAGCATTTTATGTGTCTTTAGGCAGATTGATTTTGGTAGCCTGTACTAGAAATTAACTTTCTCCCAAGACCTGAACAAGGATGTAAATGCCCAGAACAGTAGTAGTTAATATTGTATATTTGTGTGTATGTGCATAAATGCACTGGTTTTAATTCAACTTTCTCCTTTAATTTGCAGCCTTCCAGTCTGGTGTTTTTCTTGCCTCTTCATGACCTCGTGTCTTGAGCAGCCTAGCTGGATCCCCTGGTTCCTGTTTCTTCTTGTTTCAAAATTCTGCTTTCTCCCGTTTTAGACTCCCTACCCTTTTATATTCATATACATACACTAGCCTTTTGCTACCTGTTTTGGCCTTTGCTGTTTATCTTAAGACTTTGGTTGGGTTCCATCCAATATTTTCCATGTGGCGTTGCTGTCCTGGGTTCCCTGCCACAGTGCAATTAGCTTGTCCACAGAACATCCCTGATGTGCTTTTGAGGTTTTAGTGACCTGATGATGGTCCTCATCTACATTTCTGTTCTGCTGCTTTGTCTTGCTCTAAGTCGACATTGGAGAAGACATTAAGGCTGTACCTTTTGCTGCCCTACTTAGAAAGCAAATGCATGAACATTTTTTAAAGAAGCAAGAGAGCTTGTGGATTGTGGGGGATAAGCAAGGTGAAAGTGTTCCCGAGATAAAAAAATGCAAACAACTCCCCTCAACAACAGCACGTCTCCTCTTGGACATGTTTAGATTCATGAGATGTTTGTTCTGCCCCTTTCTGATCTAATTAGGAAATGCAGTTGCATTTTAGCTTCTAGGCTAAATGTAGTTCTTCCCTTTTTTTTCCCCCCCTCTGTCAAGTAATATCTCTATTTCTGTTCCATTTTGTATCATTTTGATGAGCCTTTCTTTGCAAGTGCTCAGCTGTGGAATCCATTATGCTCCACACCATAAGAGAATTGCTGCTGAATAGAGTGTCTTAGACTCATCTGAAATATGTTTTGTTTTCTTGTGTAACACACTCCCTTAAAAACATTTGTTTTGAAAATGGTTATGAATCTCTTCAGTTATCTGGCTGCTCCTCTGCTAATGGATTCAGAAAAGTCATTAAGCATGTGCATATTGTGATCTCTGTCTCAAAGTGAGGCATTTGGGGGAAAATACCAAGTTTTAGTGTCTTTTGGCGTTCATGTTGATTTCCACATGTGCAAATTTAAAATGTCGATATGCTCAAAGGTGCTTTTGGTGCTATTACTGCATTGTAGTGTAGCAAGGATTTAAAATCTTAGTTGGACTTTCCATTCAGTTACAAAGCAGGAACATATTAACATGGTACAAAATTAACATTACAAAAATATTTCAATGTAAAGCTGTTGTGTGTGAGTTTCTGGTCATATAAAATTCTTCCTTTGCATCATTCTTGCTGTGTGAATCCTTTTTGGGGGGGAATGGGCAGGTGGTTCAGGGAAGAAAACTTGATACAGTTTTCTTATGCAAATTGAGTAGGATTTGTCATCGGAGTTCATAAGGACATGTCTGTTTCTGTGTAAGAAATAAAATGGTAAAGCAGGCTTTGTGAAGTTTTGTAATTAAATATTTTTAACCTGAAAAGTATCATTTGCTCAGTATATGAGTAGTGAGTTTGTTTTTCTGAGTTCAGAATATGGGATTGAAGTTCTTGCCATAACCATGTGAACTGACATTTTCATGGGAATTCTCACTGGAGGAGACCTCTTAATGGTTTTATATTTCTTTGTATGTTTTGGTAACATAGATCTATCCAAATAAAGCACTGTTTATGATTGTTGGGTCTGAAATATATATTTTTAAATAACAATGTAGCTTGATTGCCTGAGATTTTTACCATGATGAAATTTAAGTAGTTCCTTAAAGCTATTTTGGGAGTAATTGCAACTTTGTTTTTTTTCCTTGTTGTGTTTCAGGGAAATGAGGCAAGCTACCCTTTGGAAATGTGCTCGCACTGTAAGTTTTTTTTAATTGTTACATCGTATTGTTACAGAAGTGAATTTTATTTGGGGATTGATATGTACAGTTTCCATGTACAGTTCATATACTAACCAAAAGAGCAAAATTAAAAGGTTAAAAATTACCTTTGGAAATAATACAGTTTTTGCTGTTAGGTTGTAAAATCAAAAATCAGTCCATCTTTAAAATAAAAATCACTTTAGGTTTTGAGGGTTTTCTTTGAGTCTTCCATTAGAATATAAAAAAAAAACTTACAGTAGTCTTGATGTCTGTAGGGTGAAATGTAGTTTAACTGGTGGGGCTTTTCCATCAGTCCTGGTGCCAGTTCCTCAGAGATGTGGAGCAGCTCATGGTGCAGTCTGTGCTGTGTTAGGAGTGACGTATATTGCTTAAACTCGCTTTGTGCCCTCAGAGGAAGGAGAGGTTGAGACCAAATGAGCTTTTTTTCCCCCCTGTGTATGCTTGCAGCCAAGCAGTTAGGTGAGAACCCACTTGGTGTTACTTGGTTTTGGCCATGTGAGAATAAAATCCGTTGCTCCATCTCATGGGGTTAGTCTACCCTGTAAAAATGACAAAGTATTTTTTGCTTAAAGCTGACCAAAGAAAGGGTTGTCTTGTTAGATGTCCTTGTGGTGGTGTGCTAAGTGTACCTATTCTTAGCTGCTTTTTCCATTGAATTATTTTCTTCAGCCCTGAAGTGTGTGTAGACGTGTGTATGTGTCTTCTGAACCACTTGATAAAATTCCTTGTCTTGGGTGAATCAGATCTTGTTTTTAAACAGGGTGACTCTTCAAGAGAGAGGGACTGTTTTCTAGATTTCTTTCACAGTGCTTGTCATAACTGGCCTCTGACTCTCATAGCTTAAACTGTAATAGAAAATAAATAATCATGGAGACAACTTTGTCTAAACATGTTTTTTCAGAGAAATGAGGCTTTGGCTGGTAATTTGCAAGTCTTCTGTTCCTAATAGGAATATCTACATGGATTCTAATTTGAGTCATAAGTTTGCAAACACTTGAGAATCCTAGCCACAGCAGTGCATAGCTGTGTAATGCTCAGTATATTTTGTTAAATGCAAATATATGGTTGGAGTTTTGTATTTGATGAAGACTTCAGTAGTGTTTTCCTGAATCATATCTATATCTATATCTATCTATCTCTCAGTCTTACATTACTGCTCCATTGGTCAGTGTTTAGTTAGGGACCAATTGGTTTCTGAGGAGCTATTTTTTTTTAGCTAGTCCTGTCAATGTCAGAGTTGTAAGCAGTTTGTTGCCATCCTTAACTTCAGATTCTAGGACAAGCTATATTCATCAGTGGCAATGGGAAGCCTAAAGGTTTATTATTGAGCTTTTTGCCCATTTTTATTGTAGAGAAAGTGAGGATTTTCGCATTGTATTCGATGGTTAAACTGTATGTTGAAGCTATTGTTGTTTAAATGTGAAGTTTCGCATGATTAGAACTTTTTCTGCTCTGATGGCCTTTCTCACAGCAGGTCAGCTGTGTCACTGGGCAACATAACTATACACACTGGGAAAATGGAGTTTTCACTGTCCCTTTGCTTGGATGGGCCCAGTCACTGCAATGATGGTGCTGTGCTTAAAGATCCCGCGTGCCTCAGTACTCTGAAGGACAGGGGTTTGGGGCACAGATGTGCACAGCCACATGTCTGGAAGCAAGTCCACCGAGTAGACGTTCACATTGTTCTTCAAATGTTAAATGTTCCTGCCGCTTCCCAGAAATTGTCACTGACAGGTCTAAAGCTTTCAAGGCAAGGCCAGACAATGTCTTTGAAGATCATCTGATACAGATTTTGAATGGTTATACCTTTTGGAGATTGCCAGTTAGTAATAATGTATTAATGCTGTTTGCGTGGAGGGCATTGGGTCATAACCTCTGCTAGGTGCTGCAGTTGCTACTTTGGTGTCTCATAAGAATAATTTTGTGTTAAAGTTGGCAGTTTTGTGAAGCAAATTCAGGATACCATGGAGAGGATGCACACCGTTAAATAGTCAAGCATATTCTTTTAACCTTTCATTTTAGAACATTAGTTCTTCTCAGTGGGTGAATTAGTGTTGTTGGATTCCTTAAAGTGGTTTGGTTTTGTTTCTCAGCTGTGCTGTGCCAGAAATTACTGAAAACCTAGCACTGCTTTCCATGGTGAAAATTTGATGTCGGCCAAAATCTATCAAATTATCCATAAGAAAATTTTATCATAGCAAAAAGATATGGAGAAAACTATTTTGTAATAGAGTAAAGAATAGTTTATAGCGTAGTATTTTTAATATAAACACTCTTTTGGAGAGTGTTTGGATTTTAGGATAAGGAGACTAGTATCTCTTTTCTAACTTAAGGAATTGTAATTGACACATCTGAAGTCATGAAAAGGATTAGGCCAGCTGTGTGTAAGCATATACAAGACAAGTGGTTGAATGTGTTCTCAAGGGCGTCATCTTTTTGAAATCTGATCTCCAAGACTGAAATGGCTGACTTGGTTGCTACTCTGAAACGTTATATTTGTGAATCAGATGAGACTGTAGGTAGAGGTGAGAGTTTTGCTGAAGGTCTGTTTTTGAGATCTCTGCAATCCATTCTTCTGGGGGAAAATTAGTCTGGAAACATTTAAAATTCATTTCAGAACATATTTGATTTACAAAATATTTTTCCTAATACCTTAGCAATATTCTTGTCTATAATGATCTCACATTTGAAAAATAAGTAGAAATGGGGCTCTCTGTGACCACACTCCGGTCTGGTTTTTCTTAGTTAAACCCTTGAGCCAGTATTCTAAGAGCATCTGAAAAGCCAACCTTTTAAATACAGGTTTAAACATTTAGGTAAACATTTAGATTTCAGAAGTGCTCAGCACCTAATTGCTGAGAGATGTACAGCTTTTCTGAGGTCTGTACCCTTTGCAGGTGCCTGTGTGTATATTGTGTGCTCTGCAGCAATGGATGTACCATGCTTCTTAATGTGTAAGCAATTATCCTGTTCAAGCATTACTGAATGTAGTGGATTTCAGAAGTCTGTAGTTTTAGGGCATTCTTTACTTTTGGCTTTCACATTAATAGAAAGTTAGCTATGTACCTTTATATTAATTGGAAAAAATATCAATACTTTTTTTTCTGAAATTACTGTTTTTAACGTAGAGCTCACTGAAAGTGGCTTTTAATAAAGCTTTTTGAGTTGCCACTTGAGTCGTTTTTACAGTCTTATCTGAGCATGAGTTACATGCATAACAATTTGAAACAGAATTGTTTTAAAGTATAATGGATCATCCACTACTGCTGTGTTGGGGGGAAGGAGTGAGGAACTCAGTAGTGTGGATCAGCATATTAGAAAGTGAACAACTGGGAGATAAGACTCTTGTGCTAAAATGGGAGTGAGGCAAAGCATTTGCATGTAGTTTCTTGGAAGCATTTTAACCTGATTCATCATATTTTTAGATGTATGCAAAGGAATTCAAGAGATGAAGCAGGTGTTGGCCCTAAGAATTTTAATACTTGGATGGAAGAGGAATCTTTTGAAAGTACTGATAGTTCTTTAACAGAAAACTCCTTACTGCCAGAACTACTTAGCACCCACCTTATGTTAATTACAAGGGGGGAACAAAATTCGAAATGGATTATGAAATAAACATAAATAATTCCATGTGTTTTAGAACAGTGCAGAACTTGATGTTTGTACAGGGCTGCCAACAAAATGTTTTAAAGAAAAGCACTTGGCAGTTATTATTTCCAGCCAGTTGGTAAGTTTGTGAGCTCAGGCATCAGTGCCAAGCTGATGGGATGCTGTCTGATTCTGCTGAAAAGGGTAGAAAGGTCAGAGCCCCCTGTCAGCTGGGGAGCACAGCACAAAAAAGGCTTAATTCGGGTCTGAGGTAGAGGAATGCTCAGGGTTGCTCAGAGTGTGGTGATGAGTCACAGGCACACTCTGCCTCAAACGGTGTGAACAAAGCTCAGTCCTCCTGATTTTCCTCAGTGGTGATATCGCCATTCTTACAGTGCTGTGGGCTTGGACTTCCTAGGATTTCCTAGTGTTTTTATCTGTCCTAGTCTCCTGAGCTGGTCTTCTAAAATTCTGTCTGCTACTGCCACCATCAGTCCTTTCAGCTCATAAGCTTTCCCTTGATCTGGACTATCTTGTGCCTTGCATTTCCAGCAGAACTTAAGAGAGTTTGTGTGGGGGCAAAGTCATATTTTGTTCAGACACTAAAAATTTAATTCAGTGCTCTGTTCTTCAGTGAGAACTATGTGGAATTTTAAGGAACTGTTGATAAGGACAAGGAAAATAAAGGTCTTGTGAGAAATGGGAACATCCATCTTGGATGGGAACTGTGGTATATGTGTGTTCTGGGAGATAATGTCAACAAAAAATGAATAAGATATTATTGAAATCTGCTGTTATACATAAATGTATGCTGTTTTCCTTTAAAAAAAATCCGAAGGAGAATGAAGAAGCAAACATTAAACCTCAGAAGACCCTACACAGTTTTTAGGTAAATTCAGCTTAGGCAGGGAGAGTCACCAGAAGTGAAGACTCTGAACTGAAGAAAGAATAGACAGAAGGTATGCAAATCTAAGCCATATTATACTGTAATGTATTCATCTCTTATATTATATTTATATTCTTATTTCTTCAGGCTGTTCTATGAAGACAAAGATGCTACTGAAATACAAATTTTTTTCAAGTGTATAATTTTTTTAAAATTCAGCTTGTGGAAATGATTTAGTGGTAGGTGAGGTGCTTGCAATCTATTTAAGGAAAAATAATGAAATTCTGATATGAAATCCTCATACAGTCATGAACCCAGTGATCTCCAGATATTTATCCAGTTATGTTCATTAGGAACAGAGGTTTTTATGCTCATGAATTAAAGAAAATTTTCTTAGTCCTGCATTTATTTTGCTTTTTCATTATTTCCTCCTCCAGGTACTGTCATTCATGGCGTATCAATTGCCAGAAACAAAACATTGGAAGAGTTTGCTATTTGGTCAGCTTTTGGCAGAGATACTGATTTTTTTCAGTACTGTTCTTTGACTTGTTTTTTTCCTCCCCTCAAGGAAAGAACCTCTCTCAGATCTCCAGTTCAGGCAAACCCTTTGCTTGAATACTTCAAGGTTTGGAATAAGAAATTTGTAATCCCATTTCTAGTAGAAACTACTGCTAGATATATGTACCTGTGCATTGGAGTTGAGCTGGTATGAGCTATGAAATGGGATGTGTGTATATGTGGAGAAAGAATAATTAACATTTTTAAAGTATCAGGACTCCTTAATTTCATAACTGAGGCAGCTGTTGCTTTGTTACAGTTCAGCAAAACACTGAGGTTTTTGAGAAATATTCCTACATGCCTCTGCAACCTCCTCCCCTTCCTGTGATCTGATTCTTATCATCCATAATCTTGACCTTCTTGCCTACAATCTTTAAAACAAACAAACCAACAAAAAAAAAAAATCTCTCCTCTTACACTTGCTAGTTTGTGAATTTCAGGACCTTGTTAACTGGAAATGCGAGGCTGGTTAACCCGGCAGTGGTTCTTGTTCCCAGCGGATGATGGCAGAGCAGCGTTGCTCGTTAATACTGTGTCTGGTGGATCAGTTTCTGAATGCCTCAAGAAAATGTTCTTTTTATAGTTCATATTGATAGTTCCTGCTGGAGTTATGTTAACACGAGATAAAATACCTTTCTGACAACAGTTTGTTTTCTTAGCACATCTTGCGTGGGAGGTCTTGTCTCTCTGCAGTGGCAAAGTTGGTCTTGTCTGTCTTTTGTGCCAGCTTGTGCCGATTTAAGCTGTGTAGCAGTGTGTGAGTGACTTGTGTACGTGGTAATTAGCTCCATTTCATAGCAGAACATTGACAGAACTCTGAGTGTCACTTTCAGTCTTTGCTCATATATTTGTGAGGAAAAATAGCATGGACTTGAGCTCCCAAACCGGGAAATGGAACTGAAGTAATGAAATAAGACTTTCTTTAATGCGACCTCTGGGTTGTTGAGAAAATGGTGTTACCTAATGATCAGAGGTCTGTAGTCCTGCTTCAGGCAGCTCTGTGTTTACATCCTAATTTGTGAAAATGTCATCGCTGTGTTTTGGTACTTAGGAATTTTTACACGTTACTTAGAAATGTTATAGAACTTGCAGTTTATTAACTCATTCATTTTTGTGGCAAGGGAGAAGAGATCCAGCTGTGTTAATGCTTCTGTCATTTTTCTCCATTTTGATTTTGTGAAATTGCAGAACTAGGAGGTATTTCAGGTTGCTTAGGAGGCTTTAGAACTGACCAAAATGGAGAGATTAGTCTTTCTATTAATATTGGAAGTGAGATTCCAGTGATCTGGTAAGAGACTGGCAGTGCAATATATACACCATAGATAGATAATATTTTCAATTTTCTGTTTAGTTGTTTTAGAGTGAAGTAATATGGGTATAAATTATGTCTATTCATACACTTATTTTACAAGGGAAAATGTGCTTACATAGGTAGTGGGATAAGCCACCCTTAATATTTTTATGTTTTTTCAAATGCTTGTGCTGTAAGCATTCTTTGAGGATATCAACTCTTTCTATGCAAGTTGCAAGTAGAGCTTGCGCTAAAAATGAAGTTTCCACATTCGCAGCTTGCCCAAGGTGCTATCTTTACATTAAACTGGGGTGGGCCCAGTAATTGTCCAGTGACAGGACTGGGAGTGAGGAAGAATGGAAGCAAAAGAGTTTCTGTGTACAGAAGCAAAAGTTGGCAAATACCTTCAGTGTATTGGTGAGAAGCAGCATTTTGTGCTGATGGACTCATAAAATTGCCCATGGAGCTCTGCTTTGCCATTCCTTTTTAATGCTGTCTTCTTTTAGTCACATGATGATGTTCTACATCCAGGTACTCCAAATCCTTCTGTGTCAGCTGGAGGGGTTCCTGGGTGGCTGTGCGATGTGCTCCTGCCATTGCTGAGCTGTCATACTGTTCAGGGCACACTTCCAGTCGTGTCCAAGGCTTCTGCAGAAACTGGGGGTAAAATGAATATTTCACTGCAATCACGAGGTTAATTATGTGAAATACCACACTGCTTACTAGAAACTGAGGGAAGAAAATTAAGTTTAGTCTTACTTTTATAGTCCTAGAGGCAGAATCAGGTCTGTCACTTTCTGGCGCAGCAAAGAGAAGATTATTCTGGGACTGTACACTGTTTTTTGCCTTTTGCCTCTGCAGTTGCAAGCAGTAACTGAGATTGACTAACTGCAGAATGTCAGAATTTACTATTCAGGCAAAATGAGTCTTGACAGAAAATCATCTTGTGCCTTTGGACTTCTGGCAGGCTCTGTCTTTCATTCTGAAGTAGTACAGTCCTGAGGACTCTGTATTTGTGTCTCACTGGTTTTTAGACAAGGATATCAAGGAATTGAAGTGGAGGTTTGTTGCTCTTGGTAGAGGATCAGGTCTTTGAGTTGGCTACAGTTTCAAAACATGAAGCTCTGCAGGTTGGCTGACCTTACGTATTGAAAAGACTCAGGTGTGTGGTTTTATGCTGCACTTTTACAAAAGTGTAAGAAGGTGTTAATGTGATGTGAAATGGATCAGGTGGATGTATGTGCCTTGTAGAAGTTAAGGTACAATTTCTGTTACTATTGGAGCAAACGCACTACTAAATGGAGCTAAGAAATATTCAGGAAACTGCTCATGTTAAGGAGAAGGTTGGTAGGGGGAGTTTGCCAGCCTCAAGTTCTGCAAAGTATGTTTGCTGTGGTTTGCTCTGCTGGCTTCCTTCTAGGCTTCCTAAGATCCTCAGTTCCTCCTTCACAGCCAAAAATGGTGAGCAACATGTGAACAAACTTGGGTCTTGTAAATGAAGCTGCTGACAGGATATTTTCAGGTTGTTGGGGAAATTTTTTCAAGCTTTTCAGCAGTAGCAAAGTACAAGATTGCTTGTAATTGTTTTTATGCATTAACAGACTTAGTCTATTCCTGGCAGAATCAGATGTGTAAAATAGGGTACTAGGTATATGCTTTAATAGAGATTCTCTATAAATTTGAAGAGATTAGATGAAGAGGTGCTGCTGCAGAACCTAAATCTACTTTAATTTCTGAGACCAAAAGAAAGCTGTATGCAGGTCGTTGCTACAGGTGTGCCTATTTCCTGTTTGAGATGAAGAGGAAAAATGATCTTAGGTCAGTCAGAGGGATGTTTTGAGTAGGTGAGAGATAACTGGTTAGCAGTAGGACTGTTAACCTGCTTAACTTGACACATATCCCAGGAGATCTCATGTTTGCTGTGCTGAAGAAGCACTAGTTTTGCTAATAAGTTGGATGTAATTGTCTTTCTAACATATTATGTTAGTCTAGTGTAAACATAATGCTAGCTCCTTCAAAGAACACTTGGTCTCTTCCTTAATTTCTTCATACCTGCTCTTTGTAAGAGCTGTCTGACTAAGAACTAGCTAAGCATCATCAATCCTTCAAAATGTTGTGTCAGCATATGGTATTCAGTGAGTCACAAGGCTAGCTGTATTGTGGCAGGTGCAGGGAGGGGAAAAAAGGTAAGTCTTATTTAAAATTGTGTTTGTCTTCAGAATTTCATGTTATCTTTATAGGTGTTTAGTAGTTATAATAAAGTAGGAGAAAATCTTGTAGGAAAGAAATTAAATGTGCCTTGTGTTTAACTGCACAGGGTTTACTGAAGCCTTTCTGAGAATAAGCATGGGGTTGTTTTTCATTTCAGTTGATGCTGATGAGATAAAACGACTAGGAAAGAGATTTAAGAAGCTTGATTTGGACAACTCTGGTTCTCTGAGCGTGGAAGAGTTCATGTCCTTACCTGAATTGCAACAGAACCCGTTAGTACAGCGAGTAATAGATATATTTGACACAGATGGAAATGGAGAAGTGGATTTCAAAGGTAAGGCACAGTGTTTTGTGACGGGTGGTGGTACTTCAGAGTTCCTAGAGCTTTAGAATTCATGTTTTTCTTCATCTGAAAGAGGAGAGGTAAAGAAGAGATGTTAGTCAAAATAAGGTGCTAATTCCTAGTGAAACTACATACCGGTAAAACTTGTTTCTCTGGCGAATTAGGGCACTTCTGACTGAAATGTTTTAAAGAGCAGATTGTTTAGTAATAGCTTTTAAGGTCATGCTGACTGAGGACTACTCATTAAAGATCTCTTAAAGTACACCAATTTAGACTCTTCATTTTGATGCTGAGGAGAGACTGAAGAAAAGTGGGGTAGGCTAAGTGGTGTGCTTCTGCATAATTGTATTTATCCAAATAGAATCTGTCCTTTGTTGGAGTATTTAGAAAATGGAAAGGAGCCCAGGTTTTTCTGTTGGTACTTCTTTTATGGGATTCTTTTTAGGTAGATCTTAGATAGACACTTGAAGAAAAAAAATCCAAACAACCCAGAAGTTTCGATTTAGTACATTTCTCAAAATTTTAGACTTACTTTAAATATTCATGATTAAAAGGGCCAGCAGGTTATAATCTTCATTACTAGTTCATCTTAAAACAGTCTCTGACCCTTAGAAGTGATAATGTTTGTAACTTCTGTTCGAGGTAATACTTAGTATATCTTGTTGCTTTTGACTAGAGAAGGTTAATCAGTTTTTCTTGCTTTTTTTTTAAAACTGGAAAAAGTACTTAAATTTTATTTATACTGACAAGCTGACATTTTAAATAAGATATTAATATACAGGAGCTGCTAACCTTTGCAAAACCCCTTAAATTTCCTTAGGGATATTTACAGTATAACCAGAATGTTGAGTTTTGGTCGAAAGCAGTGATTGCTGCATGGAACTATTAAAAATTCCCTTGTAAAAAATAGGTAGTCATGAACAATGAGGATCATGTTGTGTGTGACATTGAGCTGTGATTAATACAGTTATCAAGAGCTGTTCCTCTTGGGAGGGAACAGGAAGTTGGCAAAATCAATTTTCTTTTATAGAAAAACACTATTTTGGTATTTCTTTAAAAGCAGTTTTCAGTTTCAATGTAATTCTTTACATTGAGAACATTTGTACATTGAGAGAAGTTGTACACTTAGAGTCCCAACTGGAGTGGCTTTAGTAAAGATCTTAGAGTTTTCTGTCAGGTTCTTGTGAAGGTCCAGCAACAAAATTACTTAAATCCTGGTGTGACCAAGTCTGTTTAGTGAATGCTGCATTGGATTGGGGTTCCTCCCACTGAAGAACATTGAAATATCAAAGTACGCAGACATTTAGGTGTCACAAGGTAGGCGATATTTTAAAGATTTGAGGGTAATTTAGATTCTTTTTACGATTTCTAAAATTTTCTGAATGTTGACTTCTTTGTTTATTAAAAAATACGCTTTTTTGTACATGTTTTCCTTGCATTATTTAGAATTCATAGAAGGAGTCTCCCAGTTCAGTGTCAAAGGAGATAAAGAACAGAAGTTGAGGTGTAAGTATTTTGACTTTCCGTAACAAAAATTTTCTGATCCTTAGAAATTTACTTTTGTAAGTTAGGATTAAGAAATTGGCAAATCCAGATTGTTGTAAAGAGTGGAAAATAATGAAAGTAGATTGTAAGATTTTTGCACATTTTGTCATTTATTTGTATGAAAATTTGTCAGCACTCTTTTCTGCAGGGAAGGTTGGGAGTAGGTTGATTGCTTTCTGAAGAATTTCAGTTGCTTTCTGTTTTTTAAAAAAGTAAATTCATTTAAGAACAGCTTGCTACATAGTTCTGTGAACTTACAGGGCCTAAGAACAATACTCAATTCTTTGCTATTACAGTAGAAAAACATTAAATTCTTGTTTCAGAACTGCATCTCCAGACTCAGGCTTTTGCAGTAGAAAAGAGACAGGTTCAGTTATGGATGTAGCTTCCAATAACTAAGACTGAAATGTTTAAAAATAAATTCAGTCTTGATGCCAGGTTGTTTGCAGCAAAGTAACCAGATGGGATTTTGAGTCATCTGTTTCCTGGAAGATTGTAATTTGTTTGCTGCCTGGGTGCTTTACTTGTGGTGGGGAAGATTTTCTTGGTGTTTATAGAATTCTTTTACTGCTGGTGCTAAAACATTTTCTGAAGTGAGCCTATATTCTTTTCCAACCACAGCTGCTACCAAATGGTTGATTTATTTATCTTTGATTATTTATTTTTTTTAACTTCCACAGTTGCTTTTCGCATTTATGATATGGACAAAGATGGCTATATCTCAAATGGAGAGCTCTTCCAGGTGCTGAAGATGATGGTTGGGAACAATCTCAAAGACACTCAGTTACAGCAAATTGTAGATAAAACCATAATTAATGCAGATAAGGATGGTGATGGAAGAATATCTTTTGAAGAATTCTGTGCTGTAAGTAACTTCTAAAGAAAACTTCTGTTATTTACAGAGAGGGGGGAAAAAAACCTCTCAAGTGCTGCTCTGAAAAAAGAGTGAACAGTTGAAAGGTGCATTTTAAGAACTGTGAGCTTTACAGAACAGAATGCTTAAATGTAGCATTTAATGCTTGAAGGGGTTGATTTCAACCCATGTGGTATATTTAATTAGTTGACAGCAAGTTTTAAATTCTTTTCTCGAAAAAAGTAAGTGACACATTGAATCTTGAAACTTTGAAAATTGCAATTATGGGTGTTTACACATTGATTTTAAACGGTATATTAAGGAAGATATGCCTGATAGCATGGTCTGGGCATTGCTTTTTTTCCTAATCTTTGAATTTACAACTTCAGTTCAAACATAACTTGTTCATACTCAAAAAAATATGAATTCTAAAAAAAAAGCGGGGGGAGGGAGGGTGGTGGAAATCTGCCATCCTGTCAACTACTAAAGTGAAAAGGCTCTATTGTTTGCATTTTGGGGATTTTTTTTCTTTTTTTAAGTTTAATTATTTTTGTGACATCATGTAAAAAAAACTTCATCTGCAAAGGAGTCAGAGTTGCAGTCTGCAAATGCCTGTATTAATGCATTACTTGTTTATTTCTTGCACTGAGCTGTCATCTTCCAGCCATCCATCAAATGTGATGTTGCCTCCTCTTTTGTCCTTGGGCTTCTGCCCAGGCTTCCTGTCTTGTGCTATTGATGGATTTTCCTCTTCCCTTCTTTTAATTTCTTCAGTTTTTGTTGACCTCTTGACAAGACACTTTCCAGTTCTACAACCTTTTACCCTTTTTTCCTTGCATTTTACCCTCTCTGAATCTCATGCTGTGCATCTACAAAAATGCTTTTTCATTTGTTGTCTTTGGCAAATACCATTTGGCCTTTGAATTTTGTTCCTGCATTATAAAATGTTCCTCTGACATGGCACCTTTCCTTTTCTGGTCTGCATGGATCACACACCTGTGAACACCGGTAATTCTTTTCTGGGTGTGTGCAGTTCTGTAAGCAATCCTGCTGCTGCTCCTAAGGCCCCCTTTCCTTCTCCTGGGAAGGTTCACAGTGTTACAGGGTGTTTTAGAAGTCACCATTTTATTTAACATGCACAAACATACTGGAAGGTCATAATATGAGATGGAGAGGAATGCCAAAATGGTGTTATTTTCACTAGTTTTCAGGCCCTTGAGCGTGTAAATTGTACTAATATTGATCTACCTTGGTTTGTACATAATTAATTTTATCTCAACAGTACTTGTAAAATGTAAATCAGTTTTGAGAGGCCAGGGAAGTACTGCCCTTATGATTGACCTCAGTGCATCTATTGAATGTGTTCTTTGTACCTTGATAACTTTCAATTCTCATCTTTCTGAACCTTATTTTTCTCCCAGGTTGTAGGAGGCCTAGATATCCACAAAAAGATGGTCGTAGATGTGTGACTCTGTAGGGCACCACCCAACACTTTTGCTTTCTTCTCCATCTCTGAAGATCTGCTCCAGACGTCCAGCAATGCTCTCTGTGTATTTAAATGGAAGTATTTTTCTCTGTGAAGCCACATTTTCCAACATGAGCCTCATGAAGCCAACTAAGTGTTATTGAACTTTTATTCTCTCAATAACTCAGTGTAGCACTTTAAAGTCTGAAGGACAGCAAAGATGGAAAGAGCATATCAGTGTGGCGGAGAAAGGGAAGGGGTTGGCTTTTTAATTTATTTTTCTTCATCTTTTATAACAAGGAAATATCTATCTATATATATATATGTGTGTGTGTATTTATATATAGATATATATGTAGCTTTCTATATGTAGTAGCTAGGTGGGCTTTAATTTAATATACTTGATTCAGAAACAAAACTAGAGTACAAAGTGCCAAGCAGAATATTAACAGTTCGAGATATGGATATACATCCTTACTTTTATTTCACACAGTTTTATATATATAGTAGAAGAATGTAAAATTTTAACTGGGTCTTAGGTCAACTCTTTTCCTTTTCCTGTGACTGTTCAGATATTTCTATATATTGAATGGCTGACAAAGCATTGCTTCTTATTAAATCACCTTAATTACTTTTTTTTTTTTTTTGTAACACGGGAGACTAAGTTTATTTATACCTGTTAATATATTACCAGGGACTGTGTCTCTTTGCTAAATAACTTAGTACAGTTCTACTTAATATGAGAATATAGTTTAATGCTACTGCCAAGAACTAGTCCTCGTGTGCATATAGTGACTGCGGAATGCTTTGATGGCTGTTAGATTCTGTCACCCAGGAACTGGGAGCAGTTACAGCTGTCCTGAAGCCAAGACAACTCTGCTGTTCTGGGTTCAGTTTAGATACAGCTGCTTAAGGTGGTAGATGCATTCATGATTTTCTCTTGTGCTTAGCTTAATGAAATTAGGATCAACATAACTGTGCAGGATTCCCATCTACTTATTTTATACAGTACTTAGATTATAAAATGTTCTTGCCACTTAAATTCTGTTGTTTCAACCATGATAGTTTTCCCCCCTGCATTTAAAAAATACTACAGGTAGCTAAATAACTGGTAATATTTTATATATATATATATGTATATATGATTCATACAGGGGGGAAATCTTGTTAACCTATGCCATAGAGGAGGAAAACTTCACACTATCTAAATTTATACCTCTTGCGGTTCTCCAGTCCTTTTCCTGGAGAATTTTTTTTCTTTTCTAGATTTGTCCATATCATAATTTGTAATGGAAGGTAAACTTGATATATTTGTGTGATATAAAAGTAGCGAGCCATGTTTTACAACTTTATATCATCCCTTCCCTTTTCTGCAGTGGTACTATTGGCTGGAAGAAAAACATTTGCTAGATTTTTTAGGACAGTACATCTTTCCTGTATAGTAGTTTTTCTATTTTAAAAAAAAATTGTTTTATAATGAGCAGTGGAAAGTGCAGGTTGTCTGAACCTCTTCAATCGAGCACCTGTCTGCCATAGCTGTTCCTTCAACTGAGTGCTGCACATCATGGGCTCTGTCTGTGAGAGAGAAATCCAGGTGCTTAGTGTCCTTGCATGACATGAAGTTTTGCATGTAGATTGATTTGAAATGTTCCTCTTGTTTACATAATTTGCATAATTAAAAAGATAATGTTGCCAAACTTTGGTAAATGTTAATGTTCAAAACAAAAATCTCCACTACATGTAACTTTTTTCTTCCTCTGGATCAGTACGTGGTTTATAATCCCAGCCAGTGGTTGTATCTGTTCCAGTGTCAACTGCCATGTGCTCTGCTTCAAGGGGGAATTAGTCTTTTGTGAATTTTTTGTACATAAGTATTTGTTACAAACATTTTAGCAAAGGCTTTCAGTTTTTCTTGCTTGTGCATATCTTGGCTGGCATTATAGATATTAGTGCTAATGTCATTTCCTTAGGGGGACTGGAAGGGGAGGGGTGAGGTTTTTGTTTTTTGGTTTTTTTTTTTTTTTAGTTTGTGTGGGGAAAAATGATTTATGTTGAATGTTTAGTTTTTCCTCTGCATGCTACATCATATGTTGTGGGAACTATAAGAACCTTCATATTATATGAATACAAAATAAAATATTTGAACCTTGGCTGGGGTGCTCAGTACCTTTCCTGTTCACCTTAAAGCAGCTCTGCAACTCACTCTGAAGAAAACTTGTTCCTATTTCTTTGTCCACTCCTCGATTGTTAAGATTTACTGAAAAACTCTACAGGGTGCAGTCTGCTGAACACTTCCAGGTTCATTTCAGTGTTTCAAGACATGTTGAGGTTGTTTAAAGGCATATCTGGTTCTCTTTGCTGAATGTCGAAAGTGGATAACATACTTTGTTTGAAATCCCTGTGGAAAGTGTTTTAAAGAACAAAACCAACCAACCTACCCTAACATTAATGTAGGTGGAGAATGAAAGGCAGTTCCTTTCTCAGGAAAAGGTCTGAGGCTTGTGCTGATGACACGAGCCCTCCTTGCACAGGTACGCCCTTCACAGCAGCTCTGTGCTGTGTTCTTTGGGGCTGCAGGTGTTTGGACCTTCTGGGTGCTGCCCTCTCCTTTCTGCTCCTTGGAGTCGGTGTTGGTATGCACCTGATTTAGGATAAACATTAATTTTGTGGGCTCTTGCCTCACTCTCCCTTATCTTTCAAGCTAATTGAAATAAATGACATAAGCAGCCAACAAACAGAGAACAGTGACCAGGTACGTGCACCTGGAGCTGCTCAGAATGGGCATGCTGTCCCCTGTATAGCTCAGACTGCTAAACTGTGTGTGTTTAGGTAACTCAGCAAGTCTTAAATCTCTTGACAACTGAAGGCTTGAATCAATTTGGCTGTAGTGATAATCCCATACTGTGAAGTGCTGCTCTGGAAACTTGGACATTGACCTAAATGCTTACTCAATTTCCATGTGTGCTTGATAATCTCATTTCAGTTTTTGTTTTTATTCCCAAGCCGGAACTGAATTATTTTGCGAGACACTTTGCAAGAAGGTTGGCTGGCAGGTTTAGGAGGGCCCATTTTTAAATCATACTGGGACTGGTCTCTCTAATCTCTCCCCCTGCTTTTGTTGCATTATGCTACTTAGGTAGCATTTTAAGGAGGAGACACAGGACCATACAGTTGTTGGTACTCTGGCACACTGGAAAGTACTTAACCTGGTGGCTCTTGGCTTCACTAGGCTCTCCTTAGAGATAATTTTTAGGAATTAAGCAATGTATATATGTGCAGATTCAGGATTCAGTTCAAATATGTTATTTACCTCTTCATCTTCCCTTTTTCATGTGATACGTTGTTCCAGCAGCAGCAGAGACTCAGTGGACAGCATGCCACTGAACTCCGTATTCCAGTTGAATCCTCCTTTTTTCAGGAAGACACTAAACCATGATGTGTGGTTATGAATGCTTAGCTCTGCCAATTCCTTTAGGCTCAAAACATTAAACACCAAGGCTTTCTGAAGAAGCAGCCTCATCTGATGTTCAGAAAATCCATAATGAAGCAGGTTTTTGTTTGAGGCTGTTCAAGTAAAATCATGTACTTTTGATATAGACACAATTTAAAATACCTTTTAATGACTAGACAGAAACATTAGGTATGTTCAAATCAGACCACATGTCCAAAGGCAGTCAGACTGCACAAACAGTCCTGGTTTTCTTCTGGGCTTCCAAATCCACCAGAAAATGGATGGCTTCTGTAGCTCTAGGCTTCTCATGTGTCCAGGAACCTGGACTTCCAGGTCCAGTCCTTGGTGGTGCAGCTCAGAACCTCTCAGCTGCTCTGCTGGCCACTGCCCTAATATTGCCATAAACTTTGGATGGAGGACTTCCTGCAGAAGAAGGCACAAATCCAGTCAGCAAACAAGATAATCTGTCACCAAAATGGATGTGTTGCACTCACACCTGTGTTAAAAGTGGAGAACTAAGCCAAAGGGTGAGAAGGATGGTCAAGGTCAGTCACCCTGTCTTACTGCAAGTGCAGAGTTGAACTTCTGCTTTCAGAGTGGGTTGCTCCCTTTGGCTTTCAAGACCCTTTAGGGAATGCTGCAGCTAAATCAAAAAGCAGAACATCTTTCTGCAATGTGGTGAGGGTTTTGGAGCCAGAAAGCAAGTCCTGGATTCCATGCTTCTCCCCTAAATTTTCCTCTAAAGAGCAACAAGCCAACTGCCAGCAAACTGTTTGCTCCAAACATAGGTGTGGACAGGCCAGGGAAGATGGTGAGAGCCACAAAGCAGTTTCTCCGACTGCAAGATCTATATGTAGTGAAGATTAGATAAGAGGACTTACCTAAAATTAGATTGCAAATTGCTGTTCGTGCCATTTTAATGTTCTGAAAAGATCCCAAAATATGAATTTTTCTGTAAAAAGCAAAGTAGCAGTAGTTAATGGAAAGTACTTTAGAAGTTTACACAGTTAATAGAGAGTTGGAGGTTAGAGATGAATGTGGAATTTTGTATCAGTGTACTAGTTTCTTTTCTACACTTGTAAACAAAAAAAACCCAAACCGAAACCCAAAAAACCTACAACGTAAGACCTGTGCTCTTCTAAATCCTTTAAAAATAGATGTTGCTATTTGCAAATTTAACAGTGTAGCAGCTTCAGGAGGAAAACGTTGCTGGGTTGGTGAGTTCAACCTTGATAATTCATAAGAAGGAATTTTTTACGTTGTGGGGAATGACTGAATTCCAGGTGTGCTGGTGACACTGTCATTCTCATAACAAAAGGTCAAATAACTTGTGTTCATTAAAATACTCTCTTAAATATTTTTTCTTACTACTACTCTACAACAATTTCATAAAATTCAAGTTATCTTTGTTCCTGGCAGGGAACGTGGATGAGCTGAGAGGTTGTGCTTTGCCTAGGAGGAAGTCAGTCTGTACTTACGTGTCAGCAAGAACGATGCGTGTCCTGGTTACGTTTTCTATGGTGAATTTGGTTTTTCCGCCTTTCCCTGCTATTCTCCCTATTGCTCTTGACAGATGATCTCCTTTCAAAGGTTTGACTGAAACGAGAAGAGCAGGCCCAGGGTAACAGCAGTGGTGTGTATCCCTGCTAGTGCTTCCCTTGGTCAAGTTGCTGGAAACAACTCATGCCAAGTATTACGAAAGCAACTTCACTGGTCAACACAGATCCATCTGGATTTCAGCTTTTTTTAACTAGTAGTGCACCATGCATCCAGTGCTGCCATAGGGCTTCTGGCACGTCAAAGTCTCCTTCAGAACTCCAGAGGAAGGCACTGCACTTCATGTTGAGGTAATGGAGTCAAAGTGTACCAAGTTAACACTGGTAGAAATGAAGCAGATCAGGCTTAGATCCTGCTCTACAGGGGACTCCAAGGAGTCCCAGTAGGACATAAAATTGGGTATTTCTGGCTTTCCTGATCCTTGAGAGCAAGTGCTACAAAGTGAAGCAGGGGGAAAGAAAAAACAAACCCATACTTGCAGGACGCACACATGACTTCTTGAATGCTGCAGCAGAAAATACTCACCGTCTGTAACTTCAAATGACTCTAGAAAAAGATCATCTAATCTGATGAGAGCAAGGGCATCCTAAAAGAGCAGGAGATCTGTTATCAGCAATGTTATTTTGTTCCAGTACCCCACAGCTGAAAGCTGCTGTTCTCTTTATACATATAACCTGTCAAATAACAGCTGAAGTTATACTGCTGTTGAAAAAAGTGGATTTAAATATTTCCATCTAGAGAACCCTACACAGGCTTGGATGCCCCTGCATTCAGCCCTGCCTCCCCAGTGCTAGGGCATCCAGTACAGGTCTAGAGCAAGGAGCAGCCCCTACACTACTGCAAAAAGTGGGTTTGTTTTCTCCAACAGGCCCAGTCCTATTTAGGATCTACTGCTGATCTGGATGAGGGGATTGAGTCCACCTTTGGCAAATCTGCAGATGACACCAAGCTGGGTGCAAGTGTTTATCTGCTGGACGATAGGAGGGCTCTGCAGAGGGACTGGGACAGGCTCGATAGATGGGATGAATCCAATGATAAGAGGTTTAACAAGTCTAAGGGCCGGGTCCTACACTTTGGCCGCAACAACCCCCTGCAGCACTACAGGCTGGGGACAGTGGCTGGACAGTGGCCAGGCAGAAAGGATCTGGGGGGGCTGGTTGACAGCGGACTGATCATGAGCCAGCAGTGTGCCCATATGGCCAAGAAGGCCAATGGCATCCTGGCCTGTATCAGGAATAGTGGCCAGCAGGACCATCGGAGTCATTCTTCCCCTGGACTTGGCACTGGTTAGGCCACACCTTGAATACTGTGTCCAGTACTGTTTTGGGAACCCCAATTTAAGAAGGACTTTCAGATGCTCAAATGCATCCAGAGAAGGGCAACAAGGCTGATGAAGGGTCTGGAACAAAAGTCCTATGAGGAGCAGCTGAGGGAGCTGGAGGGGCTCAGCCTGGAGAAAAGGAGGCCCAGGGGGAGACCTTATCACTCACTACAACTGCCTGAAAGATGGGTGTAGCCAGGTGGGGGTCGGTCTCTTCTCCCAGGTAACCAGTGACAGGATAAGAGGACACAGTCTTAAGCTGCACCAGGGAAAGTTTAGGCTGGATATCAGGAAGAAGTTCTTGACAGAAAGAGTGACTGGGCACTGAAATGGTCTGCCCAGGGAGGTGGTGGAGTCACCATCCCTGGAGGTGTTTTTTTAAAAAAAGGAATGGATCTGGCACTCAGTACCATGGTTTAGTTGATAAAGTCATCGGTTGGACTTGATGATCTCAAAGGTCTTTTCCAACCTAGTTCATTCTGTGATTCCGTGAGTTTTGCACAGACTGGAAGTTATTGGCTTGAGCTTAAGCAAAATGAACAGTCTCTACCTGTGCAGAGTACCTCAGAGACAGATTATTGCTTTATGCTTGTCTCACACAACCTATGTCCTCTGTTTCTTAATTTTAATTATGTGCTGTTTGAAGGCTACTTTTTTATCCAGCATTATCTTCAGAAATTGGCTGTCTACTCCAGTCACAATTTCAAACATTAATTTCTAGAAAACCATCTAAGGATTTTTCTTTATTTCCTACTGTAATTTGCAGAGAGGCCAGGGACAGGTCAGCAAACTGGGGCAATCTCACAATCTGGTTGTTGGGAGACTCACCTCTACTTGAAACCCAAGTATAAAGGCTTTCACAAAATCAGCTGCTTTCGTAAGAGCACTGAGATCCTTTGTCTCTTGACAAGTCTGCAAGACAAGAAGTTATGTTTGCAAATTAAGACCAGGCGAGTTAGGAGCAGGACTTAAAAGATCAGCCTTTGCTTGGAGGGGAGAGAAGAGAGAAGCTGCTCAAAATCCACACCACCACTGACTGAGGAAAACCCAAAACCAACACAAACTAAACTGAAACAGCAAACAGCAGAAAAAAGAGAAGGATGATGATGGCAGGAGAGTTATTCTAATGACAATATTCTAAAGATGCCTTAGCAGGTAAATGAAACTCATTTCAAAGTTTTAGATTCATGATGGATATGGGCAAAATGAAATCAGCTTGATTAAGAACAGAACTACCTTGCTTTTCACCAGGCATCATTTCATATCAAAAAGTGGTTTCAAAATCCCAGGGTTTTCTCCTGCACAGTTATTGAGTGAAACTGCAGGAGTTCCTGCTCCTCCCTACCTTTCCCTTGAAGTTATTTCTAGGAAGTGTAAATAAGGGATAATTCTGTCACCTGTCCTCCAGTTCCTGCCATCACACTTGTGATAACATTTCATGGTTAGAAAGCAAAATTCCTGTTGTTGTCTGTATTTTCACTATCACAGTGGAAGATCTCATAGGTCAACGTTGCTAATACAGTAAGTTGTATGTCAAAACTTTGGATATGCCCTTAAAAACTCCTAGTGCAAACATTCCTCAGGAGGAATACAGATAAAGAATGAGCAGCTACAAGATTTACAGGTTTATACCGGTGTCTGTGCCCTAAGGTATTCCAGTGCAATCCATTGAAGAAAAATCACATGCTATTAAACTATGGGCCCTTATCATCTGCCACAAACAAAGGCATTAGAAGATTCAGTGCCCCCTTAAAAGATACTGTTCACTGTCAGGTGAGTATTTGGTAGCCTTAAATAGCTGGAAAACATTGAATTAGAAAATCGTATCTGGGACATGGATGAAAATTCTTCCTTAATGCTACAGTACATAATTTTTTTCCTACCAAAATTTAACACTGCCCCAGCTTCTGCTGGCTCCTTCTGGAACAGATTTGTATTTTCGGATTTTACTTGCAGTAACTACTTGTTCTAAGCAATAGTTGCTAGATTTGATCCCCGAGGAGTTGACACCACACAGTTTCCATTTTTCCAAGCATTATATAGAATTTACAACTTCTCTAGTTTTCAATCTGTGGACCAAGAACATCCATGAGGAGAGGCCCCGCTTTTCAGGAGGCAGAACCGTAGAATGGTAAGGGGTTGGAGTGGACCGTAAGATCATCTAGTCCCAACCCCCCTGCCATGGGCAGGGACGCCTCTCATTAAACCAGGCTGCTGCTCAAGGCCTTATCCAACCTGGCTTTGAACACTGCCAGAGTTGAGGCATCCCTGGGCAACCAGTGTCTCACCACTCTCACAGTAAAAAATTCTTCCTACCATCCAAACTAAACTTCTCCTCTTTCATGTTGTACACATTACTCCTTGTCCTGCCTCTACAGTTGCTGACAGAGAGCCCCTCTCCGGCTTCCTTGGAGGCCCCTTCAGAATACCGCAAGGTGCTATGACACCACCTTCTCTTCCAGTGAACGGGGAAGGCAGGAGAAGTTGCTCCCCTTACCTTGATCTCAACATTTCTCGTTTTCAAGTTGAACCTGATTTGAAGCTGCAGATGCTCCACGATGGGCGTGAATATCTTCATCCAGTTCTCCTTAAGCGGCGTGTACCTGTTGGCCGGCACAGGGATCTTCCTCAGCTCGCCTTTTCCAACCTGCCGGGGGAGAGAGACAGGCAGGCCGTGAGGCGAGGACCGGCGGAGAACCGGGGGGGGTGGTATTTCCCCGGCGCCCCGCGTACCCCGAGCGCCTCGGCGGCCACGGGCGGGAACGCCGGCCGCTTGCTGGGCCGCGGCTCCGCCGTGTCCATGGCAGCTCCCGC
>VZTA01016576.1:138176-155837 GCA_013398855.1 Mohoua ochrocephala
CCGCCGCCGGCTCCTCGCCGCCCGCCCGCCGCTTCCTACGGCTCCGCCGGGACACGACACTGGTGAAGCCGCCGTCTGCCGCCGCCTCGGTCTCCATGTCCGCCGCGGAACACACGTGGTGCCGCCGCCGCCGGAAGGGGCTGGCGGGCGCTTCCTCCGCATCCGCCGGGGCCGGAGCGGGGCGGGATGTCGGTGGCGGCGGGTCCGGAGCGGCCGCAGGTGGTGTCGCACGTCCAGCAGGCGCTGAACTACACCGTGTTTGATTGCAAGTGGGTGCCCCGGAGCGCCCGCCTGCTGTGCCTGGGCAGCGCCGCCCGCGGCACCGGCCTCATCCAGCTGTACGAGCTGCACGGAGCCCGTCTGGAGCTGCTGCGGGAGGTGAGCGCGGTCCCCTCGGGAACGGCTGCCAGGGTGCTTGTCCAGAGCCCGGGGATTAAAAACGGGCTGATTTGCATGTTAAGTGTGCTGATTCGGTGATACCCTGTCGGTTCTTGATAAGGGGTGACCTTATCGCTCTCCACAACTCCCTGAAAGGTTGTAGCGAGGTTGGGAGTCTGTCTCTTCTCCCAGGCAACTGCTGACAAGACAAGGAGACTTAAATTTAAGGTGCAGCAGGGGAGGTTTAGATTCGACATTAGGAAGAATTTCCTCACGGAAAGGGTGATCAGACATTGGAATGGGCTGCCCAGGGAGGTGGTGGAGTCACCGTCCCTGGAGGTGTTTAAGGAAAGACTGGACGTGGCACTCAGTGCCATGGTCTGGTTCGCATGGTGGTGTCCGGTCATAGGTTGGACTCGACGATCTCGGAGGTCTTTTCCAATCTAATTGAATCTGTGATTCTGTGATTGTTTACTGCCGGGTTTCGTGGGTTGTTTTCATGGGTTGCGTTATGGGTTTCTGGTTTCTGCCTGTGTTTGGCTTTTTTGGGTGTTTTTTCATTTGTTTATTTGTTAGGGGTTTTTTTGTTGGTTGGGTTTTTGTTAGTTTGTTTGGTTTTTGATTGGGTTTTGGGGTTTTTTGTTGGTTGGTTATTTCCTTTTTTGTTTGGCTGGTTTTTTCTCTCAGACTGACCTTTGAGTGTTTGCTTGCTCTGAGGTGCAGCAGTTCCTCAGGTGCATAAGGCCCCACCAGGCCACAAGCAAAGAGAGTGTTTTTCTCTAAGACCAGTAAACTGGACCCTCTGCTTTTCTGTGCACAAGGACTAAACTCAAAGCACATCTTGCCTTCGATGGCATTTTGATAGTATTTTGCACCAAATATCCCACGTGTGTTTTGCTGACACCTGCCGCTGTGCACTCCCAAGAACTGCGTGGTCTGTGGGTGTTTTTACCTTTTCCGTGTGCTGACACAGACGTTTCCTTTCTTTAAAAGATTGAAAAGCCCAAACCTATAAAATGTGGAACTTTTGGTGCTACATCTCTGCAGCAAAGATACTTAGCTACAGGAGACTTCGATGGAAACCTTAACGTATGGTAAGCACAGATATTCTCTGGGAGCTTTTTCACTTAATGTTGTCCGTGTTTGTCTGAACAGAGGTTTCTGTATGTGGCTTTTGCATGAGATGCTCTCCATGCTGCCCGTGGTTGGAACCCAGTGCAAGCTTTGCTGGCTACTCTATTTGGACCATGCCTGTTTTGTAGAAACAACACAGAATTTCTGCACAGTGCTTAATTCAGCGCTGCTTCACTCCCATCTTCTATGTGCAGCTACAAAAACCTGTTAAAGTTCTGTGTAGAGAGGCTTTTGAATGGATGCATGAGTACAAACAAGAGGTTGTGTTCAACCTAAATTTCATGTCTAGATTAAATAAAAAGTTTCAAATGTTTCTTTAGGTCCCTGAGTTATTTGTGTAATTAATTTCTAGGTAAATTGATTACCAAATAAAGTAGTAGTGTCAAAAGGGGATCGTTTATTATTATTGTTATATTGCCCTGTGTCAAGGAACTACCGGTTCTTGTTGGAATAGCAAGAATGACATGGAACAGTTACTAGTTGAAATGTAAAATAAAATTCTGAAGGATTCTTGAAGAATGGGAATCGGTGGGAAAGAACCATGAAACTCATGGCTGGATACAATATTCACCTGAAGTTAAAGAGCAGTAGTCATAGCTAGGTGGAGATCAATGGATCAGGTTATTATATAGACTTACTGAAAGTAAAGCTAATTGGAGTATTTTGATCTGTAGTGTGATTCATTTTTGAGCCCAGCATACAAACTGGGTCTGAGCGGTTGCTGTGGGGAATCCCACAACTGCCTTTACAAACAGGGAGGTCCAGAACAGAGCAAAACCTTTCGGAACAGTCCAAAGCAGTAGCCAAAGAAGGAATCCAACAAAGACTCATGGTTCTTAGTGGTGATATCCATATTTGTTCTCACCGTTAATCTGAGCTTTTATGATTTGTGCTCAAGTTTCCTTTCATTTTTATACGAGTCCTGAATGTCAAGGAAAAATGCCATGTTTTCTGTTCTTTTTCTTTCTTGCCTAGGAATTTAGAAGCTCCTGAAATACCAGTGTATTCTGTGAAAGGTCATAAGGAAATCATAAACAGTATAGATGGTGTAGGTGGCTTAGGAATTGGGGAAGGTGCACCAGAAATTGTGACTGGCAGTCGAGATGGTGAGTTAGTGAACTCTGCAAGTCTTTCCAGTTCCTCTGAGCCTGCGAGCGCTTGATGGCAGGGCACAGTCTGCCATCCGAACTAGTTACAAGCCGTTGCAACTAGTTCTTTGGACACTGTCTTTTGAACTTTGCTTGGGACCGATTTTCTCTTAATTCTTCTAGAAGCCACAGATAAGCAAAAGGTGCTGTTGTCACTGGGCATGATACAGAAGGAATGCAAAGCAGAATAAATGCAAAATATCAGCTAGAGAAAATACATCCTTGACAAATGCTTTCACTCTGTTTCTGTTTGCTTTTGTGGTTCTTTCTTATATCCACAAAGCACAGTGAGGCTTTCTAGAATTGAAGGAGTTGCCCCTGTCTTTTCAATGGTTAGGATGAAAAGCAAAGGGTTTTCCTGGGAAGATGAACACAATATGACAGTGTATTCCTAACACAAAATCTATTGTCTTTCTTTCTCAGGAACTGTGAAGGTGTGGGACCCAAGGCAGAATGACACTCCTGTGGCTAATATGGAACCTGTACAGGGGGAGAGCAAAAGAGACTGCTGGACTGTGGCATTTGGTAATTGATCAGATTATGACCATTCCTCCCTCTAATATGATTGTGTTTTGATGATTATCAGTGTATTTCAGGATGTTATGGAATACTTTATTTTGTATGGATATGCATAAGTAGCAGAATTTGCTTTTCTACACTGTTCAATTTATGTGGGTTCTTCTTTTCTTCAAAATAAGCCAGTTAGGTTTTGGACTCAATGTCTAATCACTTTTGGTCACCATTTGTGGTTGGACTCGATCATCTTGAAGGTCTTTTCCAACCTAAATGATGATGTGATGATTCTGTGGTTTCACAGATAAGCTGTGTAAACTTTGTTTTTGTGCCTAGGAATGTAAAAACAGTATATCCAGCTGTGTGGTCCTGAAGGAGTGTAAATGTTGCCATGTACAAGGAACCCATCAGTGCTGTAGTGTAGTTCCAACTACCAAGCGTAAAGGTGTTAATTTAAGAGAAGACCCTTGAAGCTTAAGAGCTAATTAAAGAAAACAGCAATGCTTGATGTGAGCTCTGCATTTTTCTTTGGAGAGAACAAGCTGCTTGTGTCCTACACAAGATTTTTCTAGACCCTTCAGGTTTGAAAACCATCTGTTTCACCAAATCTTAGTATCCCAACAGTAACTTTTTGTTGTTATTGTATAAATGTAAGTCGAAACTGCAGTTGAAGCCTGGGGCTTCTGAAATTTACAGGCTAAAGAGGTTTTGTGTTTTCTGATTAAATCTCTCTCTGTGTCCAGGCAATGCTTACAATCAAGAGGAACGTGTCGTATGTGCTGGATATGACAATGGGGACATTAAATTGTTTGACTTAAAAACCATGTCACTACGATGGGAGACCAATATTAAGAATGGGGTAAGAAAACCATAGAAGTATTTTTCATCCCAGCTCCTTTGTAGGATGGAAAAATTAAAAGGACTCTCTCTGTGTGAAACTTACCCAGAAGACATTTCTGCTGAGATTGTACCAAGGAATAATTTTCCTTAAGTTCAGCCAGTTGTACCCCTCACACTCTTGATCAGGACAGGATGGGGTATTTTTCAGTGGATTCATGTTTTCAGATGAACTTGTTTATTTCCAAATTGGCAATGATGTCATTGTGGAAATAACCAATGATTAATACATATTTACAAATCACAAAACACCCATTTTTTTAACAGTGGCTAAATTACAAGACTGAATTTATCTTTTTCTATTTCCAGGTTTGCAGTGTGGAGTTTGACAGAAAAGATATAAATATGAATAAGCTGGTGGCCACATCACTTGAGGGAAAATTCCATGTTTTTGATATGAGAACTCAGCATCCAACCAAAGGTTTTGCTTCTGTTTCAGAGAAGGTATGGGGAGACTGAGAATTTCTTAACAAGAGACAAACTTTCTAAATTCATGCTGTCAAATTACTACAGGTGTAGGACAAATAGGTAAGAAATGCCCAGGTTACTTTATAAAACTTTTTATTTGTTTGTTTGTTTTGATTTTTGTTTAGTGAACAAAATCTGGTGATAATTTGAGAAAAGACACTTCTGTGGTGAAGTTCTTTAAGACTGCCTTTTTTTAGAAAAGGCTGAGTTTCAACTTAGTATCTCTTAGTATTTTCCATACTATCATTCAAAGCAGATAAGGTGTTGGAGGTACTTTATTCTGAATCAAAGAATTTTTTTACTGAATGAAATTAAAATTTTTTAAAATTGATTTATTTATAAATAATTTTGTAATAAAATGTGAAAATAGAATCTGTTGGTCATTTAGTGCATTTAAGCTTTTCCTTGTGGACATTTGCAGACAGATTGCATTAAGTCAGAGGACATGTGTTGGGGTCTTTCCCTAAGTGATTTCTGTTGCTGTATGATCTTGCTGTGCCCTGGCTGAGGTTTGAGTTGCTGACTGTTTGTGGTGTTTGCACTGTGTTTGCAGTGTATTCCCTTCCAGTAATGATATTAAGAGATACCATACAGTGAAATTAACCCACCACCATGAGAAGGCTGGGCTCTTTTCATACAAGTGATCTCTGTTTTAAGGGTCTATGTCCTTTCCTATGAAGTTTGTCCCCAAATGACTTCTGTATAATGCTGATTTCTTTCGATTAGGCACAAAAATCTACCATTTGGCAGGTTCGGCACTTGCCACAGAACAGAGATATATTTATGACAAGTGGAGGATCTGGGAGCCTTCATCTCTGGAAATAGTAAGTGATCACTTCTCCAGCCAGGAGTAAGAAAACAACCATTTAATGTTTTAAGAAAGAATCTTTCTGAAAATGATGAGTGGGGTCCTGCTTCCAACCTCAGAATATCTGGTTAAAATTATTGCTTACAAATGCAGTAGAAAGGGTGATTTCAGTGTCAGTACTTGATCTGGAATCTTGAATTAATCCCTAAGAGAATGTGACAGTACAGGTGAATCTTGTCCTTGTTTTCTTAACATAATGAAGATCTAACTATATCCTTGGTTAACAAAGTGATAAATGGAAAAAAAATGAGTTTCTTAAAATTCTCATATGGTAGCAGTTACATCGGAGAAGAATATTGAAAGCCTTGACTTTTAATGATTCTCATGTTTCCATCTTCTTACATTACATGGAAAAATACTTTAATTGTCCTAAATGCAATGAAGTTGGTGCATTAAGTTTCAGAAGCATAGTTGGGATGAAATTTTTCTGCCTGTGGCAAAAGCCAACCAGTTAAAAAATGAAGGGCTATAGGAGAGAGGTGTCAGGATTTAAAATCTCCTATCTCCTTTTTTCTTTCATGAAATGTGTACTAAAGGATGCAGTGTAGATATAGCTGGATATGATCATTCATTACTGTTAAGACATTTATTTGCCTTATCTGTAGAGCAGGAAAGAAAGAGGATGATGATGATGATGATGATGTGTTTGTATCAATAAATTTCTAAGTACTTGTTTTTGCTTTACTTTCCTCATTGGCAGTGAGTACCCAGCCCAGCGTTTGAAGAAGGATTCGGAAGGATCTGAGATGGGGGTGGCAGGGTCTGTCAGTCTCTTGCAGAATGTGACTCTGTCAACGCAGCCCATCTCTAGCCTGGACTGGAGCCCTGACAAAAAGGGACTGTGTGTCTGCGGGGCCTTTGACCAAACTGTGAGGGTGCTGATAGTTACGAAGCTTAACAATATTTGACAAGAAAACTCGAATTTCTGATGAGAAAGCAGTATAGTTTGCAGTCTGTAAATATGGGAGGTGGAGCCCTTCTGTTTCTAATTTAATTTCTTCCTTAATAAAACTGGATTAAAGTAATAGAAGCCAGATCTTTCTATTGAAAGTTTAGATACGTGCAGTTAGAGTTGTTTGGCTGATTGAGTTGTGACGACTTGAAGTTGCCTGGGCACAAAATTTAACCTTCTAGAAATGTGAATTTACACTTAAAATAAAATGTGCCTTTGTGTTAGCGCAGCTCTGTAATTTCAGAGTTCACCTGGGTTTGTGTTCAGTTTATTCATAGTGTAAATCTCTTCACACTTGTTAAACGGTTTGGCTTTATTATATATATATAGTATTGTCCATGTGCATTCATGCAATGGGAGCTACTACAGCAGCTCGTTGTGTTATTGGATGTATTAATTAGAATGGTTGTTAAAGTGACTTAGGAGTCTTTGACACAGTAGAGAAAAGATAACAAAGGCTGAAATATTCAGATTTAATGGAGTAAGGTTTTTATTGAAGGTCATACTGAAATTAAACTATTGAGCAAAATGCACTGTTTTATTATTTTAGTTGGGTTTCCTGTCAAATTTGTATGTTCAGTTGTTTTTATATCTGTTTTCAACTTGATATTCTACAAATAAAATTATATGTAGTGTTTTCTTAATATGAACAAAGTATATTCAAATATCCAGAGATTTAGAGAAGTAATGTATAGGAAAGCTTCGCAGGCTATTAAACCCTAAACTTTGTGGAATGGAGAAATCCTTCATGCCTGTGTAGCAGAGGGTGGGCAGGGGGAAATATTACAGTAGACCATAAAAGCAGTGTGTCTGTGGAAGTCCTTGGTTTAAGTAGGTCACTGATACTCTCCTCTAGCTTGTCTACAAACTTAGGTTCTTGTATCTCAGGTTTAGCAAGGGCCAGCAGGGATGAAAACACAAGCAATGTAGGCTAAGTATTTCGTGGATGACAAAGATTGCTTTCAAGTGTAATATTTAGTACATGATTTTTTCGACCCAAGTAATCCCATCTGCTTTTGTGCATGGTGTGCTGTTGAGAACATATTCTGAAATTATTTTTTAAATGTTGTCCCTCTTAGGATGCATTCCAGCAGGAGGGAATAGTGGGAACCATTACTCTGCACTCTTGGCTGCAGCTTGCTTTGGGGGTGCAGAGTTCAAAGAATTCAAGTGCTTTGAATCTAAAATGCGCTGTTCAAAGATGGCTTCCATTAGCTTTGTGCTGTAAATAAAATCTACTCACTGAAAGGTGTGGAAGGCAGTGGAAATTGGTGGAAATACGGCTTCTCTCTTTAACAGTAACTCTGAGTCGAGCGCAGAGTAAGGGAAGAAAAAGCTCTCTGTGTAGGTAGCTGCAAGGGAAAACAAAAATTTCCTGAGCATGGGACTGGGCTCTTGTTGCTATTTTTATGTACTTGTCCTGCAGCAAAAATGTCCCTTCTTTATTCAGAAAACTCCAGGGAGATCTCCTAGTGGGATACAACTTAGAGCAAGAACTATTAAACAACAATTCTTAAAGCTCCGTGGGCCTCAAAAATATGAAATGTGTGTTACCGCTGTGCACCTAATTTTGGGACTAATTTTATTTCTTGTTTTGAAAATGAAGGAATATGTTCCCCTTGTGAGTAGCTGGTTTCATGAAAACATGACAGTTTGCATATGGGGAGCTTGCAAAAAACTGAGAGCTGGAGGAAAGCAAGGACAAGATGTGTCCTTGTTCATTAAAGGTAAGTGGCTGTACCTACAAAATGAAAGACAGCTACTGGCTGGAGAGAAGAGCTGTTGCTTGTGCCTGTACTGTGCATTATCTTCTCAGCAGATTGGATTTCTGCTGCTTTGAGGCTAAAGCAGAAACTTAAGCAGACCAAAAGCTGCCTGTGGCAGCCCAGCCTGCTCTATTTATAGTCCTTCCCCCTCTTGCTGAAGACTGGCACCTTGCCTCTGCAGCCTGCAGAGCTAAAGTGTGTTCTAAATAAAATCATAATGCATCTGAGATGTAATGCACAGACCAAATGCTCTCTGACGCAGCACGGAGGAGCGCTCTGGAAAACCCCTGCGTCGCCCAGGGCCAGGAAATGGAATGTGCTACCGAATTTGGAGTGACTACATTTAGCAAGTATATCTGCCTGGCAGCTATCGCTTGTTTCCTGTGCAAACCATTCCTGTGTGCTCATGGAAGAAAAAAATCTGTTTGCAGGCATGACTGCAGCCAGAATACAGGGACATGTTACACGTTTTTTGGGCTTATGCCTTTTTTTTTTTTTAACCAGGTGCTGCCCAAATCCGCAGCTATCGGGTTTGGGTTTTCTGTTTCACACCAGTATAGTTATTTTGAATTTCACTGTTTGTACAGGTCCTTGGAGATTACAGCCATCCAAGGTTTCTGTGCATGTAGTCAGTATTTGCATACAATATATAGTTTTCATCACAAAAAAAAAAAAAAAGGTAATTGACAGTTTAGGCATGACTTGGACTGAATTTTAAGCAATATAAGGCAAGTTGTAACTCTCTATGGGAAGCTACAATGCTATGCTCTCACCTCTTCACAACCACTGATTCTGTTAGGGACATAATGGAATTGGTGCACAGAAGATGGGGAATTGCACAGAAAAAGAAAGACATCTCTTCTCCAGTGATTCCTTCAGAGACAGCAGACACAGCTTGTCAATACAGTTCAGCTCATCCTCCCCAAATTATTTCTGTCAAATAGATTTGATAGCCAAGAGGGATTGTTTGGTTAAGCTGACTGATTTGTAAGTAAGAGGCTTGTGGCCTGCATATTCATCTCTGTAGTGAAGTTGTTTAAAGTTGGTATTGAAAAAGTGCCAGGAAAATACATTGATTTACTGCTTTTTTCCCCCCCATTATTAATCCTGCATTTTCTTGCTCGTGATGCTGTTACTGTTGAGTTCCAGTAGCATGCACTCTAAACAGAACTGGCGACTCCTCAAAAAATGTTCAGACCACAGTCTGTAAGTCCAGCATGCTTTTAAAGCCTTTATTACATGCAGAATATTTTGCTGTAGCAAACCCAAGTCCCAGTACTTCGAGCAAGGGCAGCTGTTGACTGAGGCAGGAGCCAAGAGCTGTATCCCTTGGAGTGCAATGCGAAGCACGACTGTGGGACTGCCTCTGGCAGTGCAGGTTCAGCCCAGAGGAATGACCAGATGGGATTTCTGTGGATCTGGGCCAGAGCTATTTGGCAACTTGGTGATGTGACCAGTTCTAGCCTTGGCTGTGAAACGCTTCCATTACTTGCTGGCCTTTTTGGGAGGATCTGCTTCCCACAGCACAGCCTGCCTTTGGAGTTGCACAACATTGTCCCACAGAGGACACTGGAAGTGGATCAGTGTTGCCTGATGGCTGCAAGAGTATCCAGGGTCTCAAGGGCAGTGAGTAGCTGCCCCACACTCTGGCCTGTCTCCTCTTCAGCCACCAATAAGGCAATTGTCACAGAAGTTTTGCAGGATCCTGCAGGAAGGGGGATCACAGCAGGGCAGCTCTTCCCAATAGTATTCTTCAGTGTTATCATTCTTAAAGAGTTGATCTGGGCCAACTGGCCCAATACTTTGCTGGTGTGATTCAGGACTGTAGCATGAGCAGGAGCTGCTTCTAATAGGCAATATGTGTGTGGCAGCCCTGCTTTGGAGACTAGCTCAATTTAACACATTTTATCAATCGGTCTCTGAGCCAAAGAATGAGCCCATTGCTGTTCAGCTTAGTACAACTACAGCCTCTGAGACAGATTTATCTTCTTCAAAAAGTACTTTTCTCTATTTCCAAGAGATCTCCCCCTCTCCTGCCTGTACTCCCCTGCCTCTGCAATCTTAGTTAAATTTTCTGTCACCATCTCCATGTCTGGGGATGTGCAGGGGGAGCTGAGGTGCAGAACCATGTGAAGGCACCTGCAAGTTCCCTCTTCTGTTATGCCTGGCAGTAAAAGTAGCCTGTGCGGAACGTATGGATTGGGGTTCCCTTCCCAGACCAATGGTTCTTTCCACTCTTGTCAATGTGCAAGAGGCCACCCAGGGCTGACAGTCTTTACTTAACACCCTGACCTCCTCCTGGGGTAGCCGTGTATGCTAAGGGGTGTTTTGATTGTCTGGAGCTTAATGATGGTGACAGAAGGGTTGAGTCTTTATGAGTAAAAATCAAGGGGGCAGGCCAACAAGTCAGATATCCTGCTTGGAATCTGTTAGAGATTATCCGTCCAGGGTGAAGAGGCAGATGAAAGACTCTATAAGCAGCTGGGAATTTCACAATTGCTAGTCCTGGTTCTCGTGAAGGACTTCAACTTACCAGATGTCTGCTGGAAATACAGCAGAGAGGAAACAGTTGAGAACGTTCCTGAAGTGTGCAGCTGAACAGAGTGTGTTGGCTGGAACTTGGGGAAAAAGAGAGAGTTTATGACCTCTGGAAGAAGGGGCAGGCAACTCAGGAGGACAAGAATGTCATGAAGTTATAGAGGGAGAAAATTAGAAGGGCCAAAGCCCAGCTAGAACTTAACCTGGCTACTGCCAGACAATTAAAAAAATCCTTCTTAAATACATTAGCAACAAATAGAGGGCTAAGGAGAATCGCTAGCCTTTATTGGATGTCGGAGGAAACACAGTAACAAAGGATAAAAGTAAAGGCTGAGGTGCTTATTGCCTTTTTTGCCTCAGTCTTTAGGAGAAGACCACAAGTCTTACAAGGAGCAGCTGAGGGAGCCGGGGTTGTTTAGCCTGGAGAAAACAAGGCCCAAGGGAGACCTTATTGCTCTGAAAGGAGGTTGCAGTCAGATGAGGGTTGGCCTCTTCTAGGGAACAAGCAACAAGACAAGAGGAAATGGCCTCAACTTGTGCCAGGGAAGGTTCAGATTGAATATCCGGAAAAATTTCTTCACTGTGGTGAAGACACGGTGGCCAAGCTTTGGAACAGGCTGCCCGGGGAAGTGGTGAAGTCACCAACCCTGGCAGGCAGTATTTAAAAGGACATGTAGATGTGGCACTTAGAGACATGGTTTAGTGGTGGGCTTGGCAGTGCTGGGTTAACTTGATGATCTTTCCTATGGATTCCTTTCTAAACAGTGGTATGATTATATGGTTCTTAAGCATGGCAGTGAAAATGATTTTTTTTTTTTTCACTAAGAAGAGTCCATCAGCAGCATAAATAAAACAAGCACAGGCAAGCTCTCCTAGGTTGCTTGGGATTTTAAGATTATTAAACACTGAAAACATTCTCTGAAGCCGGAGGAAGCGTGGGTTGCAGAAGAGCAGTAAAGCCCACAGAACTGCACAGCAATTGAGACCTGACGGGACCTTTTCGTGTGACGGGGGATCAGAAATAGCAGCTCAGCCTGTTTACCAGATTGCATTGTATCAGTTGCCCACTATTAGGCTGACTGTTACAGCTTTGCAGCTGAAATTACTCTTTCCTTCAGGTAAATTCCTAGTTAAGTCCCTAAGTCCCAGCTACTTCAGGAGAGTCTGCTTACAGTAAAATCTGCCACTGGCAAAATTCAGGTAGATGCAGCTAATGAAATCAGTTCAGTTGCCTCCCATGCTAAACCTTTCATTTTTAGATCATCAGTCTTCCTGCAGAGAGAACAGAAATCCTCCTTGTTTCTTTTTGGCACAGCTCGACCAGGCAGGACTTTGTGGCCTGTTCAGCAGATGTGAGGGACAGACACTCCTGCCTTGCAGAAGTGTGTGATGGCACAGGCCTGTGGCATCTTCATATCTGGCAGTGTTTTCCCTTCCTGACATTTGCATTCCCTTCTTCCCACATCCTGCTGCTGCAGAGTGAATAAGAAACATAACAGCAGCCAAAGACTTCTATCCTGCTTCTTCAGGGGGCATGTGCAGATAAATGAATATTAAAAACCACTTTAAAATGACAACTACAATTTGGGCCCTAAGTTTAATTTACTCCTAAAGTTGTCCTAGGCTTTTTGCTAAAACGGAGTATAAAATATATGATTCTATTGAATTTAGGCACAGAAGCTAAGAAGTGAGATAGGTGGAATGCTAATGCATTTAAAAATAAACCTCAATTTCTAATACAATTTACTTCCACAATCTCAGTAAAAGAGAGAGAGAGCTGTAAAAAAATTACAGCTTTACATACTAATTGGAAGAAATGCAATCTTAGAATACTATCAGAACAAATGCTCTACGCATGATAGATTGCTTTCAATTTATTTCTACAGTTTCCATATATAAATGCATTTAACCTAATAGATATATATACATTCAGTAAATAAGGCTTTGTATGTAAAGTAACCCAGTACTTCACCACATCCTGTCATTTAATCTAGCTGGCATGACTACAAGCTCTTTTGATCTGTACCAACTATCCCTATCTCAGTGTAGATCTCATCCTCCCTATCTGTTATGTTAAAAAGCTTTAATTAGAGGGTTTAAGCTAGTCTTATTGAATTATATTATTTTTCCTCCCTAAAACGAAGATACATCAATCTCAGTTTCCCTCTTTCCATGTACTTTTGCATCTGGATTTTGATTAGAAATCTTATGTTTTCAAAAGGGAAAAGAGTCTGTGTTTAGTAGGTTTAAAGCCATTCTAATTTAATCTGAGTGCAGAAAAAAAAGGCATTTCCAGAGCATTTGAACTGAGAGGTGAGTCTAAGTTCACTTGGCCACATACACTGCCCCTAAGATCAGCAAAGTGTAACAGAACATGGAAAATGTTGGAGGTTACATTTCTTTTCCACTATGCTAATGTCACTACTATAGGATTTTTAGTTGCTGAAAATGTGGGTTAGCCCTAAGACTCTCTTCCCTTTCTTACCCCGTCTAGCAAGTAAGAAAAACAAACCTGGCAACCAGATAGATACCTTGGTCTCTCTTTCTGGACTCGCCATCTGCATAGTAATAAATCACTGTAAAATCTCTGTCCCTGCCCTCCCTCCCTGCATATATCTGGTCTCAGCAGAATTCAGGTAGAGGCATAAATTCCCATAAACAGGGCATCGAGCCAGGCAGCTGCCTGTCACTGTCCATTTAGGAATGTCTGTCTTCTGATTTACCAGAGGAAACACCGGGTACTCGCCCTTCTTCCACCAAGGAGCAAGTGCACGTCGGGCGATACTGGCAAGCAGATGGATGTTTGTGCTTCAGTTTATTCCTGCTACACCCTCTTCTGGTAACTTGCTGGTCTGTCCACACATGGGATTGCAAATTCGTTAGATTACGCTGCCAAGAAATGGGCCTCACAAAAACAAAATGCCTATTCCAAAAGGCCCAAGGTGCCCTTCAGACACGCGTGTACTACACACACAAACATCTCCCAAAACGGTCTGCTTGCCAGATTTTCAGTCTGATTTTAGAGTCTGTATTTTTATCCTGCCAATGATTTATTAACCCTTTTGTTACAAGTAGCTTCTAGTAATCTTTCTTATGTTCACACCAGATTCACAGCAGAAGAATCTACGCTATAATTTTCATTTACCTTGTCTCCTGCATGACATCTCCCAAAGCTTTTTCAGTGGCGTTGTTTCAGGGAGATGGAGTTGCCACAGCTGGTCTGTACGTCAGGTTGCGGTGCTTTGTATGACCCAGGCTTGTATCTTGTAAGATTACAAGATTTGGCCTCCACGTTTGCTCCGCAAAGAACACTGACTTCGTAGGAATCATTATGTAGTATGTACAGTGGATGAGATGCATCATAATAATGCAGTAATTACGTTAAAGACGTCTGTCACTTTGACTACTTTGGCAAAAATACTCAAGATTGTTTTCTCTTGTTTCAGGAATGATGGAGAAAAATCAATAATCATTCATAGGCCTCTCAAATGAAATGGTTTCCATTAAGTTCCAGATGCCAGTATAGCTTTTCATGGATAGACTTTTCTATAGATATCCATATATAAACAATGTATTTTCAGAGTAGCACCAGCACAAACCATTTGAATTATATGAGCTGTGTCTTAATCAGATTTTGGCTGGGATAAATGTGAATTCTTAACTCCTCACTCACTGCTCTTGAAAACCAAACAGGCAGTGCAGCCATTTTAAGTAGAAAATGAATGCTTTTATACCTAATAATTTCCTGAGTGAACTGGCTCAAGAAATTCCAAGGGTTTGTGGCACTCAGTGTAGGAACTCCAGTTAACTGAACAAAAGTATAAATCTGTAGTAGTCCAGAGCCAGTAGGAGCAAATCTATAACAAATGTAAACCAGCAGAAGGAGACAGAGCCACGCTGTATGACCAGGCAATACGAAGCACAATCTGTACTGCATTAATGCTCTACATGGCTACAGTCTTCCACAAACAGAGCTGGCTGAATCTGAACATCGATCAGCACGTGTTGCGTTTGCCTTTGATCTTGTAATTGAAACAAAATATTGGATTTAGGAAATAAGACTGGCAACAATTTCTACCTAACATTTGGTAAATCAATTAGTCTATCAATCAAATCCCCTCTCTGTATTTCCCAGTCTGTGACATGTGAATGCTGAGGTAAAAATGAACTGAACATATGTTCAGTGTTCTGACGTCCTGGTAGACATTTGGCATACTAGAACTGCAAAGAATTCTATTTAGGAGTGCAGGTCTTCCTAATTCTCTGCCACCCTTCAGACTGTTCCATTTCTGAATATTTTGAAAACTCTCCTAAATTCCCTTTTATTTACAGTGCATAATTCAGTAGTTGTACTTGTAAAAATGAACATGAGAAAATAAGTAATACTGGGGGTTTTTTGAAAGTAAGAAATGGCTAAGAAAATGCAGTGAAAATTTGTATTATTACACTAAAATATTAGCACACAGCAGGGATACCATTCCCTACCCCAGTGATTCTACCATCTGTATGTGTCCCGCACATAGCTGAAAGGCTCTTAAATAATCCCTGTGTTTGCTGCTTTTATAATACTCTTATAAAATCCAATTTTTTATTCTTTTGCAGCCATTTTTGGTTGAAACTGAAAAGTTAAACCTCCAAATCTCCTGTAGGAAAAGGAGACAAGATGTAAACACGTAACAATGACATGTGAAGATCTTTAGATATGTTTCCAATGGGGACTAGGGAGAAAAACTCCCATTTGCAATACATACTGATTTAATTAGAATTGACACAGTACAGCACTTAGATGTAGACCAACTTATTAAAAGGAAGCTCACTTTTGTGGTATTTTAAACAGCATCGAAGGTGCATTGAAGCTGGGCAAGATCCCAAACTTCTACTTCTCTTTCCCCTAGAAATGTAACTCCACTTTCCCCAGCCTTGAACCTGTCCTTCTCCAGACAGGACCTGTTTTTCTCTTCCCCTAGAAACTGTTGCTGAGCGAGGCAACTCAGCGCATTCCCTTCAGGCAACCAGCCACAACTTAGTCAGCCACATACAGGCTCCTGGTAACCTATAGCTGAGAGCAGGCCCTCTTCAACTATGATGGACTCCAGTGACCTTATCTTGATCTGCCTTGGAAGGGATAGGCTGCAGAACCTGAGATAAAATAAGCTTGAGATGAGATTGTGAACAGGAGGCAAAAAAAGGTCTTTGGCAAGTAATGCCAATACTTTTGATGCACATACTGACTTCTGCTTTACTATTCATTAGAATGTAAACCTGTAAAATGTGGATCTTATTTTTGGGAGCCACAGATGTGTTGGTACAATCTTCTGGTCAGCGAGCTCTTGCAGTGGAGAAATATTAAACCACCGCATTTTGAACCCAGATTTATTTGCTGAAATCTTATAGAATCCTGGAATGACTTGGGTCGGAAGGGACCTTAAAGATCCTCTAGTTCTAACCCCGTGCCATGGGCAGGGACACCTTCCACCAGACAAGGTTGCTCAGAGCCCCATCCAGACTGGCCTTGAACACTTCCAGGGATGGGGCATTCACTTCTCTGGACAACCTGCTCCAGTGCCTCATCTCCCTCACAGTCACGAATTTTTTCCTCATACCTAATCTAAAACTACTCTCAGTTTGGATCTATTCCCCCTTGTCCTGTCATCACATGCCCTTATCAAAAGTCCCTCTCTGTCTTTCTTGTGGGTTCCCTTCAGGTACTGGGGGCCGCAAATCGATCGCCCCTAAGCCACTTCTTTTCTAGGCTGAACAATCCCAATTCCCTTGTAGAAGAGGTGCGCTGTCTCTCCAGTCGTTGTGGTAGCCTCCTCTGGACTTGTGGAGAAACACAGTGGAAAACACAGCCAATAACACCATTAGAAACCAACTCTCACTTGAGGGGGAGGCAAAGATGTGCAGTGTCAGGCAGGAACCAGTGCCGACCCCCTGCGATGACTCCATGCAATCTCTGGCTTTAGGAGACCATCTCTGCACAGTGTGTGCCTCCCTTTTTCCAGGAAGCAACTGCAAGAGCTTGGGAACAGCTGGAGATGTGTCATGCCGGCTGTTTACCTTCTCCACTCAGAGGAGCCAGCGGCTGGAAAGCGTGTTCCTGCCTCAAAAGAGCATCTCCCTCCCCACCGCAGAATCCCAGAAGATAAGGGTCTAATGTGTGTCTCAAACACTTATAACTGAACAGCAGCGGAGCCAATGAATCAGATAAGAATCCCATCAGACAAGAATTCTGGGTAATAACAAAGGACTGTTGGTATTAACACGCTGTGAGAATGATCAAGTTGTGACTGGAGAAAGGGGCCATGAGGAGGCAGGGCACCACTTTTCTCAGACCTCCTTGCTGAAGTTCTTGGCGACAGGCACAACACAGCACAGTGCAAGGAGAGGCCAAGAAGCAGGCATGGGCTGTAGGGGGGATCAAGACCACTCAAGACCCTTGAAAGAACAGACCGTGCATGAGAACTAATTTGCATAAACGAGAGAAACGAGTCTTCAGGACAGGGAAACCTCTCCATAAAAAGGTATTGCTGCCCTGGACATCACATCAGATGGATTTCTTTTTTTTTTTTCCCCTCTTTTCTTTCTTTCTTTCTTTCTTTCTTTCTTTCTTTCTTTCTTCTTTCCTTTTTTCTTTTTTTCCTCTTCCTCTCTTTCTTTTTCTTTCTCTCTTTCTCTCTCTTCCCCCCTTTAATTCATCTCTTCCTTTCTCTTCTCCCTTTCCCCCCTCCCCCTTTCACGCAAAACCCACTGCCGTGTGCTAACAGCGCATGCCAGGGACTAAATCACACCAACTTCTATGCCGAGTGTACGATTTCCTAATCAAATCTTCTGGTTGTTTGCGGCCCCTATTGACTGGCTCCCTTCCGACCAAGGGCACTCACGGAACTCCACGAATCGCTTCCCCTTGAGCCGGGTTAGCCAGGCCCCGCTTCCGCCTCCCGCTCCGGCACGGCCGTGACGCCACTGCCGGTGGCGGGCGCGGGTCCCGCCTCGTCG
>VZTA01016576.1:155969-200851 GCA_013398855.1 Mohoua ochrocephala
GGCTTCCTGTGGCTTCAGGGCTTTCCCGAGGCCTTGGGAAACGGGGAAGTTGCGTTGTCGGGAGGCAGCGCCGCTGTGCACGAGTTGTGCGCGCTGCTGGTGGTGTTAGGGAGCGTAATAAACGCAGTTTATTGAATCACGGCGTGGTTTGGGCTGGGAGGGGTTTTAAGGATCATGTCGTTCCAACCCCCCTGCCATGGACAGGGACGCCTTCCACTGGGCGAGGTTGCTTAGAGCTCGATCCAGCCTGGCCTTGAATGTTTAATGTATGACGTGTTTGCGGCTTGCTTACGTATCCGTGAGAAAGAGAACATGGGCTTCAGGCTTTTTTGGCTTTTTTTTTTTTGAGGATGGATGTTCAGTAGGCAGTAAACGGTTACATTCCTGCTAAAAATTAGCAAAGTAGTGTTGCCAGCTTGAGGAGCCTTGAGAACTTGGCAAAGTTTTTCGAAGAGAGGGTGCAGTGTGGGTGTACAGGCCGTGTTTAAAATAGTTCAGCAGCCCCTAACAGAAAGGCAGGTGGTACTTAAAGTTATGAGCACCTTGTAATGAAACGTCTGTATTTCTCATGTTGCTGCAAAGGTAAAAAAATGCCCCCTTCCTTGTGCTTTGTCACAGCTTTCTGACCGCAAGCTTCGTTGTCTTGTCCAACTGTAGAATGGACTTTGACTTGCAAATTAAACTTTAAGTGATGCCAATTAAAAGGCCTCGTTTTTGAGACAAACAAAAATGGAAGAACTGGATTTTAAAATCAACACTGAAAAGTGTCCAGCATACTTCTTGGTTTTAAAAGTATAAAAGAACACTTCAAATCTAAAATACCTGGATATTGCTAATCCTGTTGCCACAGTATGACCCTTGCTAAAGAAATGAGAAAATACTCAACCCAAGACTCTTCTCCAGAGTGTGAGAAACTTGAAAGCAATTGGTAGAATTTTCAGGCTTCATATCAGAAAAGCAGTGCACAAGTCACACAAGCCTTTCTCTTTGAAGTGGCTTAAGACTTTTAGCATTGTTTTTTCATCTATGGTCTGCTTTTCCTCTAAATAAATAAACAGTACACTGGAATGGACTGGCCACCATAGCTCCATGTAGATTTTTTTTTTCCCCACATCACTGAAATTGATGCTAAGAACACAAACATGCCACAGTTACTGTATTATATTCAACCAAAAAATGGGTAAACATGCTTCTAATAGTGAACAGCCAAATAAAAATAATAGCTAGCACAGCCAAATAAAAACTAGCCAAAATTACATTTGAGTTATTGTTCGGAATGGTACAGAGAGGCACTGCATGAATTGCAAATACAGAAAATTGCTTTCTGGTAAAAGGAAGTGCTTTTTCATGTATTGTGGAACTAGTGGCTAAAGGAAACCAGGTCAGCAGTTTAAAAGGATTGAAAAAACCTCTTGGCTTTAATTCTGGATATTCATGGTGCTGATAGCAGTGGAGAGTGACAGCAGGTTTTAGAAGTAGTAAACTCCATGGTTTACAGTGTACAGGAGGTGCAGACTGCAGGCAGGTCATTTCCTGTTTGCTGCAAATTTGGTAGGACAGAAGTATTCAGTATTGATGGTTGTCCCCACTGTATATAAACTGGTTTGTCCAAGGAGACAGTCTTTACCTGCACAAGCAGCTCCTGGTAGGTTCAGTGCAAACAAAAGTGTATGTTTTAAAGACCAGTTTAGAGACACACATTTAATGTCACTTCAGATTGAACTTGAACTGAAGTGTGGCAGCATATCTGAGTGTGGGAGCTTTTATGCAAACCTCTCGCGAGGAAGTGTCCTGCACATACCTGAGGAAAGCCATTTTTGTTATTGTACTGACGGGTTGGAGCTGAACAAGAGCCTGGTTATATTGGGTTTGTTCAGAAGAGGAAAACACTGTGTCGTCAAAGATGTGGAATTTGGGACAGTTGACTACAGAGAGTAAAAGTGTTTTATGAATCGTGCAGATGGAGTTGAAGGTTTACATCGGTGGATATAGATAGGGCTGTGGTGAATGAGGGTTGTTTAATCCAAGCTGAGATAACTGTTTTCTCAAGTGATATCCACCACTGGCTGAAGTGTAAATGAGCCTCTAATATTATTCTCTCCCTTTAAATTTTAATCTCCTTTTAAGACACGTGAGATTAAACTTCGCAAATCCTTTGAAGCTCAAGTGACTCAGTGGCATCAGCAAGAGACTGATGGCTGTGAGCTGTTTTGTAGGATGGCTCTGTGCAGGCTTTTATGGTGGCTGGAGCCTGGCTTTGAAGGCAGGGATTTCTTGGCTGTTCCCGTTTGTAATATAGTGCAAATTACGCCACGCTTAACTACCGTGGCTTGAGTTGGGATCTCTTTAAGGGGATCAAGATAAGCCTGCTGGTGTATACTCGATATTCCATTGTAGGCTTTTTTTACTTTTGCAATGGAGATCTTTCTTGCAAACGGGATTGTGAGTTGGCATTGCAAGAGTGCTCTAATTGTACTAGATTTGCTCTCCAGCTGCCCCAAGCAGGCTTGAAAGGCATTAGGAGCAAAGCAGACCTGTGGACACAGTGATGACTAGTGGGCAAGTAATTATTTATTATCAGCAATAATGCGTGCCTGTCACAGATTAGAGCCTTTTGTACTCAGAACTTTGCAAACATGGATTTCTCTGCCCTAAAGAGGTCTGTGGCCTCTTAGAACTCAATCCTGATCTCTGGTAGCTTTAAATTTAGGATGTTGGTGGTTCTGTTGCCCTACAGCCACAGCAGTGAACTACAGTGTTAGAGCAGAAGGGACACTTTGCTGCACTTGCACATCAACTGTTCACTGCAGATTGTGAGCCAGAACTCACGAGAGGGAGGACAGTGCCAGTTTTCAGGAGCTGACAGAGATGGTTTGTCATATTGATGTCGTTCATGTGTTTTTTTTTAAATTTGAGAGCAGTTTTATGTGTCCTGACCAAAAGGTTTTGGGTTTGTTTTGGTTTTCTCTAGTTTTTTTTCTCTATGCAATCTGTAAATACCCGTGAAAAGAAGAAGTAATCTAATTACCTAATCTGATTTGTGTTAGGTGAATAATCTGAAAAAATAAAAGATCTGAGCTAAGTATGAAGAAAAGGCCTTTTAGTGCTTAAGGAATGTGTAAGAATTAACATGAAGTGTGAATTGCAGTATGTAGCAGAATGCTAAATTACTTTTTGTCTTCTGTTTGCACATTAAAAAATATTTCAAATACACCATTTTTATACTGAACTTGCAGTTTTAATTCCAGTTGAAAACCACGTGCATGATGCTAACAGTGAGCATTTTTCATTTCTGTCTTTAGTGGTTTCCTATTGCCATGCTGACAGATGCATGTAGCTTCCACTGCTTTCACAATGTATCTTCAGCAAAATCTCTCATAGAGGTACTTCTGGCCTAATTAGAGTTTAAATCTTTCAGTATGACANGGAGGGGGTTGAGCAGGAAGGGAAGTTTGGTTTTGCTTTTTAAGCCAGCTGGCAGTTGCTTTCTAAGGCTTGTGTTAAAGCACCTCTAGATATATTAAAAGATTATTCGTAAAAGCCACCTGCAAATTGACTGCAGTTTCTCTTTTTCCTGGGTGTGCTTTTCTTAAAAGGGGTCTGTAGTTCTTCTCTTCATCCTCCTGGAAGATAAATATAAGTAATTTTGCCAGGAGTATTGTGCACAACCATCTGTATTTTGTTTGTTATTATTTAAAATACCTTAATATGGCATTTAACTTGGCTGTATCTTAGATCAATAGCCATGTTAACACTACAGCAAGCTGTTTTGATTGTCACCCGTGTAGTTGTTTTTACAGAGTCTGCAGAAGATGACATATTTTCTCTTTCTCCTTTTCATATTTGTGTCTTTTCTGCGGTTCATTAATAATGTCTGATATTTCCCTCCCTTTTTGCAGTTTGTGTTATGTACTCTGGTTTATAGTATATTGATATGTTGACTGCAAAGAAAACAAGCTGTTCCCTGTTTTCTAAGCAGAAGTTTACATAAATGTAGTCATCTTTCTGAATAAATGAGAATTTATTCAGAATTTTTCAGAAATTTCAGAATATTCAGAAATTTTCCACCTATGGAAACTCATAAACATTTTTTAAATAGACCTAAATGCAATGCATAAATTTTCTCATGGAAACGGTTTACTTTTGCAATCTAAAGTCCTTTTCTTCCTCAAATACATATTCTTATGGTTTTTTCCCAAAAACTGCATGGCAGCTCAGGTTTAAATGGGACATTTGTTTCTGGTAAGTCAGTGTTATGAAGTCATACATCATTTCTCGTCACAGTTTTTTTTTGCCTCAGTGTCCTTAATCAAAGTAGGCAATTTCTTTTGTATTTTATGTTTATGGGTTATGAACTTTTCTTTGCATTTTCAAAATTAAAGATCATTATAACACAACCACAGGTATGTGTTGTGCATCATAGGTGTTATTGCTTGATAATGAAAATTCTGCCTTATTTCCTTTGGATTTCCTCATTGTTCACATACTTACCTAGCAAGAATTTTTCATTACTTCTCTTATCTGAATATTTGTACTATCATTAATTTTTAAAGGGAGAACTCAGTCCCAAATAAAATCTGGTTGAAAGTAAATTCAAATCAGAAAACCTGTCTAATAAACATTGTCTTCAGGGACTGACTGAAGTTTTTGCTTGTTCAAAATATGAAAAGAAACACTTGAAGAACTTCGAGGAAAATGTTGTTTGTTGTTTAATAACTGAAACATAACTACTGAGGGCAGTATAGCTTTTGGGTATGTGTAGAGAGTCATGGAGTTCCTCCCATCCTTGGCTTTGTCATTCTGCAGGTGTGAGTACACAACCCATGTGTTGATTTTGGCAGAAACAATTTTGTGGAGTTTCTGTAGTACACGTTTTCTAATGTAGTTTGCTCTTGTTGTTGTTAATGTTACCAAAATTATTTTGGGCTGTTAACTGCTGCCTCATTGTTGGCGTGTGCCAACACTGTGACATACCCTGCTTGGAGAGTAGTTACGCTGAAATAACAATGTAATGAAAAGAGAGAGGTCCCTACACAGCAGGAGTAGGAACTTGCTAGTTCCTGTTGAAGTGAACAGAAAACACAAGTTTAATAATTTCTTCCTGCTCCCCAGGCAGAAGCAGCAGACTTATCAGTGAAGGTTCTGTACACAGGCTAAAGGGCAGCTTTGTTCCATTGAAGTCCGATTGTTGGAGGTTAAGATATTTCGTTTTCTTTTTTTTCTTTCTCTCATGGAATCTTGTCCCATTTGTTGCTAAGAGACAATAACAACTGGTGCTTACGAGAGACAAAAGAAATGGCCAAGGTGGGGGAAGGGTGCAGATGGCTACTCTCTCACCTGAGAGGCTTTCTCTTGGGAAGGGCAGAGATACATCGAGATTTTGACTGGGGGGTGAGGTACTGGGCTTAGCCCCTAGCTCTCTCTCGCTCTCGGGATCGGAGGAGGGACAGCTGCCCTGCGCTCACTGCCTGGAGGATTCGCCGCCACTACAGAGCTGTTGTCCTCCCCCTGCTTCTCCTACCGTGGGTGAGGTTTTGCTTGTGAGAGTAGCCGGTGAACTGGGACCTTATTCACACCCGATCTGACTGGAAAGGACCCTCACCACCTACTCAGGTGCCTCAGGGGGAAAACCTGGGACCCCGACCCCCTCGCCCTTCCCGGAGGACGCGTCTCCCCAGCTGCGTGCAGCAGCTGCTATGGAAAAAGCCCGGCTGCCGCTGCCTGGGGCTTTTTCGCTACACTCTAACCCAACACCCCGTGTCCGCCCGACCCCCTCAGCTCTTGCTACGCCTGCAGAGTTCTCTGTTATATTTTGTTTGCCACCCCGGGGGCTGCTTGCCTGCTTGCCTCTGCCATCCCAGCCGCTCCTCCGAGGTTCCTGCCGTAGCCCATTTCGCCATTCAGCCTGTCCGCCATTGAGAGGTGACTGAGCTCCCACAGCGCCCCTGCCGGCTGTGAGCGGAACTGCACCGGAGGGGAAAGGGCCTGACAGCCGAGAGAGGCTGGCGCTGGGTTCCTGTTCTGTTTGGTGTTGCTGCTGTCGTTGTTGTTTGTTTGCTTTGTTATACATACACATACTAGGAAAAAAAACTTATTCCTTTTCCCGTATCTTTGCCTGAAAGCCCCGTAATTTCGAAGTTATAATAATTTGGAGAGAAGGGGGTCATATTTTTCCATTCTAAGGAGGGTTCCCACCTTCCTTGGCAGACATGTGTCTTTCAAACCAAGACACCGATGCACATTTTTCCCTTTCCATGCTAATAGTGTCGAGTAAATACTCTGTGATATGAGGTCAGACATAATTCCTTCTGGTTCATGAGACAGCAGTCATAGCAATAATGCATTTTGGACTGTATTTGTTATCTTTTCCTTCTGTATTCTCTCTTCTTCTTCTGTCTTATTCCTTAAGTCTAGCTTGGTATACTGAAAAGAATATCAAATATGTGACTGTTTATCCTTGCAACAATTGTAAAACAGCTCCAGTTAATTTTGGTAACACATACTTGCCACAGGCTTTTGTTAGTTCTTTTTTTTAATTCTTGCTGGTGTTAGGTACACTGATTAAGGGAGAGAGAAAAGTTGGAATTTATCACTATGTTCATGCCTGCCTGTCAAATCAAGACCATAGTAGTTTAAGTACTACAGGGATGGTGAGATCTGTAGGTGATTATTGGATTGGATTACCTCTCTCCCTGTATGCATAAGTGTAGGGAACGTGTATTGACGGACACCTTCTAACCAAACTTAACTGTGTTAACGACTGGGAAAATCTAGTTTCTTTTGTAGCTTTGAGGGGTTTTTAATGCTGTATTATATGACTAAAAGTTAACAACAAATGTTGTTTCTGAACCCTTTTAATCAACCTAACATGGCAGATTATAAAGCAGCTGGCCAGGAGGATAGAACGAAACACAGTGTGATTGTGAATGGCAGAAATAAGGGTATTGGTATTTTGCCTTTCTGTGGGCAGCATCTTGTGGATCCAGCTCAGCTTTCTTGCTTGGGTCTGCTGTAGCTGACGGAAGTAATACTTATGTGTGTGGTGTGTGGGTTACATGCTGGGGTAGGGAGGGGACCTTTAGCACGGTTGGCATTGTGATTCTGTACTCAGTGTGAAAACCAGCTCTGACGAGGATGAGCAGTCATGCAGCTGAGTAGGATTATAATTCTTACCTATGCAAACAATAGCAGTGAAACTGGGCTTGTTAACTGGGTGATCATATTTCTGGAATCACACTGATGCGGTTAAAACTGGAGGTGCAGACAAGCTTGAGTAGCTCCACACTGTTTTTCCTCCCAATCTTCTTCCTTTTTGATCTCCAAGAGACAATATAAATAAAAAGAAACCTTTCTCACACCCGCCATGCTCTTGCCAGGGAAAGGGAAAGATCAAATAGTTATCTAAAACAAACTCCAGTGATGTGACAGCTGTTTGCTGTTTGCACTGACCGTGGGGCTTGGTGTTCGTAGATAAAGTGCAGTCTCTCCAATTTCTGTTCCCTCCCTCTGTACTCAGCATCTGGAGAGTGGGATTATCACACTGATTCTAAGAAGAAAAGTCTGCAGTGATTCCAGGTGCTCCCACTGTTCTTGATGCAGCTCAACAAATAGGCAGGAAAATTACATATTTCTCCTTCTTTCCTTAAAACATTCGATAAGTTGTTGCTCAGTAGAAGTTGTAGAAAATAACATAGCTCAAAGTAACATTAACTCCTCGAGACAATACATGATTTATGATTTGAGGGGAATTTAAGATACCGATTATAAACCAGCAGCCAGGTGGCTTGGCAGTAGCCATACCATGGTACTATAAATTCTGAGAACAAAAAAGGGGTGCTTTGGGATTTTTCACATCTTATTTCCCAGTTGCCGTGCATTGATGTGTTGACAAGATTGCCAGAGTATTCTGAAATCCCCAAATCAACTCAGCTTTGTTGCAGGTAGAGTCATATTGGGGATTTTAATACCCCATAGGGACTAGAGAAAACTGGGTGCAGGGTTCACAAGAAGAATTTTTTGGACCTACTCCTAAATGAACTGACCATGACATAACTGGTGCTGAAGTAATGTCTTCCTAAGACAGACTGAAGCCGTATCCCCGATGGTTTAATTTGTGGTTTGGTTTTTTTTTGGTTAGTTAGTTCGTTATTTTTTGTTTTGTTTTTCCTAGTGTCCTGCCTGCTGCTTGGTGTAGCTCTTTATATAGTGTGATTTATAGAGCACTTCTTTTAAACACGCAAATAATTTCTTTCTATCACAGATCATAAAAGCTAAATACTGTTTTAGGACTATTGCAAGGTACTACAGTCATGTAAATTGTAATGCTCCCTCATGCCATTTTCCACAGGGGTTAGGAGATACCCCTGAAATTACAGGACCTTTAACTATGTTGCTGGTGACATTACCTGCTAGAACTCTTCACACGTAGGCATTTCTTATAATGTTTAATGAATGAATGCTAATGCTTTGTGTTGTAAATTACAGTCTTTTGACTCTGTGGGTACTTAATGAAAAGGATTATTAGTTTTGTTTCCACTTTCCAGATGGAAATGTCAGAAGATGATAATAACATGGAAGAATACCCCACTGAAATTCATGATTATCTTGCAGCGTTTGAAAAGTCTCTTGGTTCTGTAGATGAGATGCTGAAGACAATGATGTCAGTTTCTAGGAGTGAGCTTTTGCAAAAGGTAAGTTACCTTCCTTTACAAACTTTTTCGTTATTAATACACAAATACTTGAGATCCTGAACTGGAATAAAAGGGTCTGTTAGGCCAGCCACTGCACTGAGAAATAACAAATATGGCACTTCCTACGCTTGACACCTGCTGTTAAATTCTTACATTTCTAAGATACCCAGATGGTCTTACAAGCTAAACAATGAAACACATGCTCTTCCAAGCTGATAAGTGATAATCTTACCAGTGAGTCATTTAGGTCGAGGACATTCTAGCTTATTCCCGACCTTCCTTAACATGCTCTTCCTTAATAGAGAGATCATTCATGTTTTTGACTGAGACTTCTTCTCAACAAACTGAATGGAACTGGTGTACCCAGCAGGATGTGAAGGTGAACTGGCAGAAGTGAGAATTGATGTGATTCCAGAAGTCTAGACCTGCAGAACCTGAGCTGTCTCCTCTCGCTGGGTTAAAAGCATAAGTCTGCGAAATGTGGCTTTTTATCAGAGCAAGGTGCTATCAGAGCAAGTGCCTGAGAATTTCATATAAGCATCTCTGTTTTGTAACATTTAAAGCATAATGTGTAATTTCTTTCTGTAGGGCAAGAAAAAGCCAGCACATGAGGGAGCTTCTTTATCCTGTGAGGATTTCTTACACAAATAAGTTATGAAGAAAAAACAGTCTTGACAACACAGATCTTTTGACAGTATCCATGTTAGAACTAGTGAGCTGTACAATGATGTTATCAGAGTTTCTGGACGTCATCTAGGACTAAAATAATAAATTGACTTTGACAGTCAAGGGAAAAAAACCAACCCTTCATTACCTTTATTCTTCCTTTGCTTTACATCCCTAAGTAGTCCAGCATGCATCGAACACACAGTCTGTCATGTGTAGTGTTAATATTCATTGATTGTATATTGACGTTGGAGTTTCAGCAACTTTAAACTTTTTTTTTTTTCCTTCCATTGGTAACTTTTTTGAATTAAGTTTTTGTGGAAAAACAGGGACTTATTTCGGACTACAGGAACAGTACCCCAGGAGCTACATGCTAAGAGATTGTGCTTTTTTGGTTGTATGGGACTGTGGCCTTTATCTTCAGACTGGGAGAATTACATGAGTACTCAGAGAGGAGAGGATGAATGGTTCTGTGATGGCGTGGAAATAAGGCATAGACGTAGTCTCAGTGAATTTGTGATGCAAAAATGTGCTCCCTCAGTGTGTATTTTTTTATTAATGCATTCACAATTATAAAGTATGCACACTACCATGATCTGTGCATATCTTGCTTAAAAACCTTCAAATGTGGTGGTTTTTTTTTCATTCTAGCTAGATCCTCTTGAGCAAGCAAAGCTGGATTTGGTTTCGGTGTACACATTAAATTCAATGTTCTGGGGTAAGTATGTGGTAGAAGGAAAATGTAGTATTTGTAATTACCATTTGAACACCTAGACAGCTGCAAACATTAAATAATCATATTTCAAAGCCAAATAATTAAAAACTTGTAATTACCCTGAGGACTCACATTATTGCCATCCATAGGGTAAATGACGTTGAAACTCCGAATCAAAAATCTGTATTTAGAAAAGCTAATTTTGTACATGCATGAGGATGTTTCTGGTTTCTTTGTGGCAACCTTTTCTGTCCTTTAAAGGACAAAAAGTTTAACCATTTTAGTTGTTTGGGGGTATGTTGGCTGCAATATTTGATAATAGTAGTTTGTGAGATACTTAATGACACAGTTAACAGTTCTTATTAATGATTTTGTGGTTTTCCTATGTGACTGCTCGATAGGGTCCTCAGTCATAGACAGACTTCCGTTTCAAAAAAATAGTGTTTTTTTCTTGTAGTATACTTGGCTACCCAGGGAATCAATCCAAAGGAACATCCAGTGAAACAAGAACTGGTGAGTTGCTTATGCTGCATGCATCCTACTTGTTCAGGATGGTTATCCCAAACAGAAGTTAAAAAATGTTTATATCTACATTTAAAATGGATACGTTGCCGTCATAGCATGCATATGCTACGTGGTGTTGTATAACTATTTATGTGCCCTGCTGGGCTCTCTAAATTAAGAAAGTAATTTTTTTTCTTTTAAACAGTACTATTTAAAGTAAAGTTGTAGAGTCTGCTGAAGTTAGAAAAGGATGATGAATGATATCATCTTATCTTTTCTTTTTTTCCACCTTTGACTGAGAATTGGATTCCGTACAGAGCAGCTTTTCACTTGTATCTGTTAAATGGAAAAATGTTACATGCCTGATAATAATTTATAACTTCCAGTATGGCATTTTTTTCTTATAAATACTTGGAATCATGTTAATCTCTGAGGCTGCCTTTTCTTACTTTTGTATGACTCTAAAAGTACAGTGTGGTTGATTTACTAGCGAAGACGGGAAAGAGCCCCCCTCCCCCTTCCAAGCCCTCCATTAATTCATTTTCTCAGCAGTAAAGAATCCAGTTCAGCAACAAAGCTAAAAGCTTTTTTGGCACCAGTTGTATGTGTATTGTCCAGTAATTCTGCATTAGTGACATATTTACGACCTATAATAAATCTTTAGTTTTGTCTTTATATTCCATTTAGATGCATGACTACAGTGTAGAAGGCCAGCTATCTTGAAAATTCTGCTGACTTAAAAACCCGAATCATTTAGCCTGAAGAAAAAACAGAAATCAAAACTTCTCACTACCCATTTTAATTCCTGAATAAATGAAAATATTAAATCTCGGCAACTGTAAAATAATTAGCTTAAATGTAATCCTTACATAACTGGTGGAATGGAAGATAGGACTAAAAAATGTGGAAAGCTAGCCTGAATAACAAGAGTACTTCTATTTTTAATTTTGTGAGGTTTTCAGCAGTCTAGACTGCATCATATTAAAAAAATGCATCAGTTAATATTTCATGAGCTTTCTGTCAGTGTTTTGTTCCCCCTATATTATATAGTGTCTGAGTATTGTGTTAATTTAGTGATACTAAAAAATTTTATCTCTTATGCTGTGGATATTTTATGTTGGTATTTTACTTCACAAGTGCCGTTTTAACTCTGAAGAAAGAGCGAATATTTTCATAGCCTAGTTTGTTACTCAGATCTCTTTTCCTTTTGCAAGTATCAAGGTTGAATGAATGCACATTCCTTCCTTCCAAAGGCATTGTGGTGTTCTCATTCATGTGGAAAGGGAATTAAAAAAGACTGTTCTGTCATGATTGTTTTGTTTTTAGAATTGTTCTCCTTGTGTACATACAGGTATTCAAGCTGTATTAATAAAACACACTCAAGCTATCAGAATTCATTTCTTTTGTCACGTTGACATTTTCCAGCTCCTTTTTCCCATGTTAATACATGTAGGTTTGCCATCTGTTCTCATTAGCCCATCTCAGTCACAAAAGAAATATTATGGCCAATCACGATTTCAGACCCTGTAAAGCCCTCCTCGTTAGAGCTGTGTTTTTGATACAGAAAGAGTGGCCAAGTTTTTGACAGTTGCTTATAATGGTCACTGAAGAATTGAAAATCAGTTCTGTAGTGTAGGTCTTGTAACTTTTGTTCCATATTCAAAGAGGTGGCAATGGCTGTGTGAGAAATGTGTGGGTTACATATCAAAATTTATTTTAGCAGTATCCACATGTGTTCCATTAATCCACATTTATAATTCAAGTGTCAAGTAGAGTGCTACATAGATGAGTATATATATATGTTACTGTTGTTTGTATTACAGTAACACCCAAAGGCCCTACAGTTAAAGGCTATATTAGGCTAAATATGTAGACATGAAATCTGTAAACGAAATTGTTAAATATTTTGCAGAGTTACTGTAACTGTGCTCTCTAGTCAGTGAAGAGAAGCAGGCACTTACCGGAGGGGCATTCCCATCTTAAAGCTGCTTAGTACCCTCTCAAAGTAATTTTCTTTTTTTGTTGCAGGAACAGATGAGAATGAGTAGGCACATAAGTGAGATTGTTAAGCTGGGAGGGTATACTTCTGTGGGGCTGAGTCCAAGTCATGGTTTGGTCAAAAATACCCCCATAAACACCAAATAACTTTGGTAGGCTAAGATATGCCAAAAAAGTGTCCCCTTTTCCCTGGAAACAGGCCTGTATTGTTATTTATAGCCATAAAAGGAACTTCTGATATGGCTGGAAATTCAGCAGGCTGCCCTAAACAAATTCTTTGATAAGCCCCCTTGATCATTTCAGGAACTTAACCCCTAGACTGCTGGGTAGTTGCATGTGTAATGCTGGTACCATCTTTGATTTTGTGTAAGATGCTTTTTTAGCTTTGCTTGGACTTGCTGAATTTTTTTTTTTATGTGGACGGTAGTCAGGCTGTATAATTCATCCATAAATGTGTCAAATACCTAAATATTATTTTGGCATCTTTATGTAGGTCAAACTCCAAACTGAGTTCAGTATTTCATTTTCTAACTTTGCTTGCAAGAACAGTTCCCATCGCTCTGTAAATTAGATGCAGAGTCTGCATCTCTGTAGGACTTTGTGTTCCTGTTATAGCGGGTGTCATGCAGATGGTATGGTAGGTACCTGTGATAGAAAATATGCTAAAGGGAAGTCTCAAGTTTGCAAAGGGCCTGGTGTATTTATTTAAGTAATGCTATTCTTCCAGGTATTATAGTTCTAGAAATGTACAGTGCGGAGAACTTCTACTCGTTGATTAATTTTAGCAGTAATCTTGGGAGGATGGTTTGAAATACGTTTCCTTTTTTGTTTTTCTCCCTAGGAGAGAATAAGAACATACATGAACAAGGTCAAAGAAATAACAGACAAGAAAAAGGCATCCAAACTTGATAAAGGAGCTGCTTCTAGATTTGTAAAGAATGCACTTTGGGAACCAAATGCAGAAAGTGAACATACTTCCAAAACTTCTACTAAAGGAAAAAAGAGACAGAAGGACTAAATCTTTGTTTCCCCTCATATAAATTGCAGACACCTAGAACTTCCTTGGAAATGTTTTGTATACTGCATGCATCTCACAGAAGTGCTGTCTAACAGATTAGTTTATACTTACGGATTTTACAGGATTGTATTTTGTCCAGAACGCTTGTCACTGAGGTGATCACATTTAATGTGTATCTAAAAGTGCCATTTGATGCACATTTGACATTTCATTACTCAGATGATAATGACCTGACATATACTTGCTGGTAATAAATACGAGTAATGTTTTGTTTATAATGCCTATGAGTTCAATTTTTTTTCAATGAATTATTGACACTTTTTTATATGTCCTCAATCTCCTTAATATTAAAAAGTCTCAAACAATGCTATCCAGTCTCTGGTGTTTATGAAAGAGCATTGTGTGAAATGCCATATTTGTAGAGTTTTGTAAGGTTTATTCACTGGGTTAAACCCTTTTCAGTCTTTCAACTTGAATGTGTGCAATATTCCTTTACTTCTTTTGCCTCTGAGAAAGCAGACCTTCAAGGGCCACAAGCAAACACCCTGGATTCCACTCTAAGCCCCTGTGTCTAGTCAATGGAAAAGTTAGCTATCCCCTACGGGTAGTTTGTAGGGTCCAAAAGAAGGAGCAGGCTGGGGATGGCTATTAGGAAACAGCACATGCAGGAACTTGATGGAATTTTGGCTGCAGTGCTCATCCCTTAGTGCTGACGCTTGGAGAAATGTGCTCTGAGGTGGTAGGAGTGTGGCCATCTATTGGTGTTTCTCAAATCTTCATTAGGGAAAGCATCCTCTGGTGCAATAAAAACTATTGCTTCATCTTGCAAATACTGTATTTTTCCGCAACATGTGAAGCTTAGTCGTTTAGGAAAGGAGGTGTGTTAAGGTGGGTTCAGTTTTCAATGTGCTGCAATGCAAAGCTCAATTACCCGCCCAAGAGCTATTTAACAATTAGCAAGGAATTAACAGTTACGAAGAAAAATAGATTATTTAGCTCACAGAAATGCAGTTTGGGTAGCAGTCCATACGGGTGTTTGGGAAATGTTAGTGTGAAAGATTAAATGATAAGAACAAAGGAATCCAGTATAGCTCTAGTACTGCAAGCTGGATGATGTTCAGTGGATGGTCACTGTCCTTGGCATTGTACTTGGCAGGCAATGCAGAGTGTGACTAAGTTGAATTATGTACTAAAATGAAGGTTTTTCTCTCATTACTATCTAAAAATACGTATTTGAAAGGAAAAATTCAATGCATTGACAAGTTTGTTAAACTCATTACATGTCTAGAAACATTTTTAGTGACTGGTCTGAATTTACATGTTTTTGTTTACAGTAAACTCTTCAGGTAAATAGCAATGCCTTTAATCCAACTAACAAGAGAACTATTTACATGTGGATACCTAACCTTGCTGCCTCAAATCCACAGGACTGCTTATGTGAGTACCCATGTCAAAGGCCCATAAAAAGCTGAAATGACAATGCTTTATTTCTTCAGGTTAATGCCATGGTTGTGTCAAACGAAGGAGCTGTTGGACCCGGGAGGAGTTTTTCTCTTTAATTAAGGTTAAAAATTCAAAAGACCCAAAGTATGTTCTTAGCCTAAAGTAAAACAGTTCTTCTAAATAGGTTTGGATGGTGTTTGCTTGGAAGCCTATGTGCCCTGTCTCGCGCCCCTTTCAACCTGCTACTGCAGATGGCAGTATTAGACTGTTATGAATAGACTTCTGGACTTGGTGCGAATGGTGAGGTCTGCATGCACAAAGCACGAGGTTCAAAATGTTAATCTCAAACCCATTGATCTAAAAAAAAAAAGAAAAAAAAAAGTCAGGTGTTCTTTAGACTAGTGGGGAAGACAGTTGGATAGAAGTGGTCTGAAGCAGCACAAACCAGAGCACTTTAATATAGAAATTTTCTGGGTGATAACATCTTCTGCTTTGAGAGGCATTGTCTTGAGGAAATGAGTAGCTCAGCTTGTACTTATGCACAGCGCTGTTAATTAAAAGGGAATTGGAGGACATTTCCATTACATGATTTTCTTCTTCAGTTATAGGTTTTGTTTTAAAAGGATAATTTCTGAAAAGGATCATAATTCATTGTCCAGTAAAGTATGCAGGTTTCATTGGTAAATGTTTAAACAAGAGTAATGCAAGGCTATTAACTAAGACTCACTGAGGTAGAAGTCCATCTGGCATAATTAATTACATGCAGGTATTTGACATTTGTAATAGAGCAGTTTAAATAGATACAGCATATGCAATTTTGTGAAGTTTTTTTTTTAAGGCTTGCATCATTCAGTATGTCTGTTAATAGTGTGGATTGTGGCTTTGCTTTTCCGACACAGCACAACCCAGACAAATACCCCACAAACTAAGAATCCTCACCATGTGCTTGTTTTTCACTAAGAGCCCTATTAGAAAGAAGCTTGAAATTATTATTATGAATGCTAAGTGGTTTTTATATCATTGAAGTGATTATTTTGTTAAAGATTTTGTTTTGATTCAGGCATTTAATGAGTTCTTGGAACTTTTCTTGCTTTCCACTCTTTGCACCAAGGAAGTGGTGAGGTTGGTGAGAGCATGTGAAGTTAGCAGTTGGGACTAGAATTTGGTATGAGGTTGCATGGGGAATTTTCCAAGTTCAAAAAAAAAAAAATATTTCAGAAGAGAAAAGAAAACTCAGCTCAGGATGTTAAATCCCACTCGTGTTAGTGGCAAATAACTACATAAAAATAGCAATTTGGCATTAACCGCCCTAGCCGTATAAGGAGATTTTTACTGTAACAAAATTACTATCTTTGACATGAGAAACTAGGTATTCTCTGAGCTGTGTGAAGTTTCCACAGATCTACTCCTAGAAAACATTTCTCTGACAGAGAGTTTACTGTGGCTGTAAACAAAAGAGGAATTTTACTAGGGCCTAAATTTCCAGCCTTAAAAATGCTAGCCATATGACTTGGGAAGTCAACATGGAGATGCATTTCTACTCCTTCAGTATTTTTATTACTGGAGAACTACATTCCTAAGAGTTTGTTTTTTATTAAGTCATCCTATTTTTCCCGGCCTTGAAAATCAGTGCTAGCATAGAACTTTGTCAAAAACTGTGAGTGGTGCAGTTTTATTGAAAATCTCCTCAAACATATTTATCTGGAATAATAAAAGCTAAACAAACAAAATTCTCTCAGGATTAAGGATTTTCTTGGGTTTAAGAGTGTAGACTGATACTCAGTTTTTAACTGCGGGGCTGGGACCATTACAAATGTAAAGGGAAATCCTAGTTTTCATAGTAAATGACATACATTACCCAGGAAATGGTGACCTGCTTCTGCAGCTCTAGAAGGAGAGACCTAGATCAAGACTTGTATCAGCTCCCAGACACAGAAGCCTTTTGGGAGCCGTGAATGGCAAACGCCAATCTCTAACTGGAAACATGGGTGGAGTCACATTGGTGGAAGTGGCATCCGTGGCACAGGGTTTCCAACTTACAAGTGCCAAAATAATTGAAAGTGGTCACATCCCAAATGTGTACAGGTTACTAGTTTCTCATAAACTGAGATGTAATGATGTCAAAACAGGGCATTATTAGTTTATGTTATTATTTACGTTTCTTAGACATTCACTTGCCAATGATTAAAAAAAAAAAAGGGTGTTAGGCTACATCGGCTACAGAAAGTAAATACGATTTGTCATTTTAGAGTCACACATGATACACATTAGTTAAAAAATGCATTTTAAGTTCTGCAGTGGGACAGTGCAATTTTCTTTTTCTTAATCTGCTTTGAGTAGTATTTCTTGCACAAAGTTTCAGAAAGTCCACAAGAATGCTTTTGTTTTGCAGAGCACTATTAGAATCTTAGCATTAGTGGGAGCTTGTTTTTTTTTTTTTCTTCAATTTCTGCTTTCCTGTGGGATACACTTGTGATATTTTATTGATAAAACCAACAGTTTATCTTTTCGCTGATTTTTAACCTTCCCTGTAGGAGAAGATTACAGATCTATGGAATATTTAGTGCTGGTGATCTAAGAAGCAGACCTTGAACTGCTCAGTTTTCATCAGCTGTACCAAAGGGGAAAGAGCAAAAGCTTGTTTTTACTACTAAGCTGAGTGAATATGGCATGGAAATCTTGTAATGGCAAGGTATCAATTTGTAAAGTGATATATTTCAGAGGGGATACTAAATTTGACTGTGAATAAAAAGCTTTATAAATGGAACATTTAAGAGGCTATCTTTTACTTTTCACTGTAGGGTTGCCTTGACATGCATCATTTCAATTTGGCAGCCCCAGCAAATTGATGGAAGCAATTCAGTATGATAATTCAGTATTGCCAAGAGGCTTCTTCTGAGTCTAGTGTGGACACGTTCCATGGACAAATTTAAAGTCTAAGTGATAGAAAATGGATTTAATTCAGCTCTATATTGTTCCAACTTTACATCAAGACAGTCTTGGTATCAAAGGTACCCGGAGATCATATCCAAAGAGTACATGAACAACAAACTAGTTCTCAAGCGAAGGATCACCTTCAGTTTATGGTGGTATATGTTGCATAACAATGATCCAGAATAGACAGAAAAGAAGTAAAACTCAAATGTGGTTGCAAATGTATTTTTTTAAAGTACTAATTCTAGTGGTAAATTCTTAGCTACTGTTTACCAGCAGAGTCTGTTAAAGTAAATGAGCAGCTGCTGAGTTCTACAAGTGAAAAAGTAGTCTTTGGTAGTGTCTCATTTGATATGGATATTAATTCCCATGAATATAGCATAGCATTTGTTTTCTAGAATGCTTTTTTTTTCATTGTCACCTGAGTGTATTTTGCCCCCATGGGAACAAATGAGTCATTGTTTAAGGTAACGAAGTTCCTGTCCCCATTATTGAAAGGTGAGAAGGAGAAATGCCTAGTAACAAACACTGACAAGTTGGATAGCATAAACAATCTTTTTAATTTGTTGCCCTGGGCTGACAGACCTACTCCCCAACCCACACACAAGACAAAACGTGTTTTCTCCTGTGAAGTTTCCATGGAGAGAGCGATTCCTCAAGGCAGTTAATCACATGGGGTGCTGTCTGTGGATGTACACATTACACATCCACCTGCATGTTATAGATCTCTTGGTTGTCAGGAAGTTCTCTCAGTGTGTAACAGAATACAAAGTGCATATTACTGAAATGCTGTTGTTGGAGACTCTGTATAACATCAGAAGCTTAATTCTCTTTGCTTTAAGTCGGTTTAACTCTTCATTAAGGTCACAGCTGCAAAAATCTAGTACAAAAGAACTGAGAATTTGGCTTTATGTAGGTATGAATGTCTTCATGTAACAAAACCAGCACTAAAATATTTACTTCCCGTGAAATTTACTTGTTTGTTAAAGGCTACTTCCTCCCTGCTTTGACAATATTAGTTAAGCTTTGTTTACCTTTTATTATAGACAGAGTTTACTGTTCATACTTCCACACAGTGCCTCAACTTCTTATGTGTTTGGTCCCAGATGTTTGTAATTTTGCCAGCTTTTAACTACTTGTATTGGACTTTTTCATGTTTGGTCTCTGCCATGAATTCCCCAAAAACCAAAAAGGTTGAGTAGTTCTTGCAGTTATTGAAGAACATGGTGTGTAAAGTATACACCACATTGGAATGTCAGCTTAAAACTTCCAACCATCTTTCCCCAAAGGTTGTAACTCTCCTTCATTGGGGTAAAAATTTGAAATGCATTGTTAGGAGATTAAAAAGAAAAGTTATCCCAGTGAAAATTTATCCGGATAAGGGCTCTGGGGAAACCTCATAAACGGCTTGGTAGGTACTGGCCCTTACTCTGCTCATGTTCTGGTTTTCCCATGCATGGGAAGCTCCCAGCACAGTTCTGAGGCCACAAATTGCTTAGGGAGGAATATGGGCTTGAAAATTAAAGTCCAGTTTGTCTCAGATGATGACAGGGCTCTGTAACATACTATATTTGCAGAGTTGTAGATCTAGAACAACTTTGCCATTTTTAAGAGTGTTGTTTTAATGTAGCTTTATATTCATTTCAGATTTTTAAATACTTAATGTAGGCAAAGGATGCTCTTATGTGTATCTGATTCATTTGCATTAGGATCACACTGGAATTTAGTTTCGTACCAATTTAACTAAAATGGAATTAACTCACATGTGGCATCTCCCTAAGTGGTAACTCCAGTGTAAGGGTACCTCTTTTCATTGTTTTAACTATGTTGAATGTGTTAAAAATCTGAAATTTTGATTTTGTCTCAACTCAAAACATAAAGAAGGGTTACAGTTGTCAGACTGAGTTTGTTTGTTTGTTTTGTAAAAGGAGGTGCATTTATTTTTTTAAGCGGTGGAGCTGCTCCTTGCTTGAGCTGGTAAAATGAAGTCTGGTCCATTTTGCATATTCTTTTTAATAGGTGTTCTTGTGATGTGTAGAATGAAGTATCCTATTTTTTGGGAAGATACTCAGATCATTAAAGACTAAGAATTCGACCTCATTCCTTATATATAGAATTACACGGAAGACTTTTGGTTAGGTAAATGAGTAATTTCTGGGCATAGGTTAGTATTTCTAGATGTACCTGTACTTTTTGCTGAAACCAGGGCAAACTGCCCAGACCGAGACTTGGCCCACTTACAAAATTTAACAGGAGCAAAATAAGCTTGAAAAAAACTTCTTGTTTTGTTTCGTTTGTCTTTTACCACCTGGGTGAGGTTGTACTATCAGAAAAATTAAGGGCCAGATTTTGCCCATGGATTTTCTTGCACAGGTTTTCAGAATGCAAAAAGGCCAGTTTCTGATATTAACTACAGTGACTTCTGACTTGCAGAATTATCTGATGCCATGGCGCTTAGATTCCCGTGGCAAAAAGGCAAGATATAATTGAGCCAAGTCTTCAGTTAATGCGTAATGGTAATTTCATCTGGTCCAAAGAGAATTTGAGGTTCTAAGGCATTTAAGACAAAGCCTGCACTGGGTAGCTGGCTGGCCTCAGGAACCTCAGTAGTCAGTACCTCAGCTGGCAGAGATTAATAATGACTTACTCTACTCCAGCATCCCACCAACAACAGGGAAAAAAAAAAACCAACAAAAAAATCTGAAAGCTGATTCTCAGCTGGTGTTAACTACAGTGACTTTGCTGGCAATGCATGTGCGTTAACGCATTTGTGGTCCCCATGTTGCTAAAATATCTGAATATTTCTTTGACATAACTGCAGAGCACAAAGCTTAGGTTTTGAAAAGCATCTGGAAAATGAACCAGTCAACCATGAGCTTAGAAGTTTGTTATTTTTCTCTATTTAGTGTATCTTGTACTTCTTTATTTCAATAGTTTAGCTTACTTGTGTAAGTCAAGCTTTTTTTTTCAGTTTGTTTACGGCACAACAGAGAAGGTGGGTAAATTCTCATGTTTAATTATGTCAGTGCTTAAAGGCCATTTCATCTCTTTTTGAGTCTTTCAGCTGCCTTTCCTATGTTCACCTTTAACATAATTCAACTGTGTGGCTCTATGTCTGCCTCTGAAATTCAGTTGAATGAAAGAAATACTTCCAGAAATTCTTCAGGGCTCCTCACAACTCTGTGCTGCTTGAGCACATCTGTGTGACATTACCTAAAAGACAGTAATTGCTACAAAAACGAGATGTATTAAAACAGGGAGAACATCTTACAGTATGTTAAATTAGTTTAAATTAAAAGTGAAAGTGAACAGCATATACATCCCTGGAAACCGATATGAACTGTTGGGCTCCTTGGGAGCATCTTCACCCGTGTGTCTCCCTCAGTGCTCTCCACAGCGTCCTATGCACCCCTCCAGTGTGGGCAGCATTCCTACCCCAAAACCATCTGTTCACAATACACTGAAACAGATGTTTTTTTCCTTTAACCACTTCATACATCTCATCAGCAAAAGTGGTTAGTGGTGCTGCCTTTAAGGGGGCACCTCACCTCACCTCACCTCACCTCACCTCACCTCACCTCACCTCACCTCACCTCACCTCACCTCACCTGAGCAGGCCTGTCAGATGCTGTGTTTGCTTCCCAGCATATGTTGACCTGTACTTTGCTTCCTCTACAAGAAAAAGTGCAAGTAAAAGATCTCGTTTTCCTTGCATTTATATCTATATTAAGCACACTTGTGTCACTTAGTGGAGGAGCAGCAGCTTGGCAGGGAGGCAAAGTGGGGACTCGTTACTGAGTAAATGCATTTAATGCCTGAGGAGCCCCTTCCTTACAGTGTCTATCAGATGTGCTGTGTGGTGGTATTGTGTATTTATCATCTCGACACTCTCTTTTTATATGTCCCCAGTTTCTCCTGTGAATGGAGTGCTGTGGAGGCTGCTTGGGGTGGCATTGCTGGGGGTGACCCCGTGGTTAACACGGTCACCTGCCCATCCCTGCAGGCAGCCCCGGAGGAGGCAGTGGCTGAGGGGATAGCTGGGAAGGCGGGAAAGCAGATTGAGATGAGGCCCTTTGGCGTCAGCTCCAGGCGCTTTCGGCACATTTTTGCCGCCCTGTTTCTTTTCCACATGGTGGCAGCAGAGGAGCATCAAAGAGGCAGCGGCGAGAAGAGCTTCAGTCTCAGAGATCTGCTCCCGAGGTTCGGGGGGGGGGGGGGGGAACCCCACACAGAAAAAAAAACCAAACCAAAACCAAAAAACCCCCAAGCTCTCAAAATCTTTAAAAATGCAAAAATACTGCATTTCTGAGACAAGTGAAACTTCTACTCCACCCATCAGGTAGTCTAGTTAAAAATGCTGCTTTTTTTACCTTTCTTCTTTTAAACAAGCCTCGGTAGCAGACTGCACCATGTCTTTTGACTTTGGCAGATTTAGCAGCTTTTTATGAGCAACCAGTTAAATTTCCATATGTTCTGCTTAGTTTCTGTCTGATTTCCTGGAGAGGTTTTAAAAATGGTGTGTGTATATGTGTGTGTTTATGTATACACATAGTGTAATGTAATCTCTGCAAAATTAGAAAGTAATACACTGACTTCTAAATTCAGCTGAGTTTATAGACCTGTTTCGACTCTCACTTACACCTGTTTTATACTCATGGAAGGCTGCTAATGTGGATAGGTTTGCTCCTGATTTACGGTGGCGTAAGCAAGAAGCAGATTAGGTCCTTTATTCTTCCCCTCAGGATCCTGATAGGTGGCAAACATTGAGTGGAAAAGGGCAGCATTTCTCCACTGCAGACTGGAGAACAGGGCTCTAGCTGGTGCTCTGTGGGCTCCAAGGGCTTTGCGTTTCTTTGGGAATGAATGATTTTACCAGAAGGGCTAAGCAGGTGTTGCCTTGTTTTCTGTGGTTGCTGGTGGCCTGACGTGTCACACCGGGCGTGCTGTCTGAGGTGAGCACATCTGTGCAGTGCCCTAGCCAGAGTTGTCCCCTTCCCACTGTGTGGGAAAAGATGATCAAGGGCTGCATCCTTGGCCAGAAAAAATAGGTGTTCTTCTGTTGATGGAATGATGTTGAGTTTCACCAGCACAGGATGGTAGCCCCAAATACCTTTTTTTTTTTTTTTAAATGACTTTGTCTGGGAAATTTTTTTTAAGTTTTGCTCTCCTTAGCATTTGGTCACTAATTATTTTCATGTCTGTGCCTAAACTAGCAAATAAGCACATCACAGGTCCAAGAAGCTTGGATGTTAAGTCTTGAATCTTGCTTTAACTTATACCACTGTAAATTCTAGGTAGCCTAACTGATTCCTGTGTATTTCCACCATGAAAAATATTAAGATATTAGTAAAGACTGTTTTTAAGGGTTTCTTTAGACCTAAAATTTGATTCTGTTGTTTAATAAATCAGGTATGACTCTAATGAAATCACTGGTGTTATGTGGCTGTGAAATCCTGATGGGGGAAATAGCGCTTGAGTTCTGTTTTACATTCCGTGAGCAAACCTTCTGGTGATTCGCCTCTCCTGCCTCAGTTTGCCCACTGAATCTAGAGGGAATGCAAAATCGAGTCCCTTGGCTTCAGTCACAGCCCACTGACACATGTAGTTACTTGCATATTGGTTGTTCTTTTTTTCTGTCCAGAATTTCGGCAGTTGGAGTCCCTTTGAAGATTTTGCTCCTGAATCAACCCATTGGTATAAGATTACTGTGGCTGAATCTCCAGATGAATTCTCTGTTTCTATCTTGGAGTGTGAATGCAAAATACTCAGCTTCCAGAAGAAACCCTGTAAAGAATGAATCTGGTTGCCAAACCCTTTAGCCCTTTTTTTTTTTTTTTTGTTTTTCTAACTTCTTTTTAGAGGGAAAACACTTTTATGCATATCCATTGAGAAAGCAAGAACTTTTACCCTTTCTCCTCTTCCCTTTTCTTCTTACATGATGTGTCTAGACCTGTTCTATTTCTTATAACACTCCTGAGTAACACCATAAAGGGCATCAGTGTAACAAGATGGATTTCAGGACAGGGGCACAAAGTCCTCCATTAGGCAACCATGGTTTCTGCAGTTCATTAGAGTTGCCTAGTTCTGTTAAAAAATCCTGTCGACATCCCTAACTAATTAGGTTTATTGGCCCCCAAAAAGTCGTTCCATAACTGTATTCCTGTATTTAAGCTGTTGGTTTAGTGATAGCATTCTTATTTCAAACCAAAATGTGCCCATGTGCAACTTACAAGCTATTTGTTCCTGTGTCTAAGTACCGCTTTAGTTTAAATAGAAAACCCAGTTTTGATCCAACTGAAGTAATTTTTTTTCTAGTTTTGATCCATTACAATCTTTGTTATTCCTAGGTTTGCTTTGTGATGGAGGGAGTAGGACTACAACTGGTAGAAATCTGTCTTTAGGTGCTAAAATACCATACTAACACTCTGATCTCAAGTCCCAAGCAAAATTCCCAGCGACTTTGGCTTAGGTTTTGCCATCATAACTTTCAAAGCCCTTCTATCTTCTGGATCTGGAGGTGAATCTCTGCCCTGAATGCAGAACTTAATTTACCTTTCTACTAGTGAGTGCTTCTAAATAGTGGGTGCTATTTTCTAGTGAAAGAAGTAATTGGTCTTTTCAAGCTCAGCAGAGAGGCCTAAAACTTCAGTCAACACTGGATTGTGCCCATCGTCATGAGTGACTGGAAGAAAGGAGAATATTAAAGAGTAAATTTTTCTTTTTTTTTTTTTTCAATGAGGCAAATTGCCAAAGGGGAACAGCAGTTTGCCATCTCATGACTTTACAATGTTATCTACAGGTACAGAGACCTAACCCTCTTTAACCCCTCAAATCCTGCTCAAACAGCAGCAAACAAACCTCCCGGGCTTGTATTCTAGCCAGTGGCAGAGAAAATAGAACTGGGAAAAGAATGTGTCAACTCTTTTCGCTCCATTTCCCTGAAAGGGCAGCTAAGCTAAGTTCTGCCTTGTGAGGATAAGTCCTTCCATGGTTCCCCAGTAGCAGCTGGTACACAGAGCATTTTGCCATGGGGGATGAGGTTGGGTTTTTTTTCCCACAGTCCCTATGAGTCCATTGTTACTATTGTTGTCTACTATAGGCATGGAACATTTTTAAAATTTTATTAAATTAAATCCATTAAGGAAAGATTGGCAGAATCATTTGAATTTATATAATTTTGATTATAAGTTTATTATGCCTTGATGATGGATGAGTCAAGGAAACAGACATTTTTCATGACAGAATCAGGTTAACTTGCTGGTTGTAGTGAAGTATAATTTTCTAGCTGTCTTTAGTGTTTATGGCAGTGAGGCCTTTAAGTTTGAAGCCATAAGTGCTCTTCCCATCACTACCGGCTGAAGGAGCATTATTTTGAATTATGCCAGCTGCAGATGTGGACCCTCACGTGTGGGGCCATGTTGCCGGTGGAGCAATCTTGAATGGCAAAGTTATGGTTTTCAGCAGCATTTTAGCCAAATTTTAGCTGAAAAAATAAAGCACTTTCAAGGGCTTCTCCCCTTCCCTGTGTAGAAGTGTGAAGCGTTTTCTTTTTGACAGAGTGAGAGCTGTTTGGCATTGCTTCAGCTTGTTTAAGGACTGTCAAAACGTGTCAGAAGAAAGGTGAGAGAAGGTAATGCTTGCATGCTGCTAGACCACCTAGAATTTCCTTCTGAGTGCTCTTGCCTCTCCTGCTCTGTGCCTCATGCCAGACCTGGCCTTTTGTACTGCCTGTGGGTATTCTTTCGTTGTCCGAGGGTATATCTTCTCCCTACTGTCACCAGACCATCATCTCTGTAAATTGAAAGCTATAAAGAAGTTCTTTGTGGCCCTCCTGGCCCTGATGTTTTTTTTCCCCTCTTCAAAGGCATCTTACTCTGTTGTGCTCTTGGTCATGATTTAAAAATCAACAGTAATCCATTTCCTTTTCTGTTGGCTTTGGTGAGTGAGTATGGAAAATCATTTTGCTTCTATGAGTGTCATTTTCAGGCTCTTGAGGGCAGGGATACATGGTCACCAGAGTAGGGTCTTGAAACAGAATATGTTGTCCCAGTTTTGAAGAGGGTAAGGCTTATTAACAGGGTAGTTATCTTAACTTTTAATTTAATTGGCTGCTCAAAGTGAGCTACAGAGCTTCTTAGTGTCATTCACAGAAGGGGCAGCGTTGCTAGGTCAGGTCATTCCAATCTACATGTCATTTTGTCCCTATGTCATAAGAGAAAATTCTGCACTTGTGGTTAGACTGGAAGATTTATCAATTTTAATGTATCTTGTTCCCCTCTTTCCTTTTGTTTCCCTTTGTTCTTATTAACAAATACAAACACAAGATCCTAACAAGAAAGTCTGGCTGATGTTTTGGGGGGATGAAAGGCAACAATCCTATTAAGTAGTCACTAGAGATGAGATGAAGAGGTTCCTCAATGACTCCCTTGTAAAGGCAGAATCCCACTGCAGAGCAAGTAGTCCCAGTTTCACTGACACAATGATTTCAGACAGAGTCATTGGGCTTCTCCAGATGTTTGTCCAGATTCTTCTCCAGATTCAGCCAGTTGCTCTTTTTCTGTTTAAAACTGACAGTTAAAACTGTTTAAAAGGGCTCCCTTTTGCAGATTATTGCTTGAAGATCACAAAAGACACTAATAAGAATATTAAAAATAAGAAAGTAAAAAATTAGGCAAGAAATACAAAGAAATGGAATGCATAACCCTCTTTTTCCTCAGTATTTACCTTGGAGTGTTCCCCTCAGAGATCATCCTATAATGTCAGCTCTGTTTACTCCTTGAGTAAATGTCTGGTGTCACTTTAATAAATCAGATGAACTCTGCTCAGAGAGATATGAAGCCTGTCATTTGATCATTAAGATTATTTACTGTAGGGTATGTAGCTGAAATACAATAGTAATGCAGACACACAAAAACCTGAACTCCTAAACAGAACAAAATTAATGGATGAAGCCTGACATAGTATGTTTTAAGGTAAAAGGACATAAATCAATCAATACCTAGTTTAGATCATTGTGATGGTGTTTGATGCAGAACCTTCTGAGCCAATCCAAAATAGTACAGCCTGTTTTAAGTAAATCAGCACAATACATAAGACTAATTTTTATGGGCCATCTGTACATAACAGGCTGCTTTCAGATATTTTTTCCAAACGCTATGAGATGTAACTTGCAGCTCACAGAGCAGTGTAGGCAGTATGAATCTTAGGTGTAGGTGTATTTACAATTGCAAAGCTGTGCTTTTACCCATGGAGTTTGCTTTCCTTAGGGGGAAGAGCAACATGATATTGACACATTATCACCTGCATTTCTTTGTTTCTGTACCCTAGAAATGGGTTGTTTACATTTTGTCAAATTCATTTGTGTCTTCAAAATTAGAGTGCGCGTAAGGGAAATATGTCCCCAGTTGGCCCCAGAGGTTGTAGTTGGGGAATATTAAAATTTTGTTTGCTTCTTGCTTTCAGGATGCAAATAGCTTTTCATTACACTTATAAATGTTGCCAGCATGATTCCTTGAGAAGCCAACAGACACCGACAGAGACCTGGCAGCTCTCTGACTTTGCAGCTCATGCAGCTTAATCCTGATTGAATTCCTCTGTGGCTGAGCAAGGCCCAGAGCAAGGGGAAGGCTCTTATATTTAAATGTATAATGAGATGGCACAGAGGGTCAGCCTGCATTCTGAGGGAGGATCTACAGGTGCTTTCTGACAGTGTTCTGTATAAGCTGTGATCTGATGTGCATCCGGATATCATTCAGAAGGGACAGTTAAACTGTGAAGGGTTGAGGTGTTCCTGATAACTTCTTCAGGATAAGCTTGAGTGGAGATTGATGGACTAGCACGTCCACATTAAGAACCGGACTCTTTTCTCTCGCTCCAGGCAGGTTCTGCTTCTGGCTAAGCAAAAAGGGGACCTGCCTGTTTATTACAAGTGCTTCCCCACACCAGGAGTGCCCTAAGACTTTCACTCTGTGATCCTCAGGTGCTGGAGAAGTAATTGTAGGATTGGGGTGAATGCTGTCTTCCTCCCTAGGTTTTTGTGAAGCCAGTGGGGTGCAGTTAATGCCCTCAGGAGCTGAATTTCACCATGGATCTGCTGCCTGCAGAACCTTGCACACTTGTGGGATCCAATTGCAGGCCTTGATCTAAGCTGTATTAAGTTTCACAAGGAAGTCTGGGTCAAAGTCTCGAGCCTTGGTGTGTAGCAGAGCTATTGAAGATGTGCTTAGCTTTATATGTATGAGTAATCCTCACTTCTCCTTCCACAAGAGCAGTGAGAAGTGCAATTACTCAGGACAACAGAAGTCATAGGAAAACATGGACATGTGTTCTACAAAGAGCTGTTTTATAATCCCTTCTCTATTGGCAGCTTAGATTGGTGTCCTCATACACCTGTAATATGTATGATTCAAATGGGGTTTGGTGGTTGTAATTAAGCTAAGGCAGACTGGGGAGAAAAATATTCTTATTTGGAAAAAAAACCATCTGAGGTGTTATATCCTATGTTCCTCTGTTCTTCTGTTGACATTTTCATGTTTGTAAAATCTCACAGTTTGATTTGTTGATTCCACAAAATCATCAAGGGACTGAAATACCTTGAAAGACTGTTTGCCATGAAAGCAGATAGTGTGAAATGTACTGGACCACTCTGCTAGTCACTTGAAACAGTAAAAAATTAAATAAATATGAGAGAGAAAGAGTGGTGGGGAAATGACAAAACAAGCAGTGGGAAATACCACTCTAAATTTGTGTGGCCTAGGATCTCCAATGATAGGCTTTTATCCCATTACATCCAATTGACATAGAACTTTATCATTAACAAGTTGAGAAGTATTTACTCCCTGAAATATTTGGGAAATTTTAGTGACTTTCTTTTCATGAAAAGGATTGTTGAAAGGACTATTACGGCCTGGCTGACATGTAACCTGGGAAAATGATCCAGCAGTCTTCAAAGTTAATGAAATGTCATTTGTCATAGGCTTTGCAGGTGTGACTCTGTTTCTATGTTATAATACGTGATGGAGTAATAGTTGGATTGCAGGCCTGTTGCCAAGCATAATGCACATTCTGCGAGTGTCACTGGTGCAGAATTGCAGAAATCTTACTAATAGTGAGAAGTCATGAAATGCATGATCTTTCTCTTCTAAGGGCAAGCAAGGCTACTCCACAACTTAATTTTAGCCTTGCTGTTTCCACAGTCAGGATGATAACATTCAACATTGGCTTTCCAGTGTCTTCCTCTGAGGGGTTAATTTTGAAAGGCTTCATTATTTTATTTTATTTTATTTTATTTTATTTTATTTTATTTTATTTTATTTTATTTTAAAAATTTTATTTTTAAAATTTTGTTTTGTTTTTTTATTCTTGTTTCCTCCCCTCTCCTAGCCAAGAATGGCATGAGTGCACTGGCTCTGGAAGAGTGTTTTGTAAGGAATTTTTTGGTTTACTCCCAGGCCTTTGCACCATGTCAGAGCAGAAGAGATGGCATTTATTCTAACTACGTGACTGAGGATGGGAAAAATTTTCAGCTGGCTAACAGTAGCTTTACCAGGACTGTTAGTGGCAAAGGTTGAGATACGAAAGCTGCTGAAGTAACTTGCATACAGGAATGTGCTGTTTGCTAGAGCTCTAATTGCAACAAATAGTGCTGTGTTCCTTTTCAGTGCCAGATGTTTAGTTGGGGTAAATCCCTGACTGTAAATATTGGAGAAATTCAAAAGGGAAAAAAAAAATACCCAACCTCCTTCAGTTTATCTTGTTAAAGATTTAGTCTGTTACTTCTTGCAAATTACGTTTTCACGTGGTCACTGTTTGGATATTTTATCTGTACTTGCTCTCTCTGAGCAAGAAAGCAGAACAATGGAGAAGGGTAGGCTTGATTCTTTGCTGATATGCAGGGCTGATACCCCTGTACACCATTTTCTGAATTGTTTAGTCAATTATACACAAGCCTTAAAATCTTCCAAGCTTGAAGTGCCTAACACACTTGCTTAAACATCCAATCTGAGGTACCTGGAACAAGCCGGTTCAGAGAGAAACCTGGAAATGCCCTTTATGCTTTTGCGTATTTCTGCTACTGCACATTTCTGTCCCTCTCTATGATGCTGACCCTCACAAGTAAGTAATGCTTTAATAACCCCTTCTGAAAGGGGCAGGCAAAGTACAGGTCTTCTACTGCACCCCTTTTTTTTTTCCCCCTTGGTTTTTGGTTGTTCTGGGGGTTTTTTTGTATTATTTATTACAGATTTACATGGAAGGTGAAGCCCATCCTTACTTCTGTAGGCTCTCATATGCAGAGAAGTTTAATTTTGCTGAAGGCCTAGAGACTAACCTTTACCCATGTGAGCATAGCACCACCCTGTTGCACACACTTTACCTTCTAAGTAATGGAACTACTTGCATAGCACCCTTAGTGCTAAATGCTAAAGGACAAGGATAGATTTTGTAGGTATGTTTAGCAGAATCAGATGTTGTATTGAAATCTAGTTCTTAAATTATATTTTTGTTCTGGTCATATTAAAAATAATAATTTTTTTATGATAGTTCTTCGTATATGTTTATAAATTCTTTTCTGGTTCAAGAAGGCCATGGATTCTGTTGTCCTAAATTTTATGTACCTTTAGAAGAACTGAAAGAATCTTCTAGGTCTATGTGGATAACCTGGCTTGAATGAGTCATGGAGATACATGGCTTGAATGCGTCATTATGTAGCCTCATCCTAGCTTGTAAGCTCCATGAACCTAATTTATATTTTTTAGAAGTTTGAAGCTGTTACAGTCAGCTCCTAAGTAATATAGTGTGTACCTTACAGGAAGACTAGTGAACACAAAATACTCTTTTTTTTTTTTTTTTTTTTTTAAACAAAATATACCCCCTGTGGCCCCTCACCTTCCTCCATCATTGGTACTGAGATCAAATTTCAAAAGAATTCTAGAAGCATATTGAATTTCAGGTTTTGTTTTCCCATAGCAGTGATTCTGGCCAAAAAGCTTTTTAATCAAAAGGACCAACTGTAACCTTGTTAATAACTACGAAAACAATGGCCAAAGGGAAAAGACCTGCCAAAAGCTACAAGTCATTTCTGTTGGCAGAATAATTGGTAGATCATTATTTTGGTTGAAAACAATGTGATTTGTATTTCTAATTTTGTAAAATTACTTAATTAATAACACATGGTCAGCAATGTTGATTGCAGAGTGACTCTTGACAGAGGACACTTTTAAAGAAATGTTATGGGAGCAAAGGTAGGATTACGCAATAGCTGAGCAAATAAGGCCATGACTGCTGTTCAACAGATGATTCTGCCCTTCTTGGGAAGGCATAAATTATTATGGTATCCTTGACATTGAAACACAAGACACCGTAAAGAGGACAGAAGGATATATTCGTGACTGTGGGATCAACACTAGATGCAAACTCAGTTAATTGCACTTGGGTTGACAAGTAGAATCATCTCCTTCTTGTTAGAGGAGAATGCTACTGCATGGCTGTGCATGGGAACTTTTGGGTATTAAGAAAGTACCTGAAGGGGAATTGTATACCCACAAAAATAAGTCTAGGGAATGATGCTGGTTCTGCAGGAGTAGTAGTGTTGTCAGTGTTGTGCAAGTGTTTAGGCTGGCTTAGGCTTTAGTATTTATGTGTGTCCATGTTTGTGAGCAGAGAATGTGGGAGCATTAGGGGAAAAGGAAAGTGTGGAGTTACAGCCCTGGCCTGTAAGGAGCCCATGGTTCACAAGACAAAAAATCCAAATCCTTTGTTGCAATCCAAAAAATGGAAATTCTTAAAACTGTCCTTGTTTCTCAGTGCATGCCTTTCTCGCACTGGTTGCTGGCTGCCATGAGGCCGAATGTGCAGCACAACTTTCCGCTTACTTGTTTCTTTTGTGCAACCTGACTGTGTTCCTTCTCCTGAGCAAACCAGCTCACAGTGAGCCTGGAGAGGAAAGGGTGAGAGAGAGGAAGCAGAATACAGGAGTTTTACTTCTGCTGAAACCATACAAACCACCAAGACGCCTGCTGCAATTATCCAGAACATCGTGGCTCTTGGGATGCCTGCAAGTGCTTGTCTGCTATGTTATGTAAAGTACTTGATTAGCTATTGTTTCACACTGATGAAGGAGGTTGTTCTCACCATGACTGAGATCTTCACAACCTCTTTTCTGTAAACCTCGTCTTTTTTCATTATATGATGATAATTATTTCCTTTTTGTAGAGTGCAGTAGCCTAAAACCTATGTACATTGAGTGCCAGGGTTTGAAACCATAATAACGCAAATGCTCACCTTTGAAGCCATTATTCCAGTCATTACAACACAGTTTATTCCTCTAGAGGACATTAACATTTGAAAATGTGTCAACTAGAGTACGAAATTTATCATGATCATGAACCATCTGCCAACTCATTAGAATATAACATTCTGATTTCCAGTATTAATCTAATACTTTACAGCCATATATATTTTTAAGTCATTTTAGTTTCTAGCAAATTGTTTTTGAAGGCCAAAGCAGTATGTCCTGATGTGGGAGAGATCAGGTAAAGAGCCAAATGTGTGGTCAAAGTGCTGCTTACAAAGGCTCAATCAGCAATACAAGCAATGGCAAAACTACTGGAATGGGGGCAAAAAGGAGAGGAATAGATATTAAAAATTTCTTTATATAGTTAAGGAGCAGTTTTAAAATGTCCAGTCTCTAACAAAAGAATGTATTGGAACTATTCTGCAATAATGGAAGGGAGTTAAAGCTGCAAAGAGTTTCCGAGTATCACCTTGCTAGAAGTCTGAAAATTCCTGGTAACTTTTCCTGTAAGTGAAGGCTCATACTTCAGCTCAAGGTGTAATACAGCAGTTGGTGGTTCTGCCTATTTTTTCAGCAAAACACTTCTTGTAATGGTAATAATGCTGGTATTGGAATGAAAAGCTTTTTCAGGATTTGAATAAATGCGGTATGTGAAAATGACTAAAGCATGTGATGACTTTTACTGGCAAAATCAGGCTCCCTGAAGATATCTTGTTTTTGTTAGTACCTGAAGATCCACTCAACAGATGATGTTGCAAAATCATGCCTTTTAGGGTGTTTCAGATTATTAAAATATGTTACGTGATGTTACAAGGCTGAGAGAAAGTGTTCCTCGGTTTGAAGTTGGAATTTACATCTCAGCTGAGTCCTCTTCCCCCACCTTGAAATGACCAAACTATTTTGCTATTTGATTTACCTCACTTGTCAGTGTGCCAAAGGGCTTTATATGAGAGAAACATTTGCAGAGAGGTGTATTAAATCCCGAGTGGTTAATTACTTGCTGTAATTGTGATCTTAGCTGTATGCTTTGTTTTTTCATCACAGTAACTCCTAGTTTGAAAAAAAGAGTAATAAAAATGCATAGCACTGGGATGAAAATGGATATTTGGTCTTGCGATCAGTAGGTCTGCTCCAAGGAGTTAAAGGAAGTCTTAGGCAGACAGCTTCAAACTGATGCTTAAGGAGCTGAATGATCCCAGAACTGGTGCTTTTCTGTTGCCTTCAGTTCAAATCTGGTTTTCTCCAGAACACTTTTTTGATTCTTCAGGAAGAGAGAAAGATTGAGAGAATAGTTAATGCAAACAGACAGACACAGCTGTGCAGAAGAGTTAATGGAAAAGCAGTGGCAGGAAGAAGGGGAGGAGGGGAAAATAATTCCTTTCTTTGCTGTGTGAAAACGCAAAACTTTAAAACCTCTGCCTAGAAAAAAAGGATCATAATTCAGAATAGCTTCATAAACAGAACTTTGTAATAAAAGCTTAATTTATAAAGTCTAACTAGATGCCGTACGTGTGTTACAGATGTGAGTACAGACACGGTTACAAGCCCCTGCTCGAAGAGGTAGCCTCGCGCTGCCTTGGCACCGTTGGAGATGTGAGCTGCAAGTGTTCCGTGTGGTCCAACCGGTGGCCTGAAGGCCAGCTCCAGGCTTCTGCTCTGATCCATCTGGCCCGCCAGCTTCTTCCCTGGAGGAGATGGGGAACAGCTGTTTTGAGCTACAACTGTACATTCCAGCAGCTGAACTTGTCCTCCAATATAGAGCCAAAATGCTGCTGCTGTTGACAGGAGGTGTGTGGTTTTGGGGCAGAATTAGTTGCTACTGAGGGGCGGATGTCCAAGGGATTCTATGCAGCACCCATTGTGTCTGTGGCAGTGCCTCGTTGCTGGTGTTGCGTGGAAGGTCTTAAGGCACTGCTGTAGTGGGTTGGGGAGAGAGCTGGCTACTGCTGGGAGGGAGAGACAGGACGCAACCCATGGTGAGGAAGGCGGGAGGGGAAATTGTAATTGAAATCCACCCCCTGTAGCTGTTGAGGTTGGACCACCCTGTACTATCTACAATAGCAGGGTTCAGTCAGGGGTGTGTGTGTACCTACCAGGCACCCATTAGAGATGCTGTGTCCTTGCATTCTCTGAGAAAGAGCAAGTCTGCCTGACAGGAGCAGGATGTTGTCCTTGTCCTCAGAATAGCTGTCCTGGCTGCCTCTTACAAGACACAAGCATGTGCTACCCCCACTGGTTCAGAAGCCCTGGCCCCTCCTTATGAGAGCTAGTGCCCCACTGAATTCCAGAAAAAAGGCATTTGGAGAATCTCGGGTGGGAAACATGGAGAAATGGATGCCCCAGCAGCGAGGCAAGACAAGGAGGGGAAACTTCTGCCCAGTCTTCCTGCCAATATGTGTAAATCAACAATAATCCGGCCTTATGAAGGGCGCGTGAGGAAGTACAATGATGTGTCGCCAATGAGAATAAACAGCAGCCAAAACTCAGGACAGACTTGGAAGTAAAAAGTCAAAGGTGTAATTTTTTTATTCCTTGCTTTGTATGTCTGTATTTGGACATACAGGCAAAAGAACAGAACAGAAAACCTTTCTCCCTGAGTCCCACAAAGGAATATGCACCTGACAGTGCAGGAAATTTGTGCTTTGTCCAGGGATTTTACTGGCCATTATTTTCTTCTTCCCTCAGGGATGTCACAATGCCAATGGAATGATGGAGACGTGTATAAACAAAATGTGACTCAGATCTGCTTCAGGATATGTCTCTATTATTACCAATTTATTTTTTGTTAATTATTACATTTGCGCTCATTCTCTGCTCATCACCAGATATAACAGTTTTGCAGCCTTTCACCTATCAGTTTTACAGCAGATAACACATGACTGGATCCAGCCTCCTTGCAAGCACAGTGAAGGCACTATCTATCCCCGCAGCAGTGAAAGGATGAGGTGGCAATGCATGATTTTGCCCTCAACTGTCCTGCTGTGAACTAGAGCTAATCCTCTAGTGGAGTTATACCTTCGTGGGCTGTGAGGATCTGACCTGTTGTATCTTATAGTTTGTGGAGCAGTTTCTGGTTTCCCTGATTTGGAAGGGGAGAAGGAATCGCGCGGTTAATGACTGCTGTCTGAGCCCTACTAAATTAGAGCTACTTATCTAAGTACAGCAGGAAGGCTCCGTTCTTGGCTGGTGCACTAACTGTAAATGAATGATCCAAGTTGCCTATGCTTATTTGCAAGATCACTTACCTTCATATATAAAAATCCTTCTGCTGGATCCAACCCCTTTTTCTTCCCAGTATTACTGTAGAAGAGATTCTGATTTTCTCCTTACCTGGTGCCATATGCAGGCCACTAGCAAGGGGAGCGAAGCTCTGTATTAGATGTACTTCTCACAAGTGCACAACAATTCAGCAGAAGGGCTGAAGTCATGGCCAAAACAACTTGCTCTATTTTTGAAGGGTTTTTTTCCCATGGCTTGCCCAATTCTGTGATAGCTTAGGGTATGTAAAATTATAGTGGATGATGCCTGAAGGTCACAGCAGGTCAGGTAGTATCAATGCTGGTATTTCTTGTCTGAGTTTCTACAGAATACATTGGTCTATAGCTACCAGATGGTATTCTCAGGACCTAATGTAAAGCACTTCATGTACCACATACAACTTGTCTTAGGTTACAATGTAACATGTAACCAAAAGTATGCATTCTATCACCATCTGTTAAAACCAGATGGGGTGATGTTCTTTATCTCTTCCATGACACATCCCTGATAACTCCCTCCAGAGGGATATCTTTCTGTTAATGGGCCATCTAGCCTCACTGCATGATTCATAAAATTACATCATCCCATTGTGAGATGTTCTGCCCAGGGGGAGGAACCAAGCATTCCTACCTGGATATGATCTGAGGTTTGGAACACCGCAGTCAGCCCTACCTACTGGATTCCCAGGGGACAAGAGCTTCCGCTGGACCTTCAGGTGAAGACCAGACCCTTCTACAGGATCACTGCTTCAACAGGACCACTTCATCTGGACTGCTACCACCATCCTGACTAACAGGGTGTCAGGTTGTATCCTGACTCTGTCAGTGTTCTTGTACTATTGCATTTATTTTAATTTTCCCGTTAAAATATAATTCTGACTTGCGATCTCCCACTGGTTTGTTTTCAAACTAGTACACAACTGCATAAACAGGTTTACAAACTAGCCCTGTAAACACCCAGTTGGCAGAGATCTGTGTTGGTATCACTCACTACTTGCAGCACCACCACTGAGCTCTCCTGGCTCCATCCCAGCTGAGGGAACTCAGTCAAACAGAAGAATCCCACCTAAACTTCTGGAAGGGACTTTTGACATTATTTTTTCATTGCTGCTAAGGCTGTTTGGGGTGTGTGGAAAATGTCTTCAGCTCTGAAGAATGGCATAGTGTAATGTGACAACAAACACTGTGAAGGTTATCAGTGATACAATCAAATCTATCTGTGGGACACAGACACTCACTGTACAGCTAATTAAAACTTGTTTCTTCTCTGCCTGTTCTCGCTCAGTGGCCATTATTTAGAACTGAGCAGCAAGGCACTGGAGCGGAAAGTTAACTCAATATTTTAGGACTAGCTCTGTCCAAAACCTTGTATTAAAAGAAACCACACACTCTTTTTCTTGTGGGCTGCACAAATGGCAGATCACGAAGCCATTTGCAGGAAATTTTCCTCTGCTCATAAGGTCAGTTATAAGACAGGCATCTGGAAAAAACCCAAAACAATTGAACAAAAAAAACCCCAAAGAAACAAACAACCCCAAACGAAACCAAATAAAAAGCACCACCAGACTCCAAAAACTTGTCCTTTTTAAATTTCTTTGAGCTGGTCACATTATTGCAATGGCAATATATAAACTCTGTCTTGTCCCATAATAGAATGTGCACCTGGATCTCAAATTATCTCCAGCATTGATTTCTTCCGTATTATGTTTTTTCTTTCTTCCCTTAGTGTCCATACAGCTGCTTGAAAAGAGGGCCACATATAAGACAGGAGACTGGTGAGTTTTGAGGCCAAGCTCTGTCAAGGCGGTGCCTGTGATTTCAATGGCATTATGGAACAGTGAATGGGGTACAATGCTGTTCCATGTTTGGTGCAAAGAAGAGTTCAACACCTGTCCCCAGCATGTGGGCAATCCTTGCTGGTATGGCACTGCTATGACTTTTGTTTCCAAAAGCAGGACTTGTCCAGCCAGCCAGACGATGATTGCTAGAGTAGGACTGGTCTGTGAATGGTACCAGTAATAGCATTTGTACCGCGGAAGCGCCAAGGGCCTCTTGCCCTGCTATGCTAGGCATGGCACATATGTAAAGCAAGAGTCACGCAAAGGCTGATGAAGAGTCCTGGGGAAGTGAAGGACTGTTCAAGGTCACACAACAGGTTAGTAGTTCAGCTGGCAGTAGAATTTGGAGGGGAAACTCTGCTGCTATGGCAGCTCCCCTGTTGAATCTCTTTAATTTCTTGAAGCCAGGATTTTTCCTCTAGATCCAGAGATTGTTTTGCTTATTAAACTGCTTGAGCAAGATTGCTTTGTTTTGGGACCTGTTGAGTGCTTTCCCATTCCTTCCATAAGGCAGGCATATGTGGGTTGCATCTGCTAATTCCTGGTTGGTACCTCAACGGTGGATTCCCAGACCTGTGCTGGGCTGCTTCTCAAAGGTGATGGTATTGCTGACCGTCTCCTTCTTCACTGTGTAAATTCAGGGAATGACATAGGGAAATCCTTTCTCCCCAGCTGATAGGAAGGGAGTGTGGGGTACATGTGGGGGTTTTTTTGTCAGTTGACGTCAATATTAGAAACATCAAGTTCTATTGGCATGGTATTTTTGACAAATAGACCCCTGTATTCTCCACTGTTCCCTGCTTCCTCTTCCACTGTGTGGTTTCACAGCAGCAGCTGTTGATGGTACCTTTCTCTTGTCAAGCTTGCGATGTGTTCTCAGTAGTTATGTGATCTCTGAGATAAAGTAGCTGACATAAAAGGTTGGGATTTGAGAGTTTGCTCTTGACTCAGTCAAAATCAGAAGAGTTTGACATGGAGTATGACCAGACTGTGAAATATGAGTCGTGATTCTTGCATGCAGCCTGTGACTTTTGGTATACAGAATCTCTGCCTTTTTAGGCAGACATTTAGCTCTATTTCAGTGCCTTCAGGAGCTGCAGAAGTCACTGTGTCTCTATGTACCAGTGTCAGAACTCTAATGGCCTACTTTCCCTTTTTAGAAATGGTCACCCTTCGTGTCTCTGAACTTGCCTGGCTTTGGCGCCTGGCCATGAGATCTTGTCATGCCTTTTCCACTAGATTAATGAGACCTTTAGTACCAGAAATATTCCCCTTGTAAGCACTGATCATATCTTCTGATACATTTAATAGAGCCCAGTTCTATTTTCTTACCATAGTTCAGACTCCTTGGCTTAAATCACTGTGACTTCCAGCAGTCTGCATCTCAATCTCTGCTTTTCAAGGTGTAGATAGTGGTACTCAGGGTTTTGTCTTCCTGTTTTCCATCATGTGGTTTTTTGCAAGCTGTTTTATGCCAGGGACATTTTCCTCATGATAGCTTTGCAGAGTTTCTGGCCTGTGAGTTCTTGACCTGGGCTGGGAATTTGAGGTGGTTACTGAGATATAAGTAACAAAATCAAAATAAATACATTCTAACTCGGAGCTTGCTATGTTCCCCTCCAAGTTTTAATACTCATTCAATTACGAAAATAGCACATTCCCACACTGCTACTCAACTTGAATTAAAACATCATAATGCAAATAATATTTTTATTAATTGTTTAATTCCTAGGAAACACAGGGAGAAGCCTTTCAGGTAAGTTTCCAAATTTGCAATACTGATGATCTGAGAGGAAGTGGTTGTTTGCCATGAAGTAAATTATGCACTAGAGAAGCCTTTAATATTCTTATTTAACATCCAATATTGGTGTATTTATTGCTCTACAGAAGCTGCAGTACTGTAATATGCAAATCAATTAAAACTATAATTAAAGTGAATAATAGATACAAGCACCAGGACTTGTGACAAAATGTATGTGTATATATATATAGAGTCTTCAGTTTCTTTGTCTCCACTCTGCAGTGACTGATGCTATTTTAAGAACAAAAGAAACTTCTCTGGGCATAGAAGTTGCAGTAAACAGAGTAATTTGGCTGTTAGCCTGTGTGAGCTACAGATGATGCATCACTTCTATTTGATCTTTTAAAATAAGTCTGTTTATGGTTTGGCCAAGCACACAGAGAAAAGCTTGGAAGAAAGGGCATCCTTCACACCATTCGCATTCCCTGGCGAAATGAGAACTGCTCGGTCAGGATTGAAAAAGTAGGTGGCGGTGCCATACAAGATCCAGGAAGCTGGATTTTCATCAGTGTTCAAGAGGCAGCAGTTTCCAAGGAATTGTTTGCTCTATATGTTTGCTGTGTGTGTCATTTGCAGCAGTGTTTTTCAAGCAGGCAAAGGCCAAGGATTCCATTGCTCAAAAAGCCAGTACCAGCTAGAATTCCTGGATGCTGAAAGTTGTGGAGGTTTTTCCCCTTTTCTGAGGTACCTAAATAGGAGCCATCCTCCAGAAAATACTGCCCTTCCTTTGCTGTTGGAGGGGTAGCTGGATCCTTATACCTGCTCTGTACAAATGGCAGGTCAAAGAAAGTTAAATCCTTCCCAGTGGCTTGGAATAAAGTGGCAAAGTGATTCTGACTGCTTCAGCTTCCCCAGAATCACAGAAGTAATGTCTAACACAAATGCCCTGCATGATGCTGTAGCACAGAAGGTCTCTGTGCTGGCTGTCATCCTGGAAACACCCAGAAGGGAAAAGCAGGAAACTGCTGCCTGTGCTACAGGCCCTTGGCTAGAGAACCCTGATATACCCACATTCCCTGTGGGTCTGGCAGGGAGCAGGCTCCATGACTTTCCACAGAGTACATCATGCACCAGTGGATATATATATATATCAAAACTACAGCCAGCCTTCCTTCCCATTCCTTACCCCAGAATTTAGGAAAACGTCTGTCGTTGACCATCTTCAGCATCATATAACTCTTGATGAACTCTCAACTATGTGGGCTGCTACTTCAGATCTTTTCTCTTTTCCATTGGCCTGTTGTAAATGGAGGAAAAACAGACAAGTGCAGGCAATCTCAGGTTTGTGGTCAGGAGTAATTTGATATGGGTTTTGATATGGGAGGAGAGGATAGGAAGACAATCTTTTGCTGGCTTCTTGTGTTTTGAGCTGGGAAATTGGAACAGTAATCCTAGGACTCTCTGAACCTGGTTTCTCTCACAGTAGCCCCAGCACATCCCAGGGATATGTGGCAGATTCTGCCTGCATTCTGCTCTGTAATGGTTCATGGCAAGACTTCAACAGATCTCTGCTTTTGGTTCTTGGTTCAAGTGTAGTATTTATGGCTGGGTTTGCTTGTAAAAAGAGCTATGCCTTTAAAGGTTATTTTGGGGACTTTTTTCCCCTGAAGTAGAGATATTACAAGAATATCTTGGACAGTTTCTTTTTCAAACTTGGTTGACTGTAAAGCAAATGATGAGTTTGAATCCAAGTGATATTTTTCAGTTTGTATCTGAATTGAGACCGGTTCATATTCATATAACTGAGCTCCCTCAGTCAAATTAAATACAGATCCCTTTCTTGACCTAACTTCTGTTTTAAAGGAATAACATAAAAAAACCCAAGTAAAGTAAAATCAGAAAGAAAACAATGTCTTTGTCACAATGTTTGCCCAGAGTTCAGGTCCACTTGGGCTATTACTTAATCTCTAAGATAGGATATCAGTTCACAAGTAGACAGTTTAGGTGGAATTTCCTTTCATTTGTAATTTTGTGTTAGTCATTCATGCTGTTTAGAGGTTGCACAGAATATAGTATCATCCCTAGGGTCCTGTTTTATGAGTTCACTAAAATTAAGCTTGGAGAATTATCTGGCCAAAACCCAGAGTTGAAACCAGGGTCCCTTGAAGGAACACAATAAAATAAATGAATAGAGAAGGATAAAATAAAATAAATAGGGAAGGATAACCTTTCATCTTCAGCTTACATTTCTAATCCATGTAATTAAAAATTTTGCAAAAAAATTTTCTTTTCTCAAACTTCCTTCCTCCTTCCCCCCATATCTCTACGTGAGCCCCGGTTTGAAGTTATCCATATGAACTACAGACCACAGTTGCCCTTCCAGATGCACCATGCCTGTGGCTCAGATTTTGTGGTGGTGGAAGAAAGAGGAAAACAAACCAAAACCCACCAGTGTTGGAAAGCAGTTTTCCCGCTTACTTTCTTTGTGATTGCCTAACATACCCTCGATAAACAAGACAAGGGAAGGCTGTCCTTTGCATACAAGCAAGGTATGTTGGGAGCTCCATGCTAAGTGCCGAAGGCAAAATAATGAAATAACAAGGGTTCTTGGAAACAGAAATTAATTTATCTTGACTTATTGAACTACCTGCCCCAGTGCATGGAAGAGAGGATGTGAAAGTTGCACTGTTAGCCAGGTGACCAGCAGGCCTATTTCTGGCAGAAGTATTTAAGCCAGAGACAACTAGAATTGATACCACGAAGGACTGTTGCTTAAGGTAAATTCTTGTCAGTGGTGCTAGTGACAGCCTTCATCTCCTCTAGTTTGGAACTCTTTACCAAGCAGATAGAGAGCAGACTTTGTGACCATCCCAAGAACGGGATCGATATATAGCTCGTTGTAGCTGCTTGCACAGTTCTGAGGCAATTTCTGTTTACCTCTTGTTTTTAATGATTTAGTGAATCAGAGACAGATGGTTGATGTAGTGACAGAGATGTGAAATAGGAAGAATGGTTGAGGTCATCAGACTTTTGGTGAAAGGCTGATAGGTCGCTAGGCAGGTTGGCTGTATGAGGCGAAATAGGAAATGTAGTGACATAAGAACATCTTTTAAGTCTTTAGCAACCACTGTGTTAGGAAATTTTAGTTTTCAGGCTGACATTTTGAAGGTCACTTGTAGACTGAGCATCTTAGAGGATCAGGGCTGAGAGTTCAACAGTGGAGTGGCTATAGGATGTGAAACCGCTGTTACTTGTTAGCTTGCTAGTTTTGTTTTCTGATTTGCTGGGAATTAATCCTGGTGGGTTGTACTTGTTTGCTGTTGCCTGTAAGCTTGTCTTTTTCAACAAAATGAAAACTCTTTTGTGCAGAGAATATTATATAAAAGACTTTTTGTATGGGAAACTTTCTGCTGTCTTTAAGTGGGAGGATTGATTAATAAATTTAAAAAATGAAGATGGAGTTTTGTATGAGATGAATCATCATATAGGAGAGAGATTAAAAGTGCCATGGGATTTTCAAGCACAATTTCCAATGAAAGTTGCTCTACTTCTATCTCATTATGAGAAGTTTTAACTTGTAATTTCAGTCTTCTGGCCCCAGAGCACTCCAGGCTGTGACAAGATCTGTTTCCAGAAGCAGAAGATGGTGGTAGAAGCGATGAGTACTTTCACCAGTCCTTGAGTGATCCATGGGAGCTGTTAGCTGAGTAGTTTTTGTCTTGGAGATGATAATGTGACCTCCTGGAATTTCTGGTTGGTGGCCACTTTGTTCTCTGAACAGGGTGTGATAGTGGAAGCTCAGGGGGAAAATGAGGGTCTGGAGACAGACTCCTGTAGAATAGCTGGATAAGAAATGTTTGTCTGTGGCTGAAAAGCACAGTGGGGCAATGTGGGCAGGTGTAGCTGAAATCTCTTCTGCCCTGCAGCACTGGAGACCTGACAGGGAGGGAGCAATTAATTTAAAAAGAGTGGGGAAGTCCACTAGTACAGGACAGAAAACTCTTCAGCGTAGTATTAGTTCATAAAATAGGATAGAATTTTCTTTTGCAGTATTTATTTTCAGATTGCCTTTCTAGAACAAAATGAAAATTTCCTGAGTTTTGAGTATTTTCTGTCTGTAAAACACAATTTTTTGATTGTTCTTTGTTTTGCTTCTTGGATGTTTCTTTCCAGGATGTTTCTTTGCGATCCTGTGATAACTTCCCAGTAGACAATAAGCATTGTAGTGTGGGAATGACAACTGAAATGCACTTTATCCTTGAATTCGGTATTTCTGGGGCAGCACGTTTTCATGTGCAGAAAGGGAGGCTGATTTAAACATGGATCGAGAAGTGGAAATTAAAGGCATGTCATACTCTTGTCAAAATCTGAAGGAGAACAAACATTCTCTCACAGAATGTTTATGGTACATGAGTGTTTTGTTTGGGCTTTTAGATGTTGTTTTGAGGTTTTTTTGGAGGGGCACACAACTTTCTTTCCTCATCTAGCCTTTTATTAACACTATTCTTTATCATGAATGTCATATGACTCTGCCTATCCTGGTTAATTTTCCCAATGACTTTGCAAGGCTGAACAAGCATAATTATAGGGTTTTAAAAACTCCTTTTCAGGTTAGACTTTCGAACAGTGTCAGCCCTAATGCTCACACTGTGAGAAGGAGGTCTGGGTTGGAAATAGTCCCAAGAACACCCACGCCTCAGGCTGATGAGAGTCAGACTTGTTATTCTGGTGCCAGTATTGGTCACCTGGGGCACTTTCTGCACTAAGTTAAAATAATAAATTACTTTCTAAGTGCTATGCTGCAGTGACCATCTTAAAAAAATTGAGAGAACTTAGTGGAACACAAAGTGATAATCCAGTCTGTTAGGACAAAATCCCCTAAAAAAAAAATCATGACATTTAGGGGATGGATTCGAATTCTTCTCATGAAATGACTCATGACCACAGCTGAAACACCTAGATTAGTATACCATTAAGTTCTGTTCATTGCAAAATTTTCAGATTCTTAATTTTCAGTTCTTTCAGGACTGGTATTGTTTGGTACAACTAAATTTCACTGCTATCCAGGATTCTGGGTCAGTATGGACTCTCTTTGCTAGAGGAAAGTTATTTGCTTCTGGACTCCTCTGCTTCTGAATAGCTTAGAACTCACTTTCTCTGCTTTCCTAAGGAATTTGTCTTTGTTCACAAGAGTAAAGTAAAGGTTATACATTCCAAGCAAGACTTTATATTATTCCCAGCTATGAAAAGAACTTGTTTGTTAAGAACCTCGATTATGGAAGTATTGGGGTTTTAGGAGTTCCCCTTTTTGTTTTCCTTTTTCTCTTAAGGAATTTTCCCTATATGTGTTTCCAGGAGACACTAACGACTGGATACTTAAGAGAGACAAAAGACCCTGGCCACAGAGGGAGGGGTCCAGATGGCTACTCTCTTTTCCCTGGGGTTTTCTCCTGTAGGGCAGAGATGCCGCGAGATTTGAACTGGGAAAAAGGGGTTGGGTGCAGCCCCTAGGTCTCTTGCTCTCTCGGCATTCGGAGGGGAAAGGAGCTGCAGTCGCTGTGGAGAGAATTTGTCACCACTGTGAGGTTCTGCCTTCTGCTGCCTTCCTTCTACCATGAGTGGAGCTCTGCTTGTTGGAGCAGCCATTGCACTGGGACCCTATTTAACACCCTGCCTCACTAAGAGAGGGACCTTTTTTCACCATCTGCTGGGGTGCCCCAGGGGAAAACTCCGGGATCCCCAGCCCACCTCTCCCTGCCCTGCTGGGAGCCGGCCGCTGCTGCCC
>VZTA01016576.1:200960-214223 GCA_013398855.1 Mohoua ochrocephala
CCGGCCGCCATTACCGCGTGCTCCCCGAGCCCGCGCCACAGCGCCCCCTGCGGCCGCGGGGGAACCATCGCACCCGCCCTGCCCGCCGGGAGTCGCCAGCGCCCCTGCCGGCGGTGAGCAGAACTGCACCGAAGGGGAAAGGGGCTGACAGCCGAGAGAGGCTGGCACTGGGCTACTGGTTCTGTTTGTTGTTACTGCCAAAGGTATTGTTGTTTTGTTTGCCTTGATAGACATATATCAGTAAAGAATTGTTATTCCTATTTCTGATATCTTTGCCTGAAAGCCCCTTAATTTCGAAATGATAATAATTTGGAGGGAAGGGGACTACATTTTCCATTCCAAGGGAGGCTCCTGCCTTTTTTGGCAGACACATATCTTTCAAACCTAGACAGGAAGGAAGAAGGATGTAAAAATTAGATTCTTGGTCTGGTTTTGAGGTCTTTGTTTATAACTTCACAAGCTATTGTGATTTTTATTGTTAGCAATGTGGATGCTATTTCATGTAAATAAGTGTTTATTTTGATTTATAGCACACGCTGGATTGTCAATTAGAATAAGATATGGTGAGATTAAAAAATAAATTATATAGGAGGAAAGTACCTTGGTCCTCACATAGCACTATCCATGTTAGAGCTGTTAATGTCAATCTATGATTAACAAATCAAATAAAGCCCATGCTGGCAAGAGAAGAGAGTATGCTCATCTTGGTAAGTAGGACTGCACCTATTAATTTTGGGATGCCAAACTTCAGGATTTATCCTATATCTACTTCCAAAGATTACCAGTGTATGTACATGCACCAGCACTATCTAAATTTTACTAGCTGTGAAGCTGGTCTGTTTATCTATGGAAGCAATGGAAAATTCTGGTTGTTTTTGTAGCAAAAATGTAGCTTTTTCAAGAATAAAATGAAGAACATCTGTAATTTTTGCAGATTAGACCTTCTATTGTACTCTTCAAGGAATATTTTTCTATTACTGCTACAGGAAGAAGTAGATTATTAGACTACAGATGTCTGAATTGCTTCAAAAGCACAAATCCCTTTGTTGCCTTATATGTTTAAGTCTGTTACAACTGTTTGGGTTTTGTTTTTTCTTGGAAAAAAATTTCAGATGAAGGTGGGTAAATAATAGGAAGAATGCTGTTGGGATATGAACTGCTCTGCTTGGAGAGCTTTGAATTTATTTTGTTACTTCATAACAAAGTGAAAATCTTTCAAATACTGAAGAGTCTAAGAAAGTAATTCTGCTGTGATTTTAAACTCGGTATTTTTTTAAAAAATAATTTTCTAATATTGGTCCTTGAAAACTCCTATGCATTATACAGGTAGTAAGAATATATTTTTGTGTGTGAATAAATAATGTTTCCTGCAAAGAGGAAAAAGAGGAAAAAATCTTCGGGAGAGCAACAGATGGTCCATAAAAGATAAACAAGTGAGTGGGTTTTGTAAATCTTTTGAGAAGAAAATTGATGTTCTTCTCTAACCTAAATACAATGGCAAGAAGAAAATCTAGTCCAGATAGACTCTATAGCCAAGTCGAGCACTGAGGAGAATAAAGGCAGAGGACCCATGTATGGGCAGCAACATATACTTCCATGGACTTACACTGCACTCAGATGAACATGCATGGGTTTTATTTACATAGTGACGAAAAGAGAGCATAGAGACTGCTAGCTAGGAGGACTTTTTTAAAAATCTAACATAATGAGATGCACCTAAATATTTCAGTACCTGCGTGATACCTTAGTCCCTGGGACCGTCTCTTACACCAAGCCTTCACTCTAAGGAGTGAACATATTTTCAGGACTGGGTGTGAGAGGGAAAGTGAGAAGACCTGCTTTCTGTTCCTCACTCTGTCACTGAGCTGTTTGGTGAACTTGGAGCAGTTGTTTAATTTCCTTGTGCTTGTGAGAAACTTAGTGGAAAATCTTGTATGTTAGAGACGTGTAATCCCTACTTAACATTTATGAATGCGAATTTACTCAGAGCTGCCGTGTGCTTGCTTGTGCAGTACCTAAAGAGTTTTCTGCAGGAAACTGGGTTTGGGTGTATTTAATGCTGCCATCTCTGCATTTGTATAAGTCTTTGCAAGGAACTTTAGCTGGAACTGCTCTTATGAAATAAATGAGTCCTATCACATCTATTTAATAGTATGTATAGAACAGTTTAGGGAAAACAGTTAAAAATGTAGTAATCGGAAATGAGAGTGGGATTTAAACTTGCTAGCTCAGGAGCTTGTGTTCTAGATTTAGCTTTGATGCCAACAGTCAGGCAGCTCTCTTGAAAGTGCAAGTGGATCCCAAGGATCCCTGTGAGTCAGGAATTTAGCTTGGACTCTCTTGTAAAAGATGGTGTTTAAGCATCTCCTGCCATTCTTTTGATGTAGCTGATCAGAAGAAAACACCATGTACAGTACGAATGACCCTCTTCCCCCAACAAGCCCATGCCTGTTTTCTCAGCTGACTCTTGACCAGACCTGAACCTGTGTAGATTGTGAGCTTTGGAGAGATAAAAGGACAAATAATGCTGTAGGGAGAGGAAGAAGGTCAGATTTTTTTAACTCTAACATTGCTGTTACTTTACTGGTTTTGAAAACTTAACCAAATGTACTTAAGAAAAGTAAATCATTGTAGAATTGAGGCAAAAGAAGGGATTTACAGCCCAATGTGAATCAAATGAAAACCACAAGGAACTTCAGCACGAAATCTGCCAAAGAGGTCTGTAGTCTGTTTCCAAGGCATGGGGGATTTATTTTTTTTTAATGCAGTTCCTATGCCCGTTTGACTTGATGGGAAATCAAATGAAAAGCACATGTAGTAGTAACAGCTCAAGAGGTAGCTCATTGATGAAGAAAATATTGGAGAAAATTATTACTTTTACCAGATTTATGCATCTTCTCCATTCTCATTCTGCCTCTCAACTATGCACACTCTTTAATTGGCTTAGATGATTAAAACCAAGAGAAGACAGACTATTGCAACTCCTGCTAAATCCGGGGAAAAAAGGGGTGGAATGTTAAAAAACCCCAAAACTCCCAAGTCATCGCGAATGGCAACCCAAGCAAAAAAGCCAACACTTGCCTTTGGAAGTGAGACAGGTTTTGTGAGCTTTTCCCCTTCCTTAAACTAAACAAATAAGTAAGTACATTAATGAGCCTTCTTAACAAGGTCTAGGAAGCTGGTGGTTGTAATAATGTAATGATATCCCTCCTTCACCCAGAGCAGAGGTTCTGTTCTCTTTCCTTTCATGTATGTGGCAAAGGTCAGCTATTGAGAGTGACTTGTCTTTGCTACTGTCAGAGTGTGTCTCTCTATTACTGGCTACTACTGTTTCAGTCCCAAGTGGTTTTTTTTTTTTTTTTTATGGCTTCAGGATCCCAAACTTTTTGAGAGAGGAAATATATCGAAAAAAGGAACCCACAAACAAGGTTAAAAGCACAAATAAAAATGAAGAGAGAAATGGAAAGGGGAGGAGAAAAAGGGAGGGTGGGGGGATCAGTCCAATTTTCTTTGGAGAGGTATTGCATTGTCGGGGCTGTCTGGCAGTGTTCCAGGGCTTCAATTGAAAGTGAATTTCTTTTATTGAATTCCATCCAGAGATATCATAACCTCAAAAGGCTACTATTACCCAGAGGGTTTCAGATGAAACCATCTGAGCGTGACTTTCAAAATGCAAGAAGTCACAATTGTTGTTTGACAGCAGGGGACCTGTCAAGGACCCTCTTTCCAGACAGTTGTTTACATAATCCTTCCTCCTTCCACCCATCCTATTGATCTGAAAGCACTTCCATTGCAGGCCTTTTTACCTCAGCAGGTGCGGAGCAACAAAAAAAGAAAAAAAAAAAAAGGTCAAAAAGAAATAACTCTAGGTTTCAGTTAACCAGGTTGCTCCTCCTGTACTGATAATTATAATAAAACAGAATAGCAAGTAAAAGACCAAACTGTTTGAAAACGACATTAAAAAAATGCAGCCACAAACCTCAGCAAAACCAGCGCACAGAAGGTCATTGGGTGTGGTCCTGCAAGCTGATGAGACACATCATGCGCCCTCAGATTTACCTGACACTGTAAGAGTGAAACACAACCACTGCTAGTGGGAATCACTGTCAGGTACCTGACACTGGGTGAGGTGATGGGGCTGAGAAAACTTGAAGATGGGTGGCATCCTTCCTTCAGCTTCTGGAGGGCAACATGTTGTTGGCAATCTTACTGGAGACATCCAAAGTTAATTGCTAGTTTGGCAATTTTGGCTGGTCTCCATAGATGCTATGATAGTGTGTGTGTATGAATGCACATTTTCAACAGATTTTGGGTTTTTGGCTGTTGAAAGACTCTTTATGTGTAGAGCCCAAAGTGGAGTCGTAATGATACCCCCACACTTACTAGGAGGTTTTGATGTAAGAGGAGTCTATTTATGGGATGTGTAGCGCATATCTTTTACTGTGGATAAAAGAAAGTAGCAAAAAATTGATGGTTGTGTTTTGATACAAGCTCCACTCACAGACTGTCAAGAGGGCAGAGAAGTGTACAGTGAAAAGGGGAGGAAGTCATAAAGCATGCTGTCGGCAGGCTGCATAAAACACTTGGAGGAGGCAAATGGAAATAAATTTGACAAAGATCTGGTAAGAAGAAAAATACATAAAAGTGGCGTGTGGGAGAAACTGATGGAAAGCCCAAATGAAGTACAAGGTTTTCCTTGTGTACGGTCACAACACAGCATGGTTGTAGGGGTGGGGGGGGAGCTCTGGTTGACAGTGATGCAGCAGTGGACAAGCTAGTTCAGAAATCTTTTGGGAGCAGTTTGAAATTGGTGAACAAAAGTTGTGCACTTCGACTGCACTATGTGGGTGAGAAGGTAAATGTCTTATGATTCACTGCTCAGCAAAATCCCTGGTGGAGCTGAAAATACCTTTAAAAATTTCCTTCAGTGTTGAGCCTTTCTAGGAGGAAAAAAAAAAAAGAAAAGGAGAGTAAATGAAACATTTGTCTTACATTTGCCTCCAAGCAGGGGAGACAAGATGTAGGTGTGACAGTGATCAATTTGAATTCTTCAACACACCCACAAGTACTTACTTATTAGTTTTGTGTAACAGAGTGTGAGAGCAAGATAAGAAGTTTGACGAACTGTTGATGAACAGCTAATAGAGCAAAGTGTTTCAGACCACATTTAGGACAGTCCGGTGAGTGTCGGATGAACATAGATATGTGGTGGAATAATGGATGTTGTGTAGAAAACAACATTAAGTCTTAGAACATGATAACATCCCTAAGTCCCCAAAAGCCAAAATAAATTTTTTTTACATGCAAGGCAGAAAACAAAACTGAGGAGTAAATTTACTAGACCGGAAAAATGTGAAAGAGAAGATGGTTCAAAGGAGAGCATGGGTACATTTACCTGTCTGCAGAGAATCTTAATTTGTAGAACTACGGCACGTTGAAAGGTGTTCTTGATATAAAACTTTCAACGCTACTCCTTGAAACTTTTTGAGTGAAAGAAATTATGCTGGCAAACCAGAGAGGCTGAAGAAAATGGAAGACAAAAAGCAAGGAATACCCTGGTTATTTGCCAGATTAAAAAGAGATACTTGGAAAGGAACATATGAAGTTTGGGAAATGTAATGAGACTTTCCTATAATGTCAGAAAAAACTTAAGGGAAGTTATAAAAATCATTTACTTTGAGGTTCTGTTGGCAAACTCTCCCCACTGATAAGTTCTCAGTCTACTTAGAACTGGCCATTTGCTCCAGGTCATTCAGACGCATCAAAAAGAAAACAGGGAAGAATGTTATGCAGGGAAAATAAACCCTTAAGGAGTTACGGATTATCGATGGTAAAATGGCCCCATATTTTAGGACTCCATTAAGGAACTTTGGAACAAAGCCCTCTTTAAGACCATTGCAGACAAAACTGACGTCTGCTATCTGTAACCACAGCGATGCAAAGCCTGTGACAGTGTACAGAACTGCACAGTGCGAGGTTTCTTGGGAGAAAAAAAGCTGCTAGCTTGTATTTCTCAGTGCTGAGTAAGGTTTTGAATTCTAAGTGGAGAAACATATTGATGAGCACTCTAACAGCGCTGTAGTAAACTCTGCAAAATCCAGTTCTATTGGAAGTTAGTCAATATACAAGGTACAATAGCATATGGAATAGATGCTGGGGTTTTGCTGCAAGAAGAATACTAATTCTGGATATGTGCCTGATCCAGATGTCTTTTCCTAAAAACAAGAGTTGCAGTTATCATCTTGGAAGCCATAGTAGATCCATAAATATGATAACACTCAGCAAGAGCAGAAAATGTATTAGTGGCAAATTTGCAAGGCATTTGTTGCTCTTTAACTCCACTTTTAAGTGGGCATAATTTTGTTGATCATGCCTTTATTTCTGTCAGGAGAGGACTTTAGCATTGCTAATCTCTTCTAATTAATGAAAACAATCATATCTCAATTGCAATGATCTATATGAGCTGGGTAATGAAAGTGTTAGAAATCCAAGAGGGTAAGTTTGTGCAAAACAGAGTTACTGAATAACTGTACCTGTCTCTCAGTGGGGAAACCCCATATTTTTCTATGGTAATCTGGAATATGAAGATCAGCGGTTTTGTTTTTATGAAGAGTCTCCTCATCAACAATAGGAAAAGGTATTATGGCAGAGAATGAGTCAACTGATTTCACTGATTGGTGCAGGTTTGCTGCTGTGGGCTGGGAGCCTAGAGGTGTTAGTCCCACCGAGGTTCTGTCTTGTCTTCGTACGGTAAGAGTTGTTGGAAATTATAAGTACACTATTTATTTGTGATATACTTCCTCCCCCCATACATTATGTCAGGCTGTAATAATTAAACATGATCTGTACACATATTTTTGAACAAAAGAATTCCTGTCAGAAGAAAAGTGGTATTTTTATATCGTGTTAATTATTATCAGTACACTAATTAATATATTTTCCAAGCCAGTACATGTTGCACATGTGATCTCTCAGTGGTGTCATAGTTGAAAACTGGAATGTCATGAGGCACTGCAGTAGCTCAGATGAACTCAAATAAGTATATTTCCCTTGAAACTGGAGAGTTTTGGTTTTTATTCTCCTAAAAGGAAGAAATGAGAATTTTTTGAATGGAAATGTTTTTCCATTCAAAAACTACTTGTTTCACTTGAAGACCTTTCTCACTTAGAAAATTCCAACCCATGAGTGCAAATATGATTAAATCTTGGCCTCACTGTTATTAAAGCCAGTAGTGTTTGTTGTGATTCTATCAGATGATACAAAATAACATCTGTAGCATTTCACCAGGTGCTTGCTGTAGTTCTCACTCGGCTATACTCTGGTTCAGGTGCTCTCTGCAGGAAGTGCTTGAAAACAGGAAAGATAAAAAAATCACAGGTCACTAATTGGAATAAACCTGGATGCTTATTTCTTGTCTGGCAGTGCTGACATGACAGTTGTCTGTGGAGCTTCTTGATGGATGAGTCGTGGCTAAAGGAGTGTAACTGTTCCTGGTCGCAGCAGTGCATTTGTGTAATTTCTCTCCTTCAGATTTTAGAAACCCATTTATTCCCAAAGGTGAGAATAAAACTCCTAATTTCAGAACTTGTAAAACTAAGAAAGAACACATTGATTTGTGGCTATCCTTACAAATCTTTCATCAGTATGCCTGTATATTTCTTGATACATTTCCATAATTTTGGGAAAGATTGTGCACAGAAACACTCTTCTGTATTTCAGGATAAAATATTTCAGTGTCACTAAATTGAGAACAGCAGGAATTTTTTCCGCTGTGTTGATTCTGTACAGAATAACTCCTATTTAGTAAAGTATTTCACAGGACAAATGGAAATATGTATGGGAGATTCCCACACTTCTGCGTGAATCTACCTGGGTACTTCTGTTTCTGAGCAAAGAGTTTAGAGACCTAGTAGGGGAAATATAATTGGAAACTGATGTTTTTACTTATACAAGAATCTCTCGTCTGCTGGACTACAGGGATTTACTCACCGTTGGGAATTATCACAGCAGGTGTCAGCCTCTGAAAGTGAGAGAGGACTGGAGGACTGATGCTTTGAAATACTGGCATTTAATATTTTTTCTGTTGGCATTAGGTTGAGCTGATGTATTTTGATCTATGTCAGAGCCTCTTTGCTATAAATGGTTGGGTTGCAGCAAAGTGTAAAGGAGGAAGGTAAATCTCATGGCTGGTGTGCTGGTACTCTTTCTGTGGTAGAGATAGCCTGGTCCTGTCTTAGCAAAATGACAAACTGGTTTAATTAATTCCTTTTCATTACCACTGAATTTCAAATCATCAGGGAAATGTGGTTTGGTTTCTGGCTTTAATTTTGTTTTCAAAAAATAGGCAGCAACACATCTCTCTACATTCCATCAAAAAGGGTGTGTGGTAGTGCAGTGACAAAGGATGTCTGCAAGTGTTGCATTAATTCTCCTTGTCCAGTGGAAATATATACTGAGGCAATCTTCAGGTAAAAGAATTCAGTAGGAAGGGTTGTCCTCAGGATGAGAAGGGCACTTTTAAATCCTGGCCTGCATGAGCCATCAGATAGAGCCAGGAGACATGGCTTCGCACTGAGTAACACATGTTGAGACCTGAGAAAACAGGACTCATGGAGTTTCATGGCAGCAGGTTACTCAGCTCATTTGATCATAATTCAAGCCATTTATGTGACTAATGATGCTCTCAGATGTTTGGCGGAATAAACAAATCAGCTGTTTAACAGCAGCACAGCTTCTCTGTGGCTGACATGGATCCAAGGGATTCTGCTTCAGTCAAAGATGCAGCTCCTCTCTCTGTGCATTTTCCTTAACTGTGTAGTTCAGTAGCCTTTCAGCAGACCTATCTCTGTAACAAGTAGCTCAACAGGAAGAAAAAACATGCTTGGGAAAATGCACCCTTAATCAGTTGCTGTACATCCCGTTTAAAGTCTTTAGGGTGGGGGTGTGTACCAACTCAGCATGTGCCTTGCTAAATCTGAAATGGTATGTATCAAATAGTCTCACAGATGAATGCCCTGTTGTGTGGTTTGCAGATGTCTCTCATGCTAATCCAAGCCCACTTCAGGTTAAAAATCACACATAAATTGCCTGAAAGATGAACTTGATGATATAGTCATAGTAGTTGGGTTTTAGTTTTTTTACATTTCAATCTCTCTTCTTTTTTTTTTTAAGGGAGGACTGAGGAGACCTACTGGCCCCTAATAGCATGGTATTATAGCCCAGACCCTCTGCTGTTATTAAAAGGTGCATCTCCATGGTTATAAATGCACCTGCACTAGTTCACATTAGTAAGGAATATAGTTGCCTGATGCATTTATAAACCAGATTTCCTCCTGTATTAAGAGAAGAGCTAAGCCTGAGAAACATTTACTCTATCTCTGTACTAGTTTGAAAGCAAACCAGTGTGAGATTCCAAGTCAGAACTACAATAGGAAAATTACAAAAAAGGCAGTAGTACAGAAACACTGGCTTAAACTGACAACGTCAAAATACGACCTGACACCCTGTTGGTCAGGGTGATGGTCGCAGTCGGATTAAATGGTGGCTGCAGTCCTGTTGGAGTGATGGATGTGGTTCTGTCAAAGCAGTGATCAAAAGCAGTGTAGAAAGATCTGTTCCTTCTGTGGAGGTCCAGTGGTGGTGGCTGAGAGCTCTTGTCCTCTGAGAATCCAATGGTAGTGCTCTCCTGGTGTCCCAAGCCTCAGATTATATACAGGTAGGAATGTTCGGTTCCGCTCCCCAGGGCGGGGCATCTCACAATGGGATGATGTAATTCTGTGAGTCACACTGGGAGACCTTGATGGCCCATTAACAGAGATGGTCCCCTCAGGGTGGCTGCTGCTTCCCTGGAGGGAGTTATCGCTGTTGAGTCACGGAGAAGATACAGAACACTGCCCTACTTAGCAGCTTGTGTAGATGGTAACAGAATACATATTTTTGGTTACATCTTACATTGTAGCCTAAGACAATCTCGAAATCTGAAAACCCACCAATTGCTGCAAAGGGCACAATCCTGTTGATAATCTACTGAGCATGTTGAGAGGGGCTCAGGAAACTGGCCATTATAAAGAAGTTGGCATGTTGTTTTTTAACATCCGTGTTGTAGGGCCCTGAAAACAGTATTTACAGTAAAGATGCTGATACTACCTAGTTCCGCAACTGCAAAACCATCATATTAGTTGCCGTGCAGGTATACACATTGTCACAATGTATTACTTTGTCCCTGGAACAGAAACCACAGGTACAGTTAATGATGACTTTGGATGAGAGCAAGAGTGCTTTAAAGAGAAAGAAATAGGTTAGCCGGATGACTAATTTGCCAAGGAAGCAAATTTGTCCATTTATGGGATGGGTTTTCTTATTTTCAAGTTTTAGAGCTTCAATTAAGTTTCAGTGCAATATATCTGATAGAAAAAGAGGAGTGTGTTTCCAATAGAATTAGTATCCCTAAATGTTTATTTTTGCCTGCCGTTTCTGCTGAAAACAGAGGCTAGGATTATTTATTTATCCTTTTGTTTGGTCTCCGATACCCTTATCAAGGAATAGCTGGCTGCGGAACCTGGGTATAGTTTGCATACTAATCATGTTTGTAATTGATCTTTTCAGCTTTCTTCACTCACTGTGGAAGGTTGTCAGCTGCTTCTTTGAAGTTAACTAATGATCATACAAGCAGGGAATCTGCAGTGGGAGCCAGGATCTCCCTGGTGCTGTAGCAGCACAGCTTCAATGTGCTGGCACTCTCCTGTTACCTTACGTGGTGTTATTCAAGTGAGCTTGGAGTTAGAAAGCTTTAATTGCTGCATATATCTTGGGGGTCAGGGCAGTGCAAAGATATTTCCCCAAATGGAGGAGAAACCAAAAAGGCGAATACAATGTTCTTTTCTCCTTTATGTCAAAAGCTGGCATGTTTGCCTGGCAACCAGCTGGCTTTCCTCTACATAATTTGCGCTGGAAGGGTTATAAAGTCTAAAATAGGGCATATATCCTCTTTCTCACTTGAACATTCACAGACGTGTTCATGGAACTGCATACAGGAACTGCATACAGGAGAGGCTGGACTGGCATCTGCGAGAATTCTTCTGCTGACCTGGCTGGAGTTTTGGATTAGCTCTTAGACTCAGCCTGTACAATCAGGTACTCATTGTGTAAGATGAGTCTTTTTCCCCCTTGTTTTCTTTCCTCTCACTTTGCCAGTATGTTTCTAATAAAATCCTCATATGCCAGCTTTTGAATAGATCAGCCTGTCTTTATTTCTATTTTCCCTTTTTATCTCTGTTTCTCTGCTCCTGTCTGTGAGTATGACAGCAGAGCTCTTTTCTCTGCTCCAGTCACCCTTAACCCATAAAATAAACTACTTTTAAAAGGGCAGGGAAGAAACCATAATAGATGGTCTAATAAAAGATACTGTCTCTCTCTACAAGCCTTCTTTCACTTCAAAACAATACAGCAATGTGATAAAATAAACTGCTGTTGCCATATGTTTTGCTGAAGAACCCCTCCCCCTTTCCCAAGTGGTGACACAGCCACAGTTGTGTTGAATTTGGTAGAACTGAAGGCTGACCTTTAGAGCTCTTAGTTTGGAAAATGATCATTCTGGGATTTTACTGTATCCTTTACTGACAGCCAAGATAGTTTCAGTGAGAAAGGAGTAAATATATAAATATATATATACACAAGTACATATATATACACACAGATGCACATACACCCTGTTATTTTACTCATGTCATCAACAGAACACTGTTGTGGTCTTGCCTGTTTTCCCCTTATTCATCTGGAATAGGTCTTGCTGAAGCAACAGGCTGTGGGAGGACATTTGAGAGGAAAAAGTGTTGTGTGGTTTCCTTGTCACTCTTGCTGTTAAGCTGAAGCTGTGTTTGCATCTGCTTTGTACTTAATGTGCCTTTATGGCACATGATTTGGTTCTAGAGCCAGCGTTGCATAGCACGTTGGGTTTTTTCTTCCTTTTTTTCTCCCCTTTTTCTAAGAATGTACTTAAGGCTGGGAAAATGGTGGTTTTTTTGTTTGTTTTTTTTTTTTAATTTATTCTTAGTTATGTATTCGTAGCAGGTAAGAAATCTGTTGTATCAATCACAGCAAGAACAGGGCTTGCAATTTAAATATCTGTTATCAGCCATGGTACGCTCTCTGCATTTCTCAGTCAGTGTTTATCTGGACTTGCTAACATGTACTGAATTCCTGTTTTCTATTGTATCTCAGTTCTGATGTCTTAAATAACAGTTTATTAAAAGTATATTTTCAGAGGGAGTACTTTCTAAATCAACAAGCTACCTGGAAATGTTGGTTACTTTTAATCATCGTTCATCCTGATGTGTATTGGGCTACCACTGAAGATCAGTGAAAACATCTGTAAGCTCTCTAGGCTATGACATTCTGCCCTAGAGTTTGACACGGTGCTCCTGTACTGATGTGACTAGTAGGGGTGTCCTTGTGTGGATACCAGCATAAAGAACTTCATACTTCTAATCCCAGGGGAAGGATTTAAATTATAAAAGAAGATCGCACTCCTATTTTTATCAGTAGTTTGCATGTTGCTATTTCTTTTCACAGATTCCTGTTTTTGTTAGTGACATTTGGGGCTAGGGAGCATCATCTGTGGCAGCACAGATGTCCAGCAGTGCCTTGTGAAAACTGTTACATGTCTAAACTTGAATACTTTATCCCTTTTCTTCCATCTGCAGATCGGAAAGAAAGGGTTTGTTTTTTTCCTTAGGAAAACAGGCTTTTTTATCAGGGCAAAATAATATCTATTCTTCAACTACTGCACGAAGCCAACTAACTGCCTCCCTTGCCTAGTTGTATTGCCTTAAGCCTGATGATAGATTTGGAGCTGTACAAGCCTCTGGCATCAATGCAGTCAGTTTCTGAAAAGTCATATTGTATGAGAGTCACTATTTTCAAAAGAGAAAAATCTGTTCCCATGTAAGAAACAAACAAACTTACACGTGTCTTTGAATTGACCGCATCAACCTTTGAAGTTGTTAGATATTTACTAAATAGTCTATCGTGGCCAATCTGGAGTATTTTCATACCACATCCATCAAACCTTACTGCTGAATGTAGAAGTTATGAGGTGGTTGAGAAAAAACCCACAAATGACTAGATTTGGAACAGGCATGGGTCACCAAGGATATGATCATTTGGGGCTTTCTTCCTTTTCCCTGTCATTAGCCAATTTGTTGCTTCTGCTTCCTATTTTACTTCTTATATAGTACTTTTTTTTCCTTTTTCTTCCTTCCCACT
>VZTA01016576.1:214237-225970 GCA_013398855.1 Mohoua ochrocephala
TACATTGGGATTTTCTTCCTCTTCCTTCCATACAGCATGATGCTGCTGAGACTGGCTTGTGGTCATTCTGGGCTTCTCTGGCACTGCTCACTGAGATAAAAAGTGACAGCCGGGGAGCCCCCTCATGTGCTCCAGTGCTTTCAGCCTGTAGCACAGAGCAGTATATCAAATACCAGCAGGCCCACCCCTTTTTGTTGCATTAGCCAGTCAAGCATTTTGTGCTGCTGAATGTCATCTTATTTAACATTTTGTTAAACCACTTCTAAAGGTCTTAACAATATGACAGATGGGCTATTGAATGGATGCTTTAATGGCTGAGCATTAGTTTGTTTTCGTTTCATAGTGTTTATTGTTAGTTAAGTACTGTTTAAATAAATCAGTCTTTTCCCTCTCTCTTTTACAATGCAGACACATTCAAGGGAGGGTTTTATTCTTCTTGTGATGGCTGTGTGTTTCATTCTGTCAGGCAGACATGATATATGGTGGTCTCATTTCCAGTCAGTCTCTGCCTCATAGGATATGAACCCAAGATCTAGGTCATGTCTCTAAAGGTTGAAGTGTGTCTTGAGGATTCTGCCTAGTGGACACTAGAGCTACTAAGAAGATAACCTATGGTAAAGTAAAATTTGGAACGACATTTTTTTTGGTAACCTTCTTTCAAGTTACAACCTTCACTGCCATCTGTCCTGTCTGTGAACTTAATTTCCTTAACCCTTAACCCTTAACCCTGACTATTGTTACAGCTGAGTCCATGGGAAGGCAGCAGACTGGGAAACCATATTCCTTCCAAAGGTGAGAAAACCAAATAACGCGTACGCATGCTGTCCTTTTGGCACACATGGAAAAACTTCCTTTTGGCAAGAAGCAATCAGTTGCTTTAAATCTCCGTGTGCCATGCTGAGTACACCTGATAAGTCAGGACTGAGCTTACCTCCAAGGCAGGTGTGTGGACAGGCAGTGGTGGCTGGCAGGCAGAGAATGCTATATCTGTAGCTAATCTAGAGACTTTTTCCAGATATGGTCACTGATTTCTGCTGCTGAGGTATTAAAGTTGCCTTTTGCTTTTGGTAACACTGAACCACTGGATTTGAAAGTCACATATGTTAGATTTCAGGAAGTTGCAGAAGGTGTTCTCTTACGTTCTATGGGCAAGTCAGAGACAGAATTTCTCGGCAGTGTGAGAATTTTGTTTTATCAAGACTGAAGGACCAGTGTTGGGATGGGGTGAAACAGGAAATAAAATATTTGGAAAGTCAAAGAGAAGCCATCTCCTCCCTGCTGCAGCTGGGAGGTTGGAAAGCAGAGGAGTAGCATTTCCCATCCCTGAGAGTGTTCGAGGCCGGGTTGGATGGACCCCATAGCAACTTGGCCTGGTGAAAGGTGTCCCTGCCTGTAGTGGGAGCATTGGAACAAGAAGACCTTTAAGGTCCCTTCCAGTCCAAAACATTCTTTGATAAGTATCTGCTATCCCTTCAGCATCTTCTGTAGTGGGGTCCATCCGGGCCCCTGAGTTCACGGGCTGCAGGGCTATGGCTATTTTGCAGCTTGCAGAAGTCTGATGTAGTTGAAGTTGCTGATTTTGCTTCTGCAAAGAGCCTGCACTAGCAGTAGATGTTTTCAAGTCTTTGGGACGAGTCACCAAGGTACAAAATGCAAGCAATGTGCCTCCTTCTCTTTTTCTGACAGCACATGTTAATGTCAAGTACCTGTCAGGATTAGTCCTTGGCTCGAGTACAGATATTGGCAATCTGTTTCCAGAATCCTGAAAACATGACACAAGATCTGAACCTAAGAGTCAGAGATTTAGTGTGGCTATTGATTCTTAGCTTGTTTTGGACTTCTGGGGAATACTGAGCTGACTGTAGCATTCCAAAGTATGGGAACACTTCATGTTTCCTTGAGACAATTGAGAATTTTTGTCTTTGATCAAAATTTTGGTCTGTGGTGGTCATTAAAGGTCCAACTTTCCAGGAGCAGGTAACACCTTTGGTGTTTTGACCAAATTCTAGTTCCAGTAAACAAAGCTCACCTGTCTCTTATTCCCTTTGCTGTCTCTAGAGGCGTATCTATTCTTCATTTCATCGATCATTCATCATTTCGTTCATCATTTACATACAGAACTGGGGAAGGAAATACAGGTCTATTTCTGAGGCAGTGGCCTTAGGTGATGCCATTTGCCCACAATTTTTGAGCATCAATTCCTCATTGGGCATATAGGAACCAATTTACTTACTTATTTTGTGAGACAGGGTATCTGGCTTATTAAGTATCTACACCATTTGTAATATAATGGTGTCTGAGTCTCACTTTAACTATTCATGCATCTTTGAGAGACAAATAGCAGTAATATATTTTCTCTCATTAATTTGCCGAATGGCTTTTTTTTTCGTTTTCCCTTTTCTTTTTTTTTTTTTAATAACTCCATCCCCCAAACTTTCAAAACACTCATCTGAAATAACAAAGTGTTACAGATGAGGTCTTCTGATTATTGCCCTTTAAAGCTTTTTTCACATGGCCAGGCTTCACAAAAACCTATTTTACTCAAAGAAATTAGGTTTCTGGTTAGCAGGAGCCCTAAATAGACATGAATTACAGGAACGTCCTTTGAAATCCCACAGAGTACTTGTTTCATTAAATCCCATGAAGCGACCTTAATTTAGTGGAACACTGGATAGGTTGTTCTTTTAACCTATTAGCACTTTGGCCAGTCCCATAAACCATATTCATGGATGATTCCATCAAGAAGGACAACAGTGGGATTAATATTATTTCAGGATACAGTAAATGCCACAATGATGAAGCTGTTTAAGATCTGGTGCTCACTGTGTCACACTGAATGCATTGACATTTACTCTGCTATCACTTCATTTCCAATATTCCTTCCAAATCAGCCGATGCTAATGTTTCAGTGTGTGTGCAGAATACAATTCCATCAGGGCTAGGGACAAGGAGAAATGAGCTTAAAGCAAGTCCTTCTCCCCCGTTCCCTTGGCACCCTCTGGTTCTGCTCCCACCCCAGCATGGCAAAAGTCTGCTGTGACTTTGTACGTACCTAGGAAAGAGCAAACACACAGGCGGAAGTGTGACAAACGCAGGGCTTTGTGCTGTGTGGAGTCAGCATGAGTCAGCCCACCCGTGGTCAGGTAGAGGTGTAGTTCAATTGCACGTTTATAGGCCCAAGAGTACAAGGGCTCACCATGCGGCAAAGAGGCAGCACGAAAAAGAGGCTTTTTCATAAGACAAAGATGCCACCCACTACCTCACGTTGCTTTCTACACATCTGCCTTTGTAAGGGCAACAAAGGCTACCTAGTTACACACCCCTGCACCACCGTAACTGAACTTTAGAAGGCTTTAATATCTTTCCTCCTCAGCAGCTTTGGGGAGTCAGCAGAGTGCCTTATGCTGTTTTGCAGGGTGAGGACTCAAAGGGGATTTCAGCTGTAATTCAGTGGAGAGAAACACGCTCTTCTAGAGAGATTCCAGTGGGAACCAAACTGCTCTCATTCAACCTGTGTAGGAGCCTCTATCTTTAGGTTGCCAAAAAAAGGATGCCAAATTGCCTTGCTAATGTTTGCACAGGAAACCAGCTACAGAAGAGAGGTTTGAAGGCAAGTTTCCCTAGCCTCAGTCTATCCAAGAGACATTCCTTGATGTGGCTGAGAGGTAGCATGAGGAGTGAGGAGAGAGTTGTCATGGAGCATGACCGATGTGGCTGCGCTGCTATCAGCTATGCTGGGTAGCATTGAAAGTCTTCTCGAGTTCATCTGTCATGTCCAGTTGCAATGCAGAGGAGAAGATTACACAGCTGGCTTCATCCATCACTACCACTCTGGTAAACTGTGGGAAGCAGGAAAGATCGGGGTCCTCCGTAAGCCAAAATTCTTGAAGCTGGGAGAATGTGGTAGGGAGCTAGTTATGTGCTGGTCTCATATTCACATCCTCTAGGAGGATTTCTCTGTTGGTCACTGCTGGAGGTGGTGGGAGTTGGTTATTTGCTCTGACTTGGTGTGATCATTCTTGTGCTAAGGAATGACCAAATAAACTACTCCTACAGTAAAGAAAATGAGCATTATGAGCAGAAAACAAGGAGCTGAGGAGAACTGGGGCAGCCATTGAGACTTTGGACTTACTGGATGTGCAGGAGTACTATTGGTTAAGCAGGTCTATCCAGATTTGGGTTTAGATGACTGCAATACAGGGAAAGAGCTACGTAGTCTATTTGGTCTAGGTTAGGCAAACAAATATGGAAGAGTTGAGGCAATGCAATACTTGTGCTTGCATAAATAGGAAATGTGCTGGATCGTGCTCTGCATGGTGGAAATGAATGTGCCTGTCTGGGTAATCTTTCTTTTGACTGGTTATTTTTCATGATTCAGTAAAGATAACTGGATACTTGACTGCATTACTTGTATATGATGGCACACGGTGTGTTGAAAACTTCAACCTTGATTTGGTAGGGTGTCCACTGGAAACCTCCATAAGAACTTGTGTCATTTTATTGTATCACCACAAAACCTTGTTATTAATATCCTGTGACTGATGCTGTTAACGCTTTTGTGCTCCATTTGGAAAAAGAAGGCACATTGCATTTGGAAGGCCTCATTGCATCTGGAGAACTCAAGAAAATCAGATACTATTAGGCAGGAAGTGTTAAAATGATAAATTATAAACCCAGACATGGAACCCAATTATAAACCCATTCTTCATGGAACAGAAATCTACCACTGAAATAGAGTGAACTACATTGGTCCTCAGTATTTTGATAAAGAGTTTTATCCTCTCTTCATAAAAAAGCCATTCAGCTAATTGGAGAAAGTGAATAGATTTCAGAGTCTATGTAAACAGAAATCTGTGAATTTGGCCTACATTTTACCTAAGCATTTGGAGTTCATAAGTTCTCTTTCCTCTGTTACAGCTGAGCCATGAACTTTTCAGTACAGGTCTTCAAGGGCTGCATTACAGCTGTTTTGGAAGGGAAGCTGGTATTTGATTTGTTTCTTGTGTCAGAAGTCTGGAGAAGAATTTTGGTGGAGGAGTGGTGAAGAAAAAGGCTAGGTCCTGGAGAGAAGCCAGAAGATAGGTAAGGTGACATCTCTTGACCCTGTTGTCTGTGGTGTTACGCTTGTACAAGATTTTGAGCTCCCTGCAGGCTACCAGCAGTTCTAAGCTATTGTTAAGCTGCAAGGTGAAACATGATTCTTCTGCCAAAACTCTGACTCTGTCCCATTTCGCAGGGGTTTGGACGCTGAAAGATGACACAGATGCATATTTTAAGATATGTGATTTCAAAGTGGAGAAATTATATTAGACCGCATGAAAAACATTTCCCTGTGATGGTTTCATAGCCTTTCTTAATGCAAACATGTGAATGCTTCAAAACAAACATATACTTTGAAAAAATAGACAGATCTAATGCTCCTTGTTTTATAACAGTGTGTGAAATCACAGTAGATCTAACAGACTACAGAGGCCTCGTGGTATGACTGGAAGTCAGGTGTCTGCAGGGAACTTTTGATAAACTTGGCCCTGGCAGTGAAGTTTGCCTGTGGCTTTGGGCCCTTTACTTAGTCCCTCTGACTCAGTTTCCTCATCTGCAAAGCAAACCTCAGAAAACCGTCCGTGAATGCCATTAGCAAAGTCAACAGTTACCCGCAGCTATTTCCTTGTTTAACTACAGAAGGATGGTTAGACTTTTGAACTGCCACCATGTGGTTCCTTCTTACGAGTTTTTCAACTTTCGTTTTTTTCAATTCCTGCCTTTCCCAACGCATTTAGCATTGAAAGTTCTACTGTGTCCTTTGCTGTGTAAGATCTTTGCCTTTATCAACATTGTTTTGCAGTGGATTTGATTTATTGTCGCATCAAAAGATCCAGCTTACTTCAATCACCTGCCATATTTTCTGTGTTATCAGGTCAACTTTGAGTTATTTAATATGAACGGTTTGCTGGAAGCTCAATGATAGTGTTTTGTGGAAACCTTGTGGAATTTGGCTGGAACAGGATCATCCTATGAAGGTGTCTGACATTTGTTGGTAAAACGAAAGAATTAAATTTTGAGAGTCATGGAGTGTTCATGGTTACACTTTTGGTCAGCCATATGGGACATCGATTCCATATCTTTAGCGTGTAACTGCAAAATTTCAATATGTGATTTCAACAGAACTTCGAAAATAGAAGGGAAATGGGAGGAAAGGATTTGTTTAATCTTGAAAGGACGGGCCCTGGAGAACAGTTTGCTTTTTTTTGTTTAAAAAAAGGTGATGTTGTATTGGTTTAAGGGAATCTTGCAAGCTTGACCATTTTATGAACACATACTATCAAGAATTTATTGACTTCTTTTAGTTCCATATTGTGTGGTGATATTTGCATTGCTTTACCATAGCATTAGATTCCTTGGTGGAATATGAATTCAAATTTGAGGTTAAGACAACCTTTTTATAAAATAAAAAATAGTAAGTTGGAAGTGTCGAGAAAATTCAGTGGGCTAAAAAGAAGTAACTTTTTTAAAGGCTTAAAGTCCCTACTTGAGTGTCAGCATCTAATTTTAGTTCCTTCCTTTAAGTGCCTGTGTCACACAGCCCTGTCAAAAGACTCCGTGGGCACTTTTATAAGGGCACTCCAACATGGAGGTGCTAAGAAATAGTTTTCAATCAAAACAAAAGTCTTTGCTGTCTTTTCAAGAGCTTGAAAGGCAACCAGGGACATTTCAGCAAAGCAGCATGTCACTGTATTAACACCAGACAAATAATTGTGTTGATTGCAACAGGGAAGTCTGTGTAGGGTGTGTTCTAGAGACCAACTCTTTTCCAACAGGGTTGTTAGACCTTGCAAAGTTGACGCACTTTTTTTCTGGGAATAAACTAATTTCTATTATTTTTTGCTGGTTTCTACTGGATAAAACTACTTTTCTTCCTCCTCTGTTGCTATCATAAACTTTACTTTGTGCAAGATCATTGGGTTGTGACAACTGCTCACAAAAATACAATGAGCATTGTCGGTAGCTGTGCCTCTGTCTGCCTCCTTACCAACGGGCTTGCTTCATGGATTGTAGGACAATACTGGAAAGCAGGTCAGCTAAAGGGAATTGCAGAAGAGGTGATTAAATTGCAGCTTGGCATTGCTGTAAAGTGCAACAACTTGCTTGTGTCCCAAACAAAGGATGAGGTACATCTGCACTGCCTATTTCTTGAGGCAAAAGAGAGAAGAAATGCCACATCTGGCAGAAATTTGCTTTTGGGCAGAGAATCTGCAAGTGCTAGCTCTTATCCTGGAATCAGTCCTCTTGCTTGTTGAGAGCAATTGAGAGCTTCCTGCTAATTTTGGGGGGCTTATGTTCAAAGCAGCTATAATGCAGTTGTCTACAATGGAAAACAGTTGAGCCTTTTGGATGTACCTGAGTTATGTTTTCCAACTATTTTGTCGCCAGTGTAGATACTGCATTTTTGGTTTAGGTATTGCCAATTGTAGGCTTCTTAAACTTGGTTCCAGTTGTCATGGGTAGAACACTGATGTCAGTGTGGTTCTTAGCCCAAGTGGAATCTGCTTCAAAGACCTCTTGGGTTTGGCTTTTTCACATTGTCCAACCAAATTTCTCCTTTTCAGGAGGTCAGCTGACCCTATCGTCTCACTCCTGCTAACCAGTAGCCCAGCTGGTTGTCCTGGATCCCTTTCTTGTTTCCAACCACACTCTGCCAGTCAGTACATACAGTTCTTCTGCTGATTACATCATATTTAGCTGCAGAGGTGCACAACGATGCTCTTTCCCTTAGAATGGGAGCACTTTATTTTACGGTGAGGAAACAGGATGATTTCCTGAGTGAGACTTGCTGAGGATTAATGGGTCTGTCAAGATCCGTAATCGACAGCTTAGAGGGGCTGACAGATGAAAGGACCGCGGTGCCACGTGAACCACTTTCAGGCTTGAAACTACTTCCGTAGTTCAGTCCCAGAGAGCTGAACGAACAGGAATGCAGAATTCAATTACTTCCTCACCAGCCCCATTTGCATGCCAGGAGAAATGATTGCTGAGCAAGAACATAATGCTGCTCTTGAAGGGACCCCATAAGCAGGATAGCTGTCCTCCAAGTCCTGCATATTTGGCTGAAAATCTCCAAAGATTGTTGTTTACCACATGACGAACCTGTATTTCTCACCAGTATGTCACACGGTATTTGTGAAAGCTCTTCTCATACTTTCTAGAGACTTGAGGGGAGATCCTGGTCCCCCATGGGCTGACAGAAACTTCTCTTCAGTAGGCCAGAATCAGACCCTGGGGAATTTTCAGAGTGAAAAGACAAAGGATAAAGCAGGATGGATACTTCTGAGTTCTTTATTTTCAGGATGCGGTGTCTTGGGGGTCAAATCTTTACTTAGGCACAACTTTCTATTTACCTGTCCTTAGATGAAGGAGAAAAAAAATCTAAAGAAAATGGTCTACAGATAGATAATAGCCTTTCCTGCAATGACTATGTGTCTTTCAGTTTACCCATTGAAGGAAAAGCTGTAGACTGCCTTTGTAGCGCTGGAAGAGATTAATAATGTCTGTGTCCTGCTTTTGGCTGCAGCACGTAGCGAGCAGAGATAGTGGCGGTTTATTTTGCAGCTATAACTCTTCAGTAGGCTGCAGGAAAGGGAGAAGTGTCCCGCTTCTGAATTTTGCTCTAAAAATGCTGTTTCTCTGACTTCTCCAGTATGGTAAACTGAGAGTTTCACTGAGGCCCTTCAGTGAAAAGGAATCTTTTATGTATTGTGAATGCTTACTGGTGTTTTATTTAAGCAGTCTCCTTCCTCTAATTCTTTTGCTTGATTTGTTCCCTTTTGTGCGTCCTTTCTTGGTTTCCGTGTCTGTATGGACCGCTCAGGTGGCTTGTCTTTTTTGGGAGACTTGCCAGGGAAAATCTATAAGCCAGTGGTTTGTACAGTGCAACTTCAATCTGGGTATGTCTTTCCTAGTGGCACTGAAAAACGGAAGGACACTGGTACAGTGAAACCTACCTAGCCTGGTCCTTCCAGTCCGGGATGTGTCAGCTCCAAAGGTTACACCCCACCTTTTGGCTGCAGGTAGCTCCTATGGCTTTCAGTAGGAATTACCCATAGCGTACAGCAGGACCTCAAAAAGCTGTTGGCAATCCTTTGCTGATGAACCTTTTAAATGAAACCACAGTCCAGCTGTAAAGGTTTCTGTTTTCTTGAGATGGGCTATTGAATCTGAAAGGTACTGCACTGGATCTGGTTTTGGCTGTCTTTTCACCTTGAATTTTACTTGTATTTCTCCCTGCGGTGCTGACAGAATAATAATATTGTTACATTGTCACATCTGGTTAGGGAGAGGGGCAGGAGGAGGAGGAAATGAGGAACTCTCTCCTGAACTAACCTAAGCTCTATTCTATAAACAAATGAACACGGGAAACTCCAGTGAGCAGGCCACAGCCTCCCACAGCTGCGGAGGGATGTGTCTTGCCTTTTTCTGTGCACCCAGTGCTCTCATTAACTTCAGTGAACTCCAGAGACCTTGACATATGAAGATTTAGAAAGTCAGTGCTAATGCAGCCTTTCATCTACTGTCTTTTTTCCCTCCAGAGTCAGTGGGGGACTTGGATGTTCAAGAACATCTGTTCATTTCTAAACATTGGGGTATTTACTTTTTCTAATATCTCAGGTCACTCATTTGTACCCCAGCAGGTTCCTAGGAGCTCACTAGATGACCTCTAGGACTTGGATTCTCAGCCTAAAATAAGCAAGATGGGACAACAGCAATTTAATTTTTTTTTTTTTTTAATAGAGAAAAACTGTCTGTGAACAATGATTAAATTATTGAGACTTATCACTAGTTATTATTTGCCACATGCTAAATCAACTTTGAAAATAAGACAGAAGTTTACAAACTACCGAAACAAAGCCTCAGGTTTTGTGGTAAGTGCCCAGGTATTGTAAATTGTAAATGGCATATCCTTTACTTTCAGTGCTGCAAAACAAGTATCAGAGTGAAAAACTTTGCTCTTCCTGACAAAAAGAGGAAGCAAAAAGTATTAGAACCCTTTTTCCCACTCTTTCCCATTTTAGGACTGCTTGTATGACCCTTTTTGCTCTGCAGCTGGGTAAGACTCTTCCATGAAATGTAGTGTGATTCCAAGACTATTTTTGGTCCCACTAACCTCGAAAATGTGGCTTCATGACACAGAGTCCAAGCTGGCTCGCCAGACCTGTGCTTTCACTGGCAGTCCAAATTCAGTCCCTCTGAGCTTTGTTGCTGGGCTCCCTTTTAGTCAGGTAGCAGTTCAGGCTGTGTAATGTTAGCAGCAAGATTCCCTATCTGAGAAGCGCTTCACCTTCTTGATGGATTTTTTTTTTGTGTGCATGTGTGTTCACATCAAGCATGAGTGTAGCAGATCTACTTTTATTGTTTTCCTCCTTTTCTTCACCCCCCAGCTCCCCTTCTGCTATGATTGGGAACCCCTTTATGGCAGCTCCTTTGTCTTTGCAGATGTAGTAGGGTTATGCAGTAAGATGAAATGCTTCTGCTGTCAGGGAGCCAGCCCATCTGGGTAGGATCAGGCATGAAAATGTGCTGCATATATCGTCCTCAGGCTGAAGAATTACATTCAGGTGTTGCACACCAATTTTGAATAAATAGGGGAGCATAGTGGGAAAGATCTGTAAAATATCTGGTATCCACTGTTCTCCTCTGCTTTCTTCTTCTTGGTTTTTTCTCCCCATGTTTTGTTTTGTTAAGAGACTGAATTGTATGCCTGAAGTATGAACAGATGAAGAGGAGTCCTCAAGGAAGTGAGGGGGTTTTCTCTTCTTCCAATACGTTTATTCCCTTTTTTCCTAAGAAGGACTCTTTCTGTGGCCCCAGAGGAGTGGGACTGTGGTGATAAGGCACACAATCCTTATGAGTCTCTGTTGAATCTCTTCTGGGCAAACCAAATACTTGGCCTGGGTGTCAGCTGAGTCCTGGAGTTATACTGGGCTGTCAGTGGGAACTTAAAGGAGGGCATGAGAAGGAATGGTGTACGGGCGCAAGGATTCTTCATGTGCTTACTGAAGATTAATGAAGATCCAGGGAATCCAAAGAGTTATGAGCCCAAGGCTTTTTCAGAAGGATGGAAACATTCCTCCTCTGAATAGAAACTTGAAGATTCACAGGGGGGATGATGGAGGCTGCTCTCACATTTCATTCTTTCAAATTGTTTTCTTTTTTACCTGTTCAGAATTTTTTTTTATCCACTCAGATTCTTTCTGCCAGGACATGAACTACAAATTATGTAGCTTAAAACAGCAACCAAACCAATATATCTATTCAGGAGATAAGGTTCTGTATACCAAGAGCTTTTTAGAATATAGGGAGCCAGTTCAGCCTTCAACATCAAGGAGGCTGAGACTCATCTGTACTTGTTCCATAGACATGTTCCACACATACTCCAAGGTGAAAGTACCATGATAGTGAGTGTTAGGGTTTTAGGAGTTCTCCTTTTTGTTTTCCTTTTTCCTCTTAAGGAATTTTCCCCCTATGTGTTGCCAGGAGACACTAACGACTGGATACTTAAGAGAGACAAAAGACCCTGGCCACAGAGGGAGGGGTCCAGATGGCTACTCTCTTTTCCTTGGGGTTTTCTCGTGTGAGGCAGAGATGCTGCGAGATTTGAACTGGGAAAAAGGGGTTGGGTGCAGCCCCTAGGTCTCTTGCTCTCTCAGCGTTCAGAGGGGAAGCACTCACGGCTCTTACACG
>VZTA01016576.1:226291-337759 GCA_013398855.1 Mohoua ochrocephala
CCTGCTGGGGCTGGGATCGGCTGCCCCTGGGGGTTTGTGGAGCCTTTCTTCCATCCCTTCCCGGCTCAGCCCGGCCGCCATTACCGCGCGCTCCCCGAGCCCGCGCCACAGCGCCCCCTGCGGCCGCGGGGGAACCATCGCACCCGCCCTGCCCGCCGGGAGTCGCCAGCGCCCCTGCCGGCGGTGAGCGGAACTGCACCGAAGGGGAAAGGGGCTGACAGCCGAGAGAGGCTGGCACCGGGTGTCTGGTTCTGTTTGTTGTTACTGCCAAAGGTATTGTTGTTTTGTTTGCCTTGATAGACATATATCAGTAAAGAACTGTTATTCCTATTTCTGATATCTTTGCCTGAAAGCCCCTTAATTTCGAAATGATAATAATTTGGAGGGAAGGGGACTACATTTTCCATTCCAAGGGAGGCTCCTGCCTTTTTTGGCAGACACATATCTTTCAAACCAAGACAGTGAGTAACATAATATGATGCCAAGTGGACCTCCAGCTCTGAGCAAAGACTGTGACTTCTTTTGATGCCTGGACAGGTGAGCTGTCTGCTGGGTTCTTTGATTTAGGGATGGTATGTTCGCTGTGAGGACCAGAGTTCTTAAGGCTTTAGATTGAAAAATATATACGAAAATCAGGATAGTATTTCAAGTGTTACTGTGCATTAGGCAAAGATTTTAATCCTGGCACAGAATCATCCCTGCAGAGCTATGGCTGTTTCAACCCCATTGCTAGTCAATAGGCTTGGGAGATCATTGATACTTTTCAAGTCTGGGCCATTAAGGAGGCTTTTTTCCATGCAATACTGTATAGTCGCTAAAGCTGGGGAGTAAATGATGAATATTGCTGGAAGTAGGGGGTGTTGAGGCTGTTTTATTGCCCTCACTTTCCTGTGGGGTGTGGGCTATTACCCTGACAACTTGTTAAAAACAGTCACATCCAGCCATATCTTCTGGCAACTGCAGTGGAAATTATGTGAACCACTAATTCAGTGGTGAGGTACAATTTCTGACAGCATAACATAGACTCAGAATGTTTAAAGTAGTTTTGGCTATGACTTTTGTATTTTGTGTGTTCCTGGGGAAATCTTTTCTTTTAGGTTTGCTTTTTACCTGGGGGATTTTTTTACACGCTTAATTTCTTTTAAAGTAAGTCTAAATGTTCAGGGTCTACTTTGCCTCCTTGCTGTTGGTGCAGTACTGATCCCGAATGCCGAGAGCAAAGACATTAAATATTGTATTTGCTAAACAAAACTGACACATTCCTACTTTCACACAAGGAAGAAGCGGCACTTCTCATGCTCCTGAGAGTTAAAAATGATCCATTTTATTGAGCGATATAATGACAGCACTAGCTGAGCAGAGCAGTAATTATTATCTCTAGAAGACCCAGGAGAGCAGTGTTTTAAAAGGAAAAATAGTGTTTTTCATGTATTTCTTTAAATTCTGATATCAGCAGTTCAAGATTTGTCAGGCATAACTAAAAATAGAAATTGTAGCCAGATGTGTTTCAGGGGACAGATTGTGTGGAGGCCTCTTGGAGTCAATGGGGTGGGATACAGCCCAGGATTTGTCTGTCCGTTGGCTCCACTGCACCAGGAAACCTGGGAGAGGTCAGCATGTGTATGATGAAAATCAAGTAGAAGGGGCCGTGTTTAACTTGTATTCAGGCTGTTAGAAGTGGGGGTAGGCAGTCGGGTTGATTCCATTTTCCCCCATAGGATTTTCATGAACACAGGTGGTCTGACTGCTGCTTGCTCTCGGTCTGTCTGTATGACAGTGTAAGATGTGAAAGCTAAAGAAAAGTTGAGATGCTGCAAACTTCTTGTAGTGTGTACTGGTTTACACCAGGAGGTATGAAGGTGTGTAAGGTTTGCTTACAAGGACTAATCTTCAATATTTTGTTATGCTGACAAAGTAACAAGTACAGGCAAAATAGTAGTAACCATGAGAGTACACAAGGCCATTCATTTCTTTTCTCGTAATTGTAAACAAACAAAATAAAAAATTAAGAGCCGTGATAAGGTCAGAAGACTTGAGTTCATCCTTTATCTCAGAGGTATTGCTACATGTCTGAGGTTTTCTTCGTTCTTACTACATTGTGAGCAACCTCACAGAGGGTACTGACTGTGGAATGGGACAGCAGAATTCTTTAAGTGGTCATCCTGCAGAGCTGACTGTGCAATCTTTCTCAATGCTGTTGGATCACAAACATATTTATTATATAAATAAATACTAAATTTGGTATTTTTCTTGGAATACGAGGTCCCTTTAAGGCCTTGTGTGAGTTGAATGTGGCATAATGAGTGAACTTCTACATTATTTTCTCCACAACAACAAAATGCCTAGAAAATTTTACTGGTCAGATCCTCAGCTTATGTAATTTGCCTTCTGGACAAGTTTTCCTAAAGCTAAACCAGTTCACTGTAAGTCAGTACTTGGCTTAGTATTAGCATGTCCTGTGTTACTCAGACATTCCTTCCTAAATTCAGCCAGTTGGCATTTTACCCATTGCGGTTATTTTTGCCCTTTGTCCCTAAAGACTTTCCTGAGAGCCAAGGTCCAGGTGTATTCTGGGGTGTCAGTTACAAGTCAGATATTAGGGCAGCATTAAATTCCAGGACAAATGGCATGCTTGCTGCTCCTTTCCCACTACAGAAAATTCTCCTGCTTGATGACACAATTCCTTCATCCCCTAGATTTACACTTCATTAGAAACCCAAACCCGCTCCTAGGTTTTCAAGAGCTTGTTAGCTCTCAGAGCACCAAGAGTGCTGCCTAATTTGCAAGTGGGAAGGCTTGGGGAAGGCAATATGACATCTTTTATCCAGCTTTTCAAGTGAAGGTAAATAATGTGACCAGGACTTCAGGAGGAAGAAGAAAAAGAAGGAAAAAGAAAGCATTGGCATAGAAATACAATTTCAGTAAATAGCAGCGGTGCTAATTTCTGGCATAACAGAGTTAAGTCAGTATGGAAACAATTAATGCTGCCGTACCCATGAAACAGAAGTAAAGATAGCTGATGCTTCAGGATAAAATTCTTCATCAATCACTGGTTTATTCTATTAGCATTCATAGTGCTGTGTGGTGTGATTACTTCTGATGTCTTGTGACAAACATAATGAGAAAATGCAGGACCAAACCCAGACCTGGCACTGGACCCGCATACACAGCTCTGAGTTTGGACTGTAATGTAACACATATGAAGGCATAAACCTCTCCTGAAGGAACACAGATTCCACCTCAACCCCTGTCCCTCACTAAGGTTATTCCCTACATTCAGATTTATTGGTAAAGCGTTGCTGAAACTTTGTCTCCTCTTTTAAAAATTGCCCTACAAATGATATGTTGAAAAATATGAGGTTCTCATATTGTCTGAACTGTTCTTTATTGTGTGAACAGCCTGGTTTTGCTAACTAAATGACCAAATTCTTTGCAGCCAGATGGTATTGATTATTTACAGTTGTGTTCATACATCAGATGTAGATATTGTATTCCACTTCCCATTACATCCGAAAATGACTGGGTCTGATTGACAATATGGCATCCACATTGAGATGTTAGCTTTGTGAAAACTGGCTGCTGCTCAGAATTATTTTGTATTATTAACTCCTGTACATTGCCCCTGCTGCTTGATCAGTCTGTTTCTCTTTGTTCTAAGCCATATGTGTTTTCAAAACTAATACTTATACACCTTTCAAGGCCTTTGATTGTTGTACAAAAGACGATAAATCTCTAGGGGATCTAACTATATCCTGGAGCACACAACCTAATGAGAAAAATAAGTTCGGAACACCAAAGCATGGTGTTCTGATAGTCTATCTCCTAGCTTTCAAATTCAAAGAAAAAAAGGAAAAGGATCTGCTGTGATGAAGCATTAGCTGCATGAATAGCAAGTCTAACTCCTATATTCCCAAGAGACACTGTATTTAACAAGGGCACTTCCATTGCTTCTGGATTTCTCATCAATTCTTTGTACACTTTCTGTAGGTGGTAAATACTCCACTCTGTTTGTGAGAGGGGAAGGAATGTTGTTCTGGGGGCTTTTTGGGAGGGTTTTTTTTTAAGGTTCTCAAAAGCTTTTTGACTGCTCTCTCTGTGGAAGAATGAGGGGGAAGGAACAATTATTTTTGAGTCGTAAATAAGTGCTGGATTTGCACAACAGTGAATATATCCCAGATTCTTTTGAACCCTGCCATAGCTACGATGTAGGGAATAACTTAAGGGTAGAAAAGGGAGACAATCTGCGTATGACTTGAAAAATTGCTATTTCCTCCCTTCCCTAAGTGTCCAGCCTATCTGGAAATGAAGATGGCAGTGTATCTCTATGCCTTTTGCATTTGCACTTGTGCCACCTGAGTCCCCAGACGGTAGGTGGCTACCATCTGATGACTGCAAATGAGCAAAAGCCTTCTTACATGAGTCTGGGGAAGAGTCTCAAATGTAAAGGTACAGTCGTAGGAGCAACTAGGTAAGGATGCCACCACCAAAAATACAGCATCGAGGATAAACTTGTTCTGTCAGCTGCTTGGGAAGAGAGAGCGTAGGTCTAGGAGGATGTAGTAATCTGGGTCTTTCTGTGGCAGGAAGCTGCTTTGGCCAAGGAAAAAAAGGTGAAAGCCTTGCTCCTGTTCAGAGTAGAGGTGCTTCATCTCGCTGTTCCTCATTGGTTTTTAATCCTCATCCCCAAGATGAATCACTAAATGATGCCTCTTTTGGAAAGGGGACAGCTGAACACTGATGAGGAAAAATTACTTAATTCATGTTCAAACTGACTGTAAGAGCTTTCCTTCCCTGAAAGGAGGCCAGTGTTTATTTTTGCTATTTTTGGGTAATTTTTTTGTTGTTGTTTTGTTAGGGTTTTTTTTGCCACCTAAACTAGTTTTAGTCTGTCATAGATTCTGTTGGGTTCAGTGCCTTGATATCAAGGCCCAACTAGACATGATAAATATTCACAGGTTCATGAACAGTACATAGAAGAAGCTGAGACTTGACATTTTTTTCTGTAAACTTATGGAATATCAGGCTCTCTGTGTGGGTACTACAGTTTTTTTAGAAAAATATGATTTAAAAATTGACCGATAAGATACAATTTTCTTGTTCATTGTGAACCAAGAAAAAGTACTTCTTAATGCAGATCTGGTAAATATGTTAAATCTGATACAAAAGGCTTTCCTAGCACAGGTAAAACATTATTTTGGTGGTGCATTTGTGTGCAAGCTGCTTACGTAAGATGTTTTTATTTAGAAACTGTTTCTGCACAAAGGATTTTGTAACAGTGCAATAAAATGATCATGACCATCCATCTTGAGTCAGAAAATCATATTTAATTTTTGTTGGTGGAGATGCTTTAAACTCCCAGCTTAAAACAGTTCGGTGATCTGAGTGAAACTCTGAATGAGGGAGAAATGAACCTTGGTTACTCCTACATGGGCAGATGCCAGCTGGGAAATAAATAACTTCTACGTACTCTTCGTGCCTAATACACTACATGAGTACCTTCTGTCCTTCAATGTATTTATCCTCAGCTCACCCCTCTGAAAGGATATATCCCCACTTGTGCAGTTGGGGGTTACATTTCAGGAAAGCCAAGTAATACACTGTTGAGTAACAAGTCTTTATGGGAAATGCCAGTTAAACCTGTTTCTTCAGAGCCCTGAGCTACCTCTGCACTCAGACCTGTCCAAATCACTAGAGATCAAAACCCAAAACTGATTAAAAGATAATAGGACAGTACTCAGCATCTTTGGCATTAAGAAGCTTCTACTATGCCCGGTGGCTGCAAAAATATGTTAACTGGATAGTTTCATTACAGAAGAGATTACTCCCTGATTTAAGAAATGCAGGGAACACTTCTGCCAGATCCCTTTTTCCAGGGCTAGCCATAATCAAATTCCTTTCTTTACTGTTTTTTGTAACCCCACTAATTGAGATCACCCAAAATGTTACCATGAGCCGAAGTCAGTGTCAATTAAAAATCCCATTTATATTCCCTATGAAAACACATGGCCTTCAAAAGTGTTTGATTTTCATTGGATCTTCTCATCTGTTTGTCATTTAAAGTTCAGGCCATTTTCCATATTTCTATCAAATGCTGCCTCATGTGGAAGTCTGGCAAATGAGCTTGCAAAGTACCTTATTTGAAGTTATAAATAATCTAATACTTGCCTAAAGTTGACCTCTCTATGCAATAATATACAAATTAATGTCTGAAGCCGAGGGACATACAGTTCTCTAGTACTGCCTTGTTAGTTAAAGGCAGGGTTGCACTTGCACACTTTCAGCACTTGTGGTTATTCCCACTGGTGCAGATCGGGCCTTGAGGTAGGAAGGATTTGGAGGAGGAAGCAGGGCAGACTCTGTAATACTGGCAACTCTTTTAGGCACAAGAATTGACTCTGCTGTCACTCCCAAGTGCCCTCTTGCTTATTTATTTAAAAAAACCCCTGGTGAGTAGGCAAGTACTTTTTTGCTGTGATTGCTCTTTTACTGTTCCATTTGTTCCTTCAGTGTCCATTCACATTAAAGTCTGGTCTCTCTTATGTTTCCTGTTGTGATGGGGAAGTGTTTGGGAACCTGCTGGTTCATGGGTGGTTGGAGGATGGACAGGGGGGCCCCATAAGGTGCCAGGGCCACCCCTGTGACTTCAAAATCATTTTGGAGGGATTCAGCTGTCAAGGTGCTATTCATCCAGTGAGTTATCAGGCACAGACAAATCCTCGTATGCTTTTTCATGTTTTTGGGTGGACAGAATGGATCAGCCGCAGCCATTCTGCATCTCTCTAACAAGGCAATCCATGTCTCATTTATGCTTCCCTGCCACTCATCTGTGACTCAGACTTTTGCAATGTGAGGTTCAGCAGGTTGTAGTGACAATTTTTGACTCTTTTTTCCCTGCCTGAAAAATGAGGTCCTACACAGCCTGTGATGGTTTCCTCAGTATCCTGTTCCATACTGTATACTTAATTTTGGTGTTAGCAGTTAGCTTTATACTGCTGCGCAGAAGTGCCTTTGAGCCTGGCCTTGGGGTCAGACTCAAACCATCTCAGACACATACTTGATTCCTTAAGTAGGGCTGGTTTGGTATCATTCCACTGGTAAACCTGATAGATGAGACCCTGGGCTGCCTCCTGTGCTTCTGGAGCGGTTCTGCTGAGCCAGCTAGCCCAGGTGGCCTGGGCTTAGGTCTGTAAATTTGTTGAAGCTCCTTGGGTGCCCCCATTGTCCCATTCCTCTAGTCTGCCAAGGGACCAGCAGCATGGGCAGGTGAGCTTGAAATTGGGGTAGAATTTCAAAGTGCTTATCAGTAAGAAATGGACATTAGCTATAAGATAATAGGAGCTCTTTGGATGTCGGGTCACTTCCAGAACTGACCAACTGAGATACCCCAAAGATGTAACAAATAGGAGTGTTTGAGTGGAAAGATGCTGTTCATTTTTCAACAGAGCTGCAAAATCTTGTTCCTGAAATCTTTCCATGTGAATTCTTATCATTGTGACGCTAGACTTGGTTGAGCTCCTTTTGCTCTTAGGCACCTGTCTCATGCTGATTACATTTTTAATACATTAGTTAAAAGACCTAAACATTTTTTGGGGGTTATTGGCACCTGAAATTAAAGTGTATTGTTATCACCTCTCTTAGAAAGAGACGACTCTGCTAACATGAAGCTCTTGAGCAGAGTTTTCTTTTTCCTTTTCTTCTAATCAACTTCAGATATAAAGTACTGTCAGTGAATGACCATATCTGCTAATTAAATTGAGACTTGAATGACCAGGGTAGCACTCCAGTTATCATTATGCTTCCACTTGATGGATTATATTTCAAGTTATTCTAGAAACTTTCCTAATGGCAATCAGGTTAGTGGAACCTTGATCTTACCAATGTGTGGCCTTTAGCTTAACTCAAGTAGGTGCCCACATGGAGTTCAGCAAACCTTTTACTTATTGTGGTTTTGTTTTTTGTTTTTTGTTTTTTTTTTTAATATACCTTAAAACAGAATAGGTTTTCTTAGATAATACTTTTAGGGAGCAGATCCGTGCATGTAATTCACAGTATTTGATGTTGTGCATGACAACAAAGACACTAAAAGATTAGTATCTTTTCTAAATTTGTATATGCAAAGCTGCAGGTGGTCTGCAAACACAGTGCTGTACATTTGGTAAGATTAATATGAAGATTTTGCACACTTATTCATATCCCCAAAATAAAAAAAAGCTGTAATTGGATATTTACAAATATTACATCTATGTTTTGGTTAATTGTTTTCGCATTATTCTCTGAAATAGTTAAGATTAGAAGTTAATTGGCCTTCCTTAAATTTAAGTGTAATCACAAAACCTGGAAAACTGGAGTTTTACAAAATAGCAACAGATATCACAAATTTTATAATAATAAGCACAAGAATTGACAACAATTACTGTCTTTAACCCAGTGGGAATAAATTACAGCCACATGTTTGTAACATAGATAAGTCACAAATAGGTAGATGAGCAGACAGAGAAGTTGCTCGGCTCTTTGTCAACCACCTGCTGTTCTGGGAATCCTGGCTGATAAACACAGCCATCCCCATCTGTAGATGGGGAGTTATAATTAATTACCCACGACATTGATAAATTTCTTTTAGGATCTTTTAATCCAGTGGTGCATCTGCATCACGTCCTCTGTTCACTCTTCCAACGTGAAGAGTCTATTTATGGACTCAGATTCATGTTTCATTTGAAAAAAAGAATGGTTCCCGGGAAAATGTGAGCTCTAGATCTGTGCTTGTCCTGGGCTTTGTCAGACATTACATAAGAGCTTTGCTCGTATTGGTCTCCTGCTCCTGGCTTTTTAGATCATTCTTTGTATTATGTTTCCAGTGCATGTAGATAATTTAATTTAACATTTTTCTAAATGCCAACATGCAGGAAGGCTGACCTTATAAGATCATAATTAGAATTATTTATATACTGTAAAAATTTAACTGATTCGGAATTACTGGAACATGTGAGATTTTAACTATTTTTTTTCCCAAGAATTCATTTTTCTGGAATTGAATTAAGTTAAAGCTTTAATTATTTTTCAACTTTTGTCTTATGCTAACCTTCTCCTACTTGATCATGTCATTGTTTTAACTATATGTAAAGTTCTCTTTGGCAGCAATGGTTATCCTCTTTATTGCTTTGTTTCAATGGGTTGTTATTCCAAAGCCTCAAAGTTCCAATAAATTATGTTAACAGGCTTAAAAACTCGTGTGAATAATGTCTTCAAGTTACTGAAGCTAATGTAGACTTCGGTCTCGATAGCTATGAAATAAACAGAGCCCCCAACCTTCTTGTACTAGAATACCATTTATACTATTAACCACTGCAGCCTGGCTTGCCTGGCAGATAAATGTGATCATTGATGAGCAATTAGGAAACAGTTTTATGGAGATCTGGGCTTTATGTAGCAGGCTATTGGGGCAGAGAAGCAGCCTATTTTCTGAAGGTCAGAATGTGTCATGAGGGGATGAGCTCATACTGGAGAAGGAAACGCAATTTTAATAAATGCGTTTTGGCGGTGTGGGGAAGAGAGGAGGCAAAAAGCTCTTCTTTGGTGGTGCAAGTTTGATGACACTTGACCACAGACATTTTGATGCCTGAAAGCTGTTCACAGGCAGTTTTATTTTTATTTGTGTGTGTATATATATATATATTTTAAAAAAAGATTGCTTAGTCTGAATTTTAAGGAAGGGCAATCTTTTGATGTAACACAATATGGCACATATACTTCTGTGCTTTTATGTGTGTTCCAATATGTGCAACAAATACATGAGAGAAACAAAGAAAAACCTCCAGGCTGCTTGTTTGACAGTTTACTTCATTTTAAAGTTGAATAAGTATGGAAATACTACGAGGAAAAACATTGTGAGTGGTCATTTCTGCTCCAGAAATTAAAATGCATAAAAATAGTATCAAAGCTTGCCCTTGCTACTCTGCACAGAAATGGAAAGGACAGGTTTAATGCCATGCTCAGGACTGTAGAAGATGAGTACTGAAATGAGATCAGCCTGTCTTAACTTCAGTTTTGGATCAAGCCAAGCCTCAGCTACAGACATCCAGAAGCTGAGGAAAATACTGGTATTGAGACATTTAAATATCATGCAACATGCATGGTGTAAGTGTTTAAAAACGCGCCTGCGCAGGTTCTGGTGCTGAGTGGGACAAGCTGCTGCATGTTCCACGAGGCCCCTTCACGGAGTCTCGGGCGAGGCTACACCTCTGCTAGCCAGCTGTGCCCGACCCATGGCCGCTATGGCCTGCACCTCCCTGCGAATGATGACACAAGGCGCCCCAGAGGTGGGGAGGTGGCTCTCGGGGCTGGCCGCCATAGGTTTTATTCCGTGAACCCCCCGGGAAAGGAGAGGGCCCACATGGTGACCCAGGAACCGAGAGGGCGACTGCCCTTTGGCTGGGGGTTATAAGGGAGTCCCGAGGGGGCGGGGTGATACAGAACAGCCAATGGGGAGAGAGGGAGAGAAGGGCGGGTGTTACAAACCAACCAATGGGAACAGGGGGGCAGGCATGGGGGATTTTGGTTACAGCTTGCAGGGTACATGAATATGCATGAGTGGATGGGCGAGGCTTTCTCCAGAAAACCGAGAAGCTGTCTTTGGACCAAATCATGGTCTAATATCTTTTTGACCTCCCCTTCCCAGCTCATTGCAACATGTAAGCACCTAGAATGGAGAGGAAGGTAATGTGAAGATAAGATGTAGCAGAAGCATTTACAGCAGTAGCAGAAATTCTCCTTAACCATGTGAATTCCTAACCCTGCTTTCAGTCTTGCCACAGTCTCGGCCCTTTTAAAGTCCCATGACAATAAGATTTTAGTGCAATTCTAAGTTGCTCATAAAAAGTTGTTCTTTTTCAGGTTCGAATTTTTCAGTTTTTGAATTTTCTCACTTTTAATGTTATAATCTGTCTCCTTAACTGTGGCTTAGAAGGACTGAAACATCAGGCTTTTTTCACAATAGTAGGCCTTTATGGTATCTTCCCTGCTATTTAATGTCTTCTAGCATCACCTTCTGAAGGTTTTTGGCCACCTTTTAGCATTGGTACTGGGAGATGGGTGGATGTCTGCATGAATCATAGTCCAGCCTCTTTTGAGGAGCTATTTTCTGTCATGAAGACCACTGAGTTGTACCTTTTTTTCACTAAGCTGCTGTACAAGCCTCATGCTTGAAGCTTGAACTCAGTCTTCTGAGTGACCTGGTGGCTTGTCAGACAGGCCAATTTGGATGTTTAAATCCAAACACCTATCCTACACCTCAGGACATTTTTAGCATTTGACAATTCATCTATGAGTGGGCTAGACAAAACCAAAACATCATGGCAGCCTAATTCAGAATAAATTATTTCAATCCACTGTGTTCTGTAGCAGGCAGCAATCCTTCGGCTTACATGAACAGGAGAAATGGGACAACTTGGCTGGACACAAAGCTTAGAGAGTAGTGCCCGTAAGGAGCCTGACTTCTCTGAAACCAGATCCTGCCCTGCCCTGGATTAATTACTCAGGAGCTGTTCCCACAACCAAATTCCTCCTGTCAGTGTGTCCAGTGCTGCCTGCCAGGCCTGCCAATGAAAATAGAGCAGTTGTAAACCCTGAGAATTATCCCTGTGGCTGGATGTAGTGTCCTATCAAATAATTATCATGTGACAGGGCCCCTAGTGCTTTCCAGCTTCTCTGGTTCCCCTGATGAAATATTAATATGCCTTCAACATTTAAGGTTATTATTCTTGTATGCTATACTTCGGGCATATCTTTTCTCTGCAGCCATCATATGCTTTATAGAGCCAAAATACCCCTTATAGAAGAACAGATCTTTTTGTCGTCCAAGACAGTCTTATAATGAATGGCCTTAGTTGAATCATTATGCTAAATAATCAGCAGTGCCTTAAATACCCTAATATGGGCTGAAGTAAGCATAATGCAGTATGAAGTACACAGCTTTTCCCAGAAGAATTGTTTCTTTCATCTCCAAGTGAGTAAGTAGAGCAAGGGACCTGCTGGAAGCCTGGCTTGCATGTTAACTTGCCATGAACAGCACACAGCTGTCCCATGCTGGGGTGGGGGCTGGCTCCAGGCTGCTGCGTGGGAGAACAGAGAGACATCCTTTGGATAGGCATGGAAACAAGGGGTTAGATTTACTTAAATGATGCAGTTTTGATCGCCAGCAAGATATATATTTAAGCCCAGTTCCAGGCTTTTAAAAAATGTCAGACTCTTTTCTCTTCCAACATTTCCTGAAACTCCTCAAGAGGAATGAAACAGGTTTATTTGATTCTATTCTCATGTTTGGACTTAAGAAGTTCACTCTTTTGAGTTTTCTTCCTTAACAGGGCAAGAAATGCACATTAAAAAAAATGTTACTTTCTGATAATCATCTGCTTTCAAGAGCTTGAAATGAGACTGCAGAACAAAACAAAACACAAGTGTTAGGAGACCTGCAGCGGAACCTGCAGGCTGGCAGTGTTTTTATGAATGAATGAATGAATCCAGGCTTTTCTCAGCATGGAACTTGCTCATGATAGCGATTCCTTGCACACAGATATTTGGCTGTGCAGGTTTTAGTTCTTTCCAGCTTTTCTGGAAAGCATATTAGCTGCCTTTATGTCTGAAATTCCCTGAGGATTACCCAAAGAGAGCTCTTAAAGTGGCACACTTTTGCTAATGAGTAAGGCCAACTGTTGTCTGGCTGAATTGTCTGCACTAACAACAGGCTCCCTCTGCCTCCTCTCTCCAGTTTTAATTCTAATGCTAACAGAGGACACTGTGATTATGCTAATATTTCTGGCTTTCCTATGTTAGGACATATGTGAGGTGTGCTGCATTTTCTAATTGTTTTACTCTAGTCCTGATCATCCCCGTACATTGGTCTTATTCTGCCGAAAAAGACAGGTCAGCCTGGTTGGCATTGCTGCAGCAGGCATTTCGGGGATGGAGAGAAAAGGAGAAATGACAGCTTTAGCTGTCATTTAATTGTTGCTGTTTAGCTTGGTTACTGATAAGGCCACCCATGAAATGGTAGTTGTGCACCTCAAGGTCAGCGTTGCAACCTCACAACCTTTTTATTGCATGGAGGAGACAACCCTAATGGTGGAGAATTGAAGTACACAAAGCATCAAGTGGTTTGCTTGGGGTTAGTATAAAAAAAACCCTAAGGCAGAGCAGCTCTCAGGTGCCAGTTAAGAGCCCATCACACCAGCTTTTTCCTCCTGGCTGGGAATGTGCCAAGAGGCTTGTCAGTAAAACCATATTTTTTGAGGGTAGAGGGCAAATTTCTCTCTCAGAAACTGTAGCTGTGATTGAACTTCACAAGAGAAAACGTAGCTCCTTCTCCCAAAATAGAGAAACCCAAAAACAGGCTCTCTATGGCAAAAATCTGGCTGAGATATGGACTTTGTCCTTTTATTAATTTTTTCCTCTTCAGTAAATGGTGAAGTCTTTGGTTGGTTGGTTGGTTGGTTTTTTGTAGCGGTATTAGGTACAGGTATTAGGTTGAATGTTGCTTATGAATATATTGCAGAGTAAAAATGACCGGCATAAGATTGTTTTTATTGCGGTGTTAATTTTAAATCTAGCCCTCAGAAATAATCTCTCCCTGATCGGACACATCTGCCTACACTGAGCTGCTTTCCTGCAAGCTGGGTGAAGCCCAGGCTCTGGTATGTGGCACTGGTACTATACCGAATCTTTGTAGCATCATAATTGTACTGCAAAGGATAGTTTTCTGCCAGAAGGAAAAAGGCAGCACAATGTACTGAAATGCGAGCTGCTGGGTCTCGTTCTGCATCTGCACCTGTGTGCATAGACACAAGGAAAGGGACACAGCTGCAAGAAGATGATTTGACATGAAACAGGACTGGGGCTGAGATACACAACCAAGATTTTGGGTTGTTGCAATGAGCTGGGAGCGAGGAGGTCAAAAAAGATCAAGGGACCATGGTTTGGTCCAAGAAAGCCCCCTCCAAGTTTGTTGGAGGAAGCCTTGCCCATCCACTCTTATGAATATTCATGTACCCCTGCAACATGTAACCAAACCCCCCCCATGCCTGCTCCTCTGTTCCCATCGGTTGGTTTTGTATCACCTGCCCCTTTCCCTCTCTCTCCCCATTGGCTATGTTGTATTACCCCACCCCTTCCCTCCCAGCTGAAGGGAAGTTCGACCTCTTGGTTCCTGGGACACCCGTGTGGGACCTTTCTCTTCCCTGGGGTTCTACATAATAAAATCTATGGCTGTCCAGTCCGGGAGCCACCTCCTTACCTCTGGGGCGCCTGAGCCATCGTGCGCAGGGAGGTGCCTGGCTATCGCGGCCATGGGTGTGGAACAGCTGGCTAGCAGGGGTCTGGCCCCGCCCGGGACTCCTCCGAGAAGGAATCCTGTGGAAAACGCAGCGGCTCTCTCACCCAGCACCTCAGAACCTGCGTAGGCGCATTTTAAAGATTGGGTTACTGTACTTCACACAAGTACAGACTCCATGCACACAGTAGCTGTACCTGCGGGAGAGCTGGCTGTGTTTCTGACTCTTGTGCCTCCTTTGAAGTCCACTTGCTTTGTGCACATGACTCACTCCACCTTCAACATGGGGGTGATCAGTGCACAGGTAGTTTTGGCTATGAAGGGCGTGGCAGGGGGGCATGGAGTCTGCAGGGAGGGCATTTCCTTCTGCTACAATACTGTGCAGAACACTTCATGAGATGCTAATGAAAAATTGTTGAGAACCCTTTGGTGTCTGTACCCAAGTGTTGCTGCCCCTGCTAGTGGTCCATCATACAGTTATATAAATCACCTTGAGATCTGGTGATGAAAACTCACATAAAATTTACAGGATGAGCATTATTGAGAGTACTGTGGAATTCCTCTCTTGATGATAAAATTCTGTATATTATCCCTTTTGGGCTGATGTCCATAAACAGTGGTTATCCTGATACAAAATTAATACTAATCTTTATAGCATTGAGAACCAACAGGGCAACCAAAATTACAGCTTTGGCATTGCAACTGAGTTCTGTTGTTTTCCTGGCAGTTTAAACCAGATTGTTAACAAAATAGCTGTTTGTTACAGGTTTTGTGTATAAGTTGCTTTTTTATTTCTTAATGTTAGTTAAGGACATAAAAATGAAAGCCAAAATATAGGTATTTATTTGATTGACAGTAATGGCTCTGAAAGAAACCATTTAAATATTATTTACATATTATTTGAAGCCATAATAAGTGATCATGTCAATCCATAGCACCCCATTGTTATTAAAAGAGTCTGCAACAGTGTAACTCATAATGCTGTTATGCAAATCAAGCATATTTGAAGAAACTTTTGTAAGAACATTACTGTACAAGCAAGGTAGCAAAGTTTTCAACATCAGACACACGCTGTCATTTTAAATTTAAAATGCACAGTCTGTATGTGTGGCTAATGTCTCTGCAAAGCTCTCTAATAAGGGCCAGACTCAGCAAATGCTGAATGTGTAAGTCCCTCTTTATTTAAACAAATGTTTCAGCATGTAGGACTTTACTAATGTACCTTGCTGAACTCAAACCAACTACTACCCTTGTAGGATGGATAGAAAATGAAAACAGGTTTTCTCCTCTCCCCGAAAGACTTCGTCCTTTAGAATGGCCTTTGGATGTTGAGATTGGTAAGGCTTGGATGAAAAGGGGGATGGGGTGCGGTTTAACAACGAAATGCTGGAAGCTTTGAGCATTTGTAACAGTGGCAAATGACATTTTTCTGTAAATGGTCTCTGAGTATGTAGTTCTACAGCAGTGAATAGTCACACAGCTCAGTGATTAGCTTGGCTGGCCATATTGCTTTGGAGCAAATGACTGTGCTCCAAGGCAGGTGCTTAGCTTCCTCACCGAGACACAGAGTATTAGAGTGGTGTTGTCTAAGCTCTTTTGTAAATATACCTTAGTACAGATACTACAGGATTATGAACCCCCTTTTCTCTGTGCAGAACACTCAAAAGCCACCTGGCTGGCCAAAATACAGCTTGAGGAAAACCTAGCTCAGAGCTGTATAATCAAAGTTTAAAAGGGTGGATGGGTACTATTCCTGAGCATGTGATGGGAATGAGGCCTCCCAAACATGAAGTACAACTACTGCTATTCTTCTGGATAAAAACATCAGTGGTTAAGAAATAATTAAGCTAAGTTGCTGTGCAAGTGTCTCCTTTTAGTCATTGGAACACACAGCTTGTCCAACATGCACAATCTGGGGAATGAGACCCTCTGTCTGGAAAATCTCAGTGTGATACTAGAGACATCTTGAAGGAAAAGTGAATCTGCTTTTCAGAAGTCTCCTCCTAAGGTGCAGAGTAAACACTTTCTTGCAGATATTTGCATCAGTGTCTGAGCAGCAAAGGGGTGAGTCCCACCAGAGGCTGGGGAGCTATTCCAGACATTCTTTTCCCTGTGTAGTGGGAGCATTAAAGGTTTCATGGGAGACCACAATAGCCTCTTGTAGTATGTCACTTGAAAAATTACCACAGTCATACAATTGTCATTTAGGGTTTCCTTTGAGTCTGAGGAAATATGCTCTCTCTGTCTGCCAGGCCTGTTCCGAGTTTGTTTTTTATTCATTGTGTGATTTGGGGTTGCTTGGCAGAGATGTACCTCCCCATTTCTGCCACTGCTTCCCCTTCTTTTTTTATGAGCACACATTCACACGTGTATATGACTGTTGAAAAAAGTGTAGAGAATACCCTTACTGGTCTGGACAACATACTGTCAGCACCATTTGAAGCCAAACTTGCCTAGATTTTTTTTTTTTTTTTTCTGTGGAGATTCCTCAAATATTGACGAAAACAAATCCAAAAATGTATTTTAACCAAGTGAGGCTGCGTTCTTTCATTGCAGCCATCCCATGAGGTTTGGCCGGTCCATCAGGATAGGTTTATGGAGGGATTCCTGCAACTGGCTGCCAAAAAAGTGGCTTTGGAGTGTCAAGCAAGATCTGGATAAAGCTGCTGTGGTATGTCAGCTGCACATTCTGCAGGGCACTGGTATGAGGAGGAGACTGCAGAGTCCAATATGGACACCTTCTGCTGCCTGGCACTGACTCTAAACATTCACTTCTCAGGCTAAACTCCTGTGCCTTGGGGAGCCTGCAATCCCTTCAGGATGTACTGACATAATGTTCACTCGTGCTGATGATGGAGATCATGCATACTTTGGATTTTGTGAGTGTTTGAATTTAAAATACACCTGGTTCTATTTTGCTCTCTAATGAAGCTTGACTGCTTAGAAACAAGCTGTAACCAAAATGCACTGTGCATAAAAAGACACCTCCAAAAAATACCACCCAAACTCCAAAAAAACAATCCCAAACATAACCCCCTTATTGGACACTGCTTTTGAATTTCTTCCTGTCCTTATTACTTCCATTTGATTTCCAGTCCCTGTCTGCCAAAAGATTTGGATTTCCATCAAGGCAGTTTGGAGAGCATTAATACTCAGATAAATAAACGCAACAGGCAACTAAGCTGCTGTGAACTAATGGCAGGACGCTTGAAAGTGCTGTATTTCAGATAATGGTGTCAGTTTCATAAAGGCATGCAAACTGGTTTAATCAAATGTTATATTTTATGAAATTCCTGACCATTGGGAAGGAGATTGCATAGGAGAATTTAAAAGATTGGGAGTTTCTGGCTTTATTTCTGCATTGCTGATAAGCAGCAATTTTTGCAGAAGGGGGAGAAGTAACCCTCTGCAATAAAACCATTTTCATAATACCATGGGAATGAGTTATTGCTTGAGGTGAGGCACAGTTTCTAATGGCTGCCTAAGCTTTCATCTCCATCTTTCATGGGCTAGTCAGACATTTTTATAGTGCTGACACAAAAAGAGAGCATTTATGTTGCTTCCATTCTCCATCTGTCAACAGTTAGGTTAAAGTGCCACTACAGGAATACTTTTCATCTGATTTCCATTCCAACGTGGTTCGTCAATGTACGGTGTTTGAGCCATGCCAGCTCTCAAGGTCCTAATCACATATTTTTTATGCACCATTAATGGTTGGCAAATAGGAGACAAAAGCCTGTCTTTTTTATGTGAAGAAGGTGGTATTTACTTTTATTCTGAATTTTTCTGATGTACTTCCCGTACAGTTTTCTGAGCTATCAAGAGTTGGTTTTCAGTAAATTGTGTGAAAAGTCAAAATATGTTAGGCCAGAGAGGAAGTGGATTTCCATTTCTCTTGCATGAAATACACCCATGAACACCAATAATTGATTAACATTTGGGCATCAAGTAGGAGCAAAAGGTAGAGGGGAAGCATTGTGATAATCCCTGTTTTACTTACAATTCCTTTCAGCTAACGAACCTAGTTTTATTAGTGGCAGGAACCACAAAAAGGTTATTTAATGCTGAAATTTGGAGACCTTCATGAAAAAACTTACTGTCTTATTCTGTGCTTAGTGCAGTCGTAAGGTTGGACAGGGTAGATGTGTTGGCAACAAACTAAAACAGACTACAAGGTGCACAGATTTCCTCTTCCTATCCTTTGGAAACTCTCGTTTTGTTAGTATCGAGAGAAAGGTAGCTATAACAGAAAATTGAACCACAAGGGCAACAATTGTTGCCTATATTTTTGACACATGTTTTCTGGGCTTATATCTAGGACTATTCTCATGAAATCTGTTGTTGTTTTTTTTTGTTTGTTTGTTTGTGGGTTTGTTTTTTTTTTAATCTAGGTTTGGTTTTTTTCCCCCCCTGGTTGGTCTTTACCTTTCTTGTAGAATAGCACCCAAAACCAAGTACCCTCAAATACAGCTTCTTTCGCTGATGGTGAGAACAGAAAAGCTATTCCAGACCACTTCAGTCTATCTGTTATACAAGACAATATGTTCCAAAAATATCCTCTTTGTGCTGAGAAAGAGGTAGTGGGGGGATGACAAACTTATTTTAAATTAGAGAAAAAAAAAGGAAAAAAAAACAAAGAAAGGAAAAAAAAAGTTAAGACTCTGAAGAGGGGGAAAACAATCTGTTTTTAACAGGATTTTCTTTCAAGTACCTCTGTCCCTTGGGTATGCAATATTCACTTAGACTAAATTTCTTCCAGCTTTCTCTCAGATTTTGAGAGCCTCATTTTTCTCCAGCTAATATAGTGCAGCTCATATACTATATTTTATGGGCGACTGGCTTCCAGAGGAATGTAGGTGTGAAAGACCACACAACCATGAATCTGAGTTATATGGAGTAATCACTACAGGGGAGAAGGAGTGTTTAGTCCCTTTCTTGTCATAGTCAGATGAGGCTTTCACACTGGGGGAAGGATTGTAAAGATCCAAAGGAGGTATTACTTGATTTTGTTTCAAGTTGTTTTCAGTTCACTGGCTGAGATTCCTGGCTTCTGGAAACTTTGCATTACGTTTCGATGCCGTTGGCCACTGGAGTGGGTATTGTCACACTCTCACTCTGCGCCTGGCTTGAGCTCCATGATTAACTTGTTAGCTGTGGTCTTGTGGTCCATGTGTGTACAGATGTAAAGTACTGTGTCTTGATTTCACTTGAACAAAAGGCTTTTTTTTTGGTCTCAACAAAGTGCATTGTGTTGCAGTTCTTGCTGTCAGAGTCTGTGTATTTGTGTAATTAGGACTGTCCAGCTGGTCCATATGATTCTATTTCTGAGTTCTTACACAGTTGAGATATATGCCTGAATTTTCACAGAATTAAGAGATCAAATCCAAAATTCTGGGCTGTTTTTTATGCCCAGTGTTTTATTTGCCTTTGTACTGTGACAGAGTGAGGCAAAGGATCAAAATATCTTAAAAATGCATTTATTTGGGGGTTTGAGATGCTTAAGTTGTGCATATTTTTGTAAGTCTGATCTTACAACTTTTTCATGCAGCTGGGAGCCTTCTGTTCCCTCAGCCAATCTTTCATTGTTCCCACTAGGCATCGACCAGAGTGCTATTAGAAACAGGAACAAAAAAGATGAATTTTACGCCTTTTTTATTCATATCTACAGCTTTCTGTCTCTTAGTTGTGCTTCTTCAGTCCTCTTCTCATATTGTTGTCCACCCTCTGTTGCCTCCCACAATGATGATTAATGGAATGCTCTACATCTTTTTTTGAACTCTTGGTTTTTCCTCTTAGTTCCTGATTATTTTAATTCCGCCAGACCCTTTTTCATATCCTTCCCTTGCCTGCCTCTAATCTACAGTATATCATTTCTCCTACTCCCTCATTTCCATTCCTGCAACGTTCCATGTCCTTTCTTGGAGCCTGGGCTGAGCACACAGACCAGTTAAAATGAAAATATACTTTCCAGATTTTAGTAGTCTAATTATTTTATTTTAAATGAAGCCGAGACATCAATCAGACTGTTCTCTAAATCCCAGTCACATCAGCAGCTAAATGAAAATATCAGTTATTCTCTGCCATTCCCAGCCCACTTGCCTTTAAATGGTATTATCACAGCAAATATTAGGAGTTTAGACATGTCCATAGTCTTTTGTTGAAAAGCTCTCGCAAACAAGGCAAGGGAGATGCATCTGAAATCCTAATATCTTGTGAAATAATATTAACAATGGGTCTGGCACGTGTGAGCATTTAGACAGGAGGCTGTCAGATCCCGGGAGGTTGAAAGTGAGAAATATTTGAAAGACAAAGAGCAAATCATAGAAATGGGAAGGTAAGAAAATTTTTTTTTCAGGCTAAGCGGTGCAGGCTCCTGGGGCTGGTTCTCAGTTCTGACACCAGTTCACTTCTTGGCTCCAGCCAGAGATTTCTGAAGAGCTGCACAGGGCTCGAGCATGACCAGTAATCAGATCCTGTCCTCCCTGATAGCCTCAGCTTTTGTCAGTCATGAGTGCCCAGAGTTAACAGGGACTTTAATTAGAGCTGTGGCTGCTCAGCTCTGCAGAAAACCAGATCCAACTCAATAAATGTGTGGCCACATTGGAAGTATTTGCCTTTCAGACCTTCTTATAAGATTCCTCCCCTTCTATCTTCTTTGCCGTTAATCAGGAGAGATACTGCAGAAACTGAGTTATATAGCTGAAAAGGCTGTGTTAAGGAGGTGGACACTTACAATATAATCTGCTTAGAAACCTCTCTGAGCCTTTGAAGGTCCTGTGTTTTTACTCACCGAGGAGGCATGTAATAGATATTAAAACCTCTTTTGATTTCAGACTTCTCATTGAAGGCAAATCTGTGAGTCCCTCTGACTGATGGGGAGGGATGTTCTTCCAGAGGTCGATTTGTTGACTTTTAGAGGCTTTATGTGAAACAGATTTTTCTGATAATTTTCACTGCTTCCATAAACCTCTTTTGTATCCTTTTCTGGTCTCTCTGCAGTTTGCAGTAGATTACTTCTCCTACTCTGACCTGTTTTCTCTGTAACTGGGAGAACAGAGGAAGCTGTGTGAAGAATTTGGGCGCATCAGTACTAACCTCTCTATAGGGAAAGACAAATTAAATAGCCAAAATGACAGGGGAGGATGCTGGAGAGGATGAAGTAATTTGTGGTCAGTCAGTTACAGAGGTAAGAGTATAATTGTCCCTCCAGGTCTAGTACAGTGTTTTGGGGTTTTTTTCCAGCAGACTGTGCTTTCTCTTCTTATAAGTATATACCTTACTGACAGTGTGTACTAGAGGCCAGTCTTACATTAAGGATCCAATTCCATTTTTTTCCCCTGAGCAACTCGTTGTATTTTAGCTTATCATGGTTATAAACCAAAAAAATCCGAAGTTTTATTAGTTCTATTTCCCTTTTAATACATTGCTATTTCTGTTTTTATTTTTCCTCTTTTTTTCTCTCCAAGGCGATGAAGGTGCATGAGAGATGACGTTAAGAGCTTTATCACACTTCTGTGTAATAATAATGAGATTTGCAATGGGCTTCTAAAGGACACAGATCAGAACCACTTACCATAATGACACTACAAAGTAATGAAGATTCAAGTGGTTCTTGTTAGACATGAAGCTCTTTCAACGAATCCAAACTCTCCTAATATCCTATTGCTAGAGCAGAGGTGGGCATTGATGCTTTGAAAGGTTTGTTTCTCTTTTTTGTTTCAAAGCCAGGCAAATCTCTTTGGATTTGTGGGACTCCACGTGTGCATGCTGGGGCTCTCTCTCCCATTAAACCTTTAAATAAAGATTCTAGTAGATTTCCATTAAAACAAATAGCAACCACATTTAATGACCAGTTTGTTTGAGTATTAACAGCCTGTAAGCTAACAAACTCATCATTAACTGGTGATAACTTCTCTCGAATTGTTTAAATAATCCCTTAAACTCAGCCCTGTTTGCATTAAGTTGCCCATGTAAAATTTCTGCCCAATTCTTCCTTTTTAATTTTTTTTTTTTTGAGAATATTATATCTTTTTGGTTTGTTCTTCTTTGATTGTTCCACTTTCCACCACTAGTATTTTCTCCTTATTCATTAAGATAGCGGTTTTATTTTCTTCTGTATTTTTTTCCAGATTTATCTTAAAATCTCTGCTTGTTCAATGAATTAGGTGACAAACCCCTAGGGGTAAATTCAACTATGGAACATAAAACTCACAAATCAGCGGAGCTGTGGGCTACATCCTGATGATGTACAGAATTCAAATGAGCTTGGGGAACTCATTTGTGGGCTGTTAGAGGAAGTAGAAATCATGTCCCCAGCCTTGCAAAGATACCAATGCTTTTCTGCAAGTCCAACAGAATGATTTATGCATAGACTCGCATCACATTTGCAGATCTACAGTCTGTGTGCTGGAGGCCTAATTTGGCTGTAGCATTTGTTTTGTACCAAAAACCGTCTTGGCTTCATCCTGTGGAAGGAGGACGAGAGTCAGTTCAGTTCAAATAAAATCTTAAATTTTGGCCAACACTCAGATTAAAGTTGAAACCCACTTCATCTGATATATTATGGGGAGGGAGGAAAGAATATTTCAAAAGCATTTTCTGTGTTCATTTTCTGTGACTGATTGCAGACTAAACTGGTAAGTAGTGGTGGGCTGCAGTTCAGGAAATTGTCTATGTGTCTCCTTACCTCAGAGCAGGATCACCGAAAACTGTGTGACATCTGGCATGTCTGTCTGACCTCTTCTTGAAAGATCTCCAAGAGCAGTTGCCCTGCAGCTTTCTTGGGTTTTCTGCTCTTGCACTTTGCTATTCTAATTACTGTCAATTCCAGCCTGGGATTTTCTTCCTGCAGTATAAGGTTGTTTCCTGGCTCCAAAGATACAGTGAAAAATGATTCCTTCTTCTTTACAGTAACATACCATGGACTTTAAAATGTTTTCCCATTTCCATTGAGTTTTATGCACTTTAGACTAAATAATCCCAAATGTGTGCCCATCCCTCCAGCTGATCTACAACTTTCTTTAGATTCGGGGTTCAAAACTGGACCCAGTATGCAGCTAAGATCTAGCTATAGATATCAGATCTCTATGGATATAGAAAGATTGTTTCAGGTATCTTAGAAGATATATTTCTGTGTACTTAATCCCAACACGAAATATTCATTTTTTTCCCGGGAGCATTAGCACGTCCTCTAGTGCCTCTCTAAAGATGTGCTACCCAGCAATTGGCCACCACTCTTTATTTTTTGCATCTAATTATCCTGCCTAACTTACACCTGTCCTATTGAATTTTTTTCTTTTTCTTTTTTTTTTTTGGCTTGTCAATATGTCATGTCAAGTTACTATGAGGGGACCCATAGTCGTGAAATTCCCATTGCCGCCTGGCAGATGCAAAAAATCTGGGTTATTCAGATATGCATGCATAATATGTGTGCTTCCTATAACAGTCTTTTAACAAGTTTAGTGTCATTCATTGCAGTTTTTACATCTTAGTTACTGTCTCAATAGCTAATAAAGCAGACTGTAAAGCTTCACATAATCTGTAGGCCAAAATAGAGGATACTTCTGTTGTTCTGTTTTATTAAGAAAACAGGATTTGCAATTGAGCAGTCCTTGCAACTGTCTGCATGCGAGTCCCTCACAAATAACTTTTGAACATATTATTGCATTAATTTGACACAGGGGTAAGGGATTGACACAATCCTTTACAGGGATTGAGGCTTCCAGGATTTTGGTGAAAGCTTGAGTGGATGGAGGGAAGGGAATGAAACCCTCCTGGCCAAGGTAAAAGCAGCAGCCACATGGCATGCACTGCGCTCCCCCTGCCTGGCAGACAGGATGCCTCCAAGGAGCCATGGATATTTCTGGGAGGTTGAAATGGGGGCTGTTTTGGCTCTGAGGGCCCTGGGTGTGGGTGCAGGGCTGTGATCCATGGGAGACAAAGCAGCAGTGATGCTGAAGGGGCCATTGGTTTTGTCAGAGGTTGATTTTGCAAAACAAAAATCAAAGCCAGGGTTGTTTCTGACACTGGTTTTTGTTCAAGCATTGAATAGATGTTTCAAGGCATTGGCAAGAGAGTTTTCTGCCATCTTTACAAAGCAGACGTAGGCACTTATGTAGCCACTCTAATAGACAGCTAGAAACATCTGATTAAAAATGACCACCTCTAAACTCAGTGTGATTTTTTTTTTAATAGTAAAAACTTCAGTTCTGTCAGGTTTATACTCTATCAGACCACAAAGAATAGTGTGATCAACTCTCGTGTGGCTTTATATCTGGTCAATTCTAAAACATGAGCCAATGTTAATATGAGCACTTTATTTGAGGAACATTATCTCTGTATGCTTTACAATGGTCACATCCAGCACGTGAAACAGATGTAATTCAAGTCTCTATATCTTAGGATGTTGTCTGATTTTTCCATTTGTATTGTGTTACTTGCAATGGGAAGTGTACTGAAAGATTTTAAGCACTTGGATGATTTAGTGCTACGCTTTAGTATTGTCAGTTAAGCTATGTACCATCTAAAGGTCTTCTTCAGCAGCAGATTTCACTGTAAATAAACTGTCCAGCCTGATGGAGATGTCCAGTGAAATTAAACGCACTGTTTAAAGGGCTGCATATGCTTCTTCACCAAGAGGCTGGAGATTTACAGACCCTCAGCTTCATCTTTAGATGGAGATGATGCATTTCAGCCATTGGATGACTGCAGGCCCTTTGGGTGCCCTAAAAAAATCTCTTGTAAACATTTTCAAGGTCACCAAGACTCTCTGGAATGGAGAGGCTGGAGTTTTGGCTTTAAGCTTTTTGTGGATGTCTTGGATTGAGACAACTTAAAGGAGAACACTCTGGAATGAGTTATCTCCTCTAAGGGTTCCAACAATCCCTTCCCACCAATAAGAAATGACTATTAATAGATGAAAGTGAAAAAACAATGGTTTATTAGGAAACAGAATTCCAACAGGCAGTGGAAAAGAAAAAGTAAATAACTGCTAGATATTGAACTGCTAAACCTCACCACCCCACTGAAACAAAGAGAGACCCAAAATACCGGAAAATACCCGTTCCCGACATGGGCCTGGTGGGACGGCTTCGGGCTTTGCAGGACGGAGTGACGGGATGGTGTCAGATCTGTCTCGCAAAGGCAGGAGACTCATGGAGCAGTTCCAGCAGCACATGAAGAGCTTCCCCAGGGCAAGGCACAGCTTCTCTGAGCTGAGGGGGAAAAAAAACCCAGAATAAAAACCCCACCAAAAAAAACACCAAACCAAAACAAAAACAAAAAGGAAAGAAAAAGCCCTTGCCCGAGCAAAGACCAAGCAACCAGTGATGCAAATACCATGCTGCGAAAAGCCGTGAAAAAACTGGGTGCAGAGCTTTTTAAAATGGCTGTGCAAAGCAACCCCATCCCTGCCAAGGTCCCTGGCTGCAGGACCTTAAAGATACAGTAACAATTTTTAGGGCACAGCTGAATATGGAATATAATATTATGAATCACCCCAAGACAGGTGATTGTCCATAAAGTAACAATTTCCAAACTGCTGCCTCTTCCAGGAGAGTTAGAAATGTGAGTTCCTGGGATAGATCAAAGATCTGAGTCCCATTACTCTGCAAGACCTTGCATATAAAGATGTCATGTGCTCTTCTTGTGCACTCAGCCAGGTCAACTGAAGTTTTCAATTCAATGAGGCTTTTAATCACCTTGAATCTCCCAACAATGTAGAATGAAATCATCTGTGTTAAAGATGCTGAGAAAAAACTTGAGGTTTTTTTCACATTGCTCCTGTGAAAATGGAAGATGTGTCAGAACCGTGTTATTTTATAGATTTGTTTCTTCGCTTTTGGTTTGGGCAGTCACCTGGCTTTAAAAGATGTAGCAAGGAGTTATTTATGTTATAGAGTTCGGAGCAGAGAGAACATGCAGTCCCACTTCAGCAGGCTATTAGATGATACTGCATTAAGAACATAAGCAGTCTCACTGGAACATGCCTGTGTCTAGGTGCCTGCTGCCATGCCTTGCTGAATTGAGACCCAGGGATTGGTTTTGGAAAGATACACAGGCACCAAAGCAAATCAGGTACAGAGTAGGCAAACATGGATGTCTAAGTCATACTATTGTATTGCTTTCTCTGCTGTCTTGCTCCGAGCAGAGAGTTACAGGTATTGCTCGAATATTCAGGGAAAATGTGGCTCCATCTCTGCACTGGAAGAGGAGGTGCAGGGTAGTTAAAATCACCAGAGACTCATCCTCTGTTTTGTTTAGTGTTGTTTTGTTTTCCTTGGTTGACAACCCATCAGTGAATGATTTCTTCATACCAAACTGTGATGCAAATGACTGCTCTCTTTTTCCTTAGGCAGCAGGGATGGGAAAAGCTAATTGATAGGCCTTGTGCAATTTAGGTGATGAAGAAAAGGGCAAAGGAGTTGCTTCTGGTGTAGCTGGCTGGCAATAGTGGGAGAACCATAAGTGACATAACTTTCTGCAGAGGTTCCGCATTAGTGCTGCCTTGCACTGAGCAGATGTTCCGGCTATTCTGGTCACTCTTCACCTTTGTCTGCAAGGTGCATCAATCACCATAATTTATAATGGGACATGGAGCCAGCAACTGAAGGAGAAAAATCAACCCAATCCTAGGAACAATCTTTCTTGATGAATTCTCCCCCCTAAATTGAAACAATTTGCTGGGTAACCCAGCTGGGGTTCATATGCTTTTGATTACTGTGGGCTATTTAGCTTTACAAAATGACATGCTGCTTAATGGACTTTTAATGGTTATAGGTTTCTCTCTCTTTTTTTTAATGAGCTTCACCAGTTTGTTACTAATGCCCTGTAGAAATCTGGCAAAACGCCAGATTTTATGTTACAAATTTTCTGGTTTTCATGTGGCATAAGTGGAACCTATGCAGCCAGTGGGGATGTCTGTGCTACTAATCATACTGTAATGCCATTAAAGAAAAGGGGGGAAAAAAAGGAGCAAATTGAGTATTCTGCAGTCCCGATAATGGCGTATGCAAAGATGCTATCATTAACGCTTAGCAGCTGAAGTCTTACAAGAAGTCCAGTCTGTAGTTCGAGCTCTGGAAGATGGAGTTTCTTAAAGCTCATGTGTTCCACTTGGCTACTGCCAGGTTAAGATGTCGAGTGAAGGTTACACCACTGTCAAGGCACAGATGAGATTATGTCCTTTTTGACAAGCAAGCAAGAGCTTTCCTAACATTTTGCTAAATATAATGGCCTATGTTTTCAGCAATGACTATAGCTCAGCTTTCAAACGGTCCTCCTTAAGGGGCCTTGTTTATTTTCAGAGTGTGAATACTCAACACTTTGCGTTTTTACGTTGAAGGAGATTCCTGTTCTGCAATCACTACTTGAAATATGAGTTGATAGTACCAGTGGGTCTTGATGGGAAATCTGGGTGTTGCTTTTGAGTTATATAAACTTACAGTGAAAGGAGATTTAATTGTTAAATCTGTTTTACTGTTTTAATTCGGTGGTAATACAAATCTCTTCGTGTTATGTATTCTCTAATAGAGCTGAGTATTCTTAATGAACTTATAGCTCTACGTAAACTCTCTATTGAGTCTGAACTGTCAAAATGTCTTGGGCATAAGGCCCTTTTCAGGCACCAGTTTTAGCTGGGCCTTAGCCAGAGGCTTTGTAGTATGTTTTTCCATGGCATATGGATATGCCACAGTGTGGATAGGCCAAGCATGTGCCAGGCTTTGCCAAATTCTCTGTTGAGTCCCAGAAGCTGATGCAGTGCCTGATGTCCAAGAGGAGCCTTGTTCGTGCAGCTCAGTGTGCCAGAGAGGGATGTGCCATGAAGCACCACGGTAGTTTTTGAAAGCCAGCTCAGCCCGGCTGTAATGTTGGCTTGATGAAGGAGTCGAGAATCATACAAAGCTTTGACTCCTCCTCCCAGCTCTAAGGGGCTGTGTTGCTCTTCTACTTCCAGTTAAGTAGCTGGGAGATACTGGGCCATCCCTCATCACTGTAAATTGACAATGCTCGTGCAGTATTGGTGCAATTATACAAATTTACACTGAGTATCTGGGCTCTGGTTTCTTTCTGTGAATATCAAGCTCAGGTACCAGCTGAAGTAGAAACAATGGGAAGAGTAGTGTTGTTTCAGGTCAGACTAAAATCTACAGGATTTATGCTTAAAGAAAAAAAAAATTACTGTGTTGTCCTGAATGTGGCTGTTTGTGTTTTGCTGAGAATAAGAAACTGCATTTCTCTTAATTAGGAAGTGGATGCTCTTATTCAGGAAATGGATGAGAATTTGGTAAACTGCCATCCCAGGACAAATACAAAGGAAGTGTGACAAACATTCAAGATGTTCTTTGGAAAGGAGTAGAAAATTGTAAAAGGATGGGCTTCCAGATTTATACTTTAAGCACAGAACATATTTAAAGGTCAGATTCATGACTTTTATGGCAGACAAAACTCAGCTGACCTCAACTGTGTTCCTATTGGAGCCAGTTTTTCTTCTGGGCCTTACATTGCACTCATGTAATGTGTGAAGAGATTGTGCTTGCTTGTGCAGCTGGAGCCTAGGCAGGGTTTGTTTTCCAACCGTGATTAACAAGAACGGTGTCATGGTCTTCTTTTGGGTCTGTCCTCAGGGCTCTGGTCTAGGATGCTCTTGGCAGCATGGCTTGAATCTTTATAGTTAGTTTCTTTGTTTGTAAATTCAAGCAATGTATGAAATTTTCAGCAAGGTCTGCTCAACTCCTGGTTAGCAAGAGCAGGGCAGGAAAGAGCTGAAATAACCTACACAAAGAAAAACTGCCCAGTGCAATGGATACCTGCATCTTTAACTATCAGCACTTACTTAGGGCAATAATGTAACTGCGAAAAGGAGTGTCATCGAGACAAACTGCAGAGGGTCCCGCACGATTGGCCTGAGATGGTAAATTTGCATGGCCTGGCTGTAAGTGAGCACAAAGAGTGCTTCCAGACTGATTTCAGCTCCTGAGAAACAACCTACAGCATCTCTGCTCTCATGGCCCCTGCCTGGAGACTTCATCTGTGGATAACCAAGAGCGGATTGTACTTTTGTTTATTCTTTATGAAGTTACAGTTTATTTTCAGATGACAGTGTGAAAAACAAAGACAAAAATATCAACAGAAAGTTGATAAAATACCAGTTGAGTCTGCTAGTTTATTGAATGATTGTAGTTGATGCAAGTATTTTATTCCCTATTTCCTTTTGCTTTGAGGTTGCAGATCTTCATAATCAAACAAGGACAAATAATAGCATTCTTAGGAATATCGTAAACTCAGATAAAAAAAATCTACAAATACTTACCTGAATTCTTAAATTATATTAGTTTATGTCCCTTTTATAATCATTCAGATGACTGTTCCTACCAGGAGATAAATTTGGCCAAATATTCCCAGAAACAGCAAATCTAAATGAATATCAAAAGTTATTCAAAGGGAAAAAACTTTAGATCTTTAATCTGAGTCAGACTTCCCATGTCAAACACTTACAAAGATGTACTACTAACCAGCTGCAGGCAGGGATCTTGATGGAAACTGTTTGAATTACCAGGATATAAATAATTGTAATGTTGAGTGATGCCTGTGTAATCCATCTGTGGACAGATAAAAAAGAGGCATAATTCATGGAGTGAAATTGTTAATTACAATTCTAAATTGTTAATTAAGGACAGATAGCAGCCCTGAGATGTATAGGTCTAGAATCTGGATCTCGGTGAATTTAGCAGCAATGCTTTTGAACTTTACTACCAACAATATCTGCTGCACTGGATGGCCCCATCCCTTTCAGAGGGATAAAAGTTAATGTTACTTCAGTGGTCCCAGGACTGAAGCATGAGTAAATGGGTGTTCTTTTTCCTCCTTTCTATTCTCTAGACTATTCTTTAAGGTTTTACATAATTTACATAGAACTAATTTGTTCCACATTTTAATAATTTCCTGTGTAAGGAGAACGATCATGGGGCTTTTCTGTTGTACTGTGAATGTATCTGCAAATATATCACCATTGTATACACTGCCTGTGCTGGATCTGACCTGTTCAGGCTGGAATTTCTCAAAAGAACTCACATTTCTTAGTTCAAGGAGTCTATCAACTTGACAGTATTTGTTAAATTTTTTTTAATAGCTTTGAAAACCACCATCATATGCTGAGACAATTCTAGCATAGGAGGAGTCAGTCAGGTGTCTTGGATCCTTGTACAAACATATTTCTCAAGCAGATGGGGAAATCTTGTAATTAAACTTGCCTGCATTTTATTTACTAATGAACACTTTCCTTTAGCTGACCTGGTGTTCACTGGAAGTAGCAGAAATCTTTCTGTTAAGCAGCAGCAAATTTTGGGTCCAGCCCTTATTGAAAGTGTCTCAGCTGTCCTGAGCAATCGACCCAATCTTGGTGTCATGGAATTTCTGAATAATCATTCCCATATTATTCATAGCTCTGCATCTTCAGTTAATTAGCCCCACCACCTTCTGAATCTCTCCTGCCCACCTTATTACTACGTCTATGTCAGCTGGAAGACATAGAGACACATGGCTTCCTTGACAGGGCAGTTTTGGGTAGAAGACCCTTCACGAGCCACTTTGGCCTCTTGCATGACAGGATGTAGCAGTGGCCAGAAACACAGCATCATTTCACATCTTGCACAGAATATGGCCTTTTTCCTTATTTTTCAATAATTTGTTCTCCTCCTCTCCTTTTGAAATGGTTGTAATATTCTTAAAAGTTGACATATTTATTACATTTAGCAAAAGAATCTCCCTTTAGTCACAGATCAGCATAATTTTATGGGCTGTGAACAGAAATGCTTTGTGAGAGCCTGCTAGTGTTTTGCCGTGTCTCAGCTCTTATCTGAACAAGAACTGCGTAGTTTTCACACTGTAGGCATCTTGGCTACTCCTGAGATGTGGATCCAAGCTCCTGAATGGTGGCTTGGATGGTACTGGCTGGTAGTGTGGCCTCAGGCAGGTGCCTACCCAGGGTTCCAGTGCTTTCTTTGGGAGGTGTTTCATGGGCTGGCTTCAGCTGGTGGTCTTGCTGATGCCTGTGGTAGAATTAGGTGTCAAACCTGCCAAAAGTCTGGCCAAGAGAACCGATGTTTTGTATTAGGCAGACTTTTTGAAGATTTGCTGAAAAAAATGGAACACAAAGCTTTTAGTGAAAACAGTGACTTTTTGAAGATCGTTTTTACTTGCTGGGTTTTTTCCCCCTCCCTTTAAAGCCTTATACGTGACTTTTTCTGTAAGGAAAAGAAATAATTTGTCACTATATTGTTGCTGTGGCTAATACTCCGTGACTAAACATTGTGAGACCTTCAGCTCAGGAAAGTGCTCTAAAAGCCCTAAACTGGGGATCCTCTTTAACAGGTGAAAAAGAGGGGCAGTGAAGATCCTTCCTATTTGTCTGACCATAAGCAGTCTGAAGATTTCCTATGCTTGGTTAAATACTCTCCATCTGGGAAAGGTGCAGGGAAGTAAAGCTATACTTTATCACCAATGCTGTAGTTGACAGAAGGCTTCCTATTCCTATTGAGTACTTTATCAAATATAAAAGGAGATTAATTTCAAGTGGCTTTGAGGTTTGCAGTGAGCACTGCCGCGTGTAGGCTGGTGTCATTCTCCCATAGGAGCTAAACAGTTTGTAGAGTATGATTAATAATATTTTGCAATAATCAAAATGCAAACTGAAGCCCTTGATTCTAGAAATTATTGTTGTGGGGTTTATTTTTGACCTAATAGAAACATAACTGTTGTCCCTTCCTGCAAGTTGTATTTATAGCGAATGGATGAAAACATGCCTGAGGCCAGAGCTAGGAGGGCATCCACCAAGGCACCATCCTTTCTTGTACCCACTCGGGATTTTAGCCCGTGACATCCTCAGGCTGGGGTATATGTGGGGCAGGCACAGGCATCCCGTTTCCAGTTTGGAGACGAGAGGCTCATGTCATGTCCTTCCTGCAGTGGCTCCATTCTCATTCAGTTAAAACTGAGCTCTCTGGGTTCTCAAATGAGAATCACTTGATACTGAATTCTGCCACAGGAGCATGAGGGGGAGAAAAGGTGTATTTTGCAGTAAACCAGTACAGCCGGGCTCTGAACTGGGAAATGCAGTGTTTCCTCTGGGCTTGAAATTAAAATTGACTCTCTTGGTTGCTGATGAGCTGAACCTTCAAAGCGTCAAACCTCTGAGCTGTTTGTATCATTAGCAGCATTATTCCTTTGTATTTGAAAGAGAGCTTTATTTCAATGGTTCACTCCAGCAGTATTTTCTAAGTCTTGCCTTGTTATGCAGCTCTACAGACAGGACACCAGCCATGTTGCTGCTTGCTTGTTGCAACTCCCATGCAGGCCAGCAAATGATAAACAAAAGTCTTTTGTATAATATTAATAAGCTTTCAGCACTTCTCACGGTGGCCTGTTGTCATCAGAATAAATCATGTGTATCAAAAGCCCTTGTATGTGAAAGTTTGTTTTCATATCTGGCCAGCTTTTCTATTCAAACCCTTTTATCATCTTGTAATAAAAACATTTGTTTATTTTTTCAATAGCACTTCAGTCATGATGCAGGAACTGCTTCCATGAATAGAACAGCACTTTTCTAAGGAGCTTTCTTTCAAATCATTTCAACTGGCCCCTTCTAGCTGCCAGTGGACTTTGAATCCTGTTTACATTAAAACAATAGTAGCAGCTTCATAAATAAACAGGAGCATACATGCCTGAGAGCTATCTTGTAATTGTAAAGTTAAAGTTTTCTCCTACTCAAACTCTTTTATTTTATCTAGCTCACTTTGGGTTTGAGCTAAATTTAAAGTTTTCTGTTTATGCTCAATGCAGAGATCATATTCTATTGATGTGTCCTACAGTGAAAGTTTTGAATTTGAACACTGAGGTTCTGCTATGTCAATATTTCAGTACCAATAGATATTTGCTAAAACAAACAAACACTTTCCCTTGTCTCAAGATAGAAGGATAACATCCTGTCAGTATCTGTGAGTAAATAAAACCCTGAGACCGAGCGACCTTTCATGTGCTCTTGAGCTACTGCTCCTTTCTGTTTGCTATCTAGATTTTCCTGTGGCTGGCTGCAAATGCCGGAGGATGGAATTAAGGAGATGATGGAGAGATTTAATGTGTTGGGTTGCCTAAGAAGTACTTGTTAGGGGTCTTCTAAATCTCTCCTATCTCAGGTTCAATGTTTGCTCCTGGGCACTGTAGGAAAAATTGTTGTACTTAATTTTGAACCTATTTACATTTATCATTTCTAGCGGCTTCCTTGTGATTTCATGCTCAAAAAGGATGCAAAAGCACCTAAGTGACTCTAGAGTTGAGAAAGTCCTGGGTAAAACAGAAATCAAAATTCAGCTAGCCCAAAGTCCACTCAGACTCTGAATGGATGCTGAGTTAACTGGACAGGTAAGAAGCTGCATCTCTGCCCCTGGGATGGGCCCAGAGATGTGATAAATGACTCGTCCCAACTTAGGCACACAGGTCTTAGGACCAGTCCCACACTGTCATGTCTCTGTGACATGGTATCAGCAGAGATTTGTGCAGAGAAATCTGCTTTTTGCATTGGTTGTCAATTTTTTGGCCAGGGGCTTCCCATCATCTTTGTCTCTGGGTGAAATGCTGTGTTTTCCATTTCTGGGAAAATATATCTGTAATTTGTAGGAAATTTCTGTAATCAAAGGAAATGTGATCCTTTAAGTTGCATTTCTTATTATCAAGCTCTGACCTCAGAAACTTGCTAAAATACTTTTTGCCTGGACTATTTATATTTTTCCCCCTTCAAGTGAAACAATGGCATCTCTAGCTGACCTGACATCCTTCCTGGCATGTCCAAAGGAGCAGAGGGCTAGGAAAATGGCTCAGTAGTTGGTTCAAACACCCCATGCTTCTCTCATTAAGAGAGGGCTTTGGAAGCATTTCCACAGCTCTAATTTGATCTCTGGGAAACTGAAAGGTTAATTGCACAATGTACAGGGGCAAAATAGATTTCCAAGAACATCTGGCACTATATTATTGAGTCTGAAATGAGATTAAAGTCATTCTTCTGGGACACGAGCTCTTGCCAGCCACGATGGGGAAGGTGTACAAACTTTATCTGAGTTTAATGAAGACATGGTGTGTATATTTATACACACATAAATGCACACACACGTGTTGACTCTTTTTTTTTTTTTCTTCTTCTTTTGCTTATGGCCTGTGGTATCTAGGCTTGGTTTTACAGGATTTCTTCTCACTAAATTTCCATGAGTGCCAATTAGGGGACATTTTGCTGCCTGCAATAAATCTGTGTTGCAGGATATGTGGTCTTTTCCTCTGCTTCTTAAAAATGAAAAATCATCAGGCACCTTTCCTCTCTTATGTGCCACTATCCCTCTGTACTACCTAGCCATAGCCTGATGCTGCAGAAAGCAAGCATGGGGAGGGAATATCAGGGGACACGGTAATATCTTTTCAAAGCCATCTATGTTAAAGTTCAAGGCAAACATTTGCCATCTCTTAAATACCAACTTTACCCTGAAGGTATCTGGGTGTGTAATTAGGGACAGAAGAAACACTTGCTTGAAAAGTATGATCTGTGCTTGTGTCCAAGGCAGGTAGGGAAAAGACATGTGGGAGGGGTGCAGGCGGGGGCATGAGTGGTGAGGAGGTGACTCATTTCTTCTCAGGGCTTTTTTTTTTGCTGAGGTCAACTGTGATCTACGCGCTTTTCCCCAGCTTTTCTAAGGATGAAGGAGGAATCTGTCAGTGAAAGAAATGGTAATGAATAATGATCGCAAGATCATCTCTCATACTGGAGAAATCCTAGTGGAGAGACCCTCTCTGAGCCATCCGTTTCCCTGAGTGGAGGCTCACTATTACTGGCTTATCTGCCTGATATGTGGCAGTCTGGTATCTTTAATATGTCACAAGTTCTGACAGATTTGGCAGGTCTTTAGCTCGAAGATCAGCTGCATGGCTGGATGGTTGAGAAGACTGTAGAGGGCAGTCTGAGACCACCAGTGATGGGCTGCTGCAGCTGCTGGAGGTGTGCAGGGTCCAGTATCTGCCACCTGTGGGAATGGAGTTCTGGCAGGGAGGAGTGCAAGAAAAAAAACGGGAAGCTGGTCTCTTGGACTTACAGTAACTATCTGTTTCAAAAGAAATGCTTTATAGGACTTATTTTTCTTTAAACTCCCCCTTTCCCCCATCTTGCTCTGTTTGAAAAGAGCTAATGCTGCTACTGGCTGAACAGCTGTTTTTACCCTGCAGTCACTCTTTGAGGGAAAGAAACAAGTTGTGTAAATCCTCCTCCTGACAGTTGAAATGACTTTTAGTCCGTTCACAATGGCTTTGACTTCACCACACTGTGAATGAACGTGACAGTGAGTGGGATGGTGTTGTCCAAACACCATTTTACTACTCACCCGTGCCACGAGTTAGACAAGAGAAACCCCAGCACCTCAGGCAGGGTGCTGCCAAAGCAAGCAGGAATGATGGATGTGGTCCCCCTGCAAGGGGAGACAGTGTGCAAAGCAGAGCAGTGCTGGACCTGGGCAAGCATTCTTTCTCTTATTTGGGGGGCTAAGAAGCAAATTTGTAACTGGGCAAAACTCTTCAGCTTTTTTTCATGCTCTTAACCATCCGTGAAGTATGAGAGTTGGGGCCTGACCCCATGTCCAAAGTGGTGATGTTTAGCCATAGTGGTGATTTTACGTGTTTCAAGGCAAGGGCGCACGTCACTGGTGGCTCTGGTAAAAGTGGCCGCAGGGCTGTCTAACAGTGGGGTCACCAGGAGGGGAATTGCTTGGCACAGTTGCTCCTCTCTCGGTGGGCACATCTGAGGTGTCTCATACTGTCGGTGAAAAAGGAGAAGGCTCTGGTATAACTACGATGTCAAACCAGTCTCACTTTTCTGCATGAAATCCTTTTTAAGAGAGCATCATCTGAATTGATAAGCTGGGGGAAAGGATCAGTCCTGTCAGATTCTGAAATTCTGAAAAGAGTTTTTTGCTGCTCTCCTTTCTGCAGTAATCAGCGGACCAAAAAGCTACTAGTAAACACACCGCTATCCAGTTTTCTTCTCAGGATCTGATTCTACCAATTTCATTTCTGTAATTGCACTCTAGGTAGTCAGGAGCAGTGATGCAGAGCCTGCCCCTGTAAGCACCTTCATGCACAGGCAGATTCTTATTCATGTTAGCATTCTCCTGGATTTCATTGAAACAGTTTGTACTTGTAAAAGTTGACTCTGCAGAATTTCATCCAGAATTTAATCTGATTTTAAATAGTCTCCCTTTCTAAAAAGTCTCTGCAAGGCAGGGTTTTTTATGTAGCTGCCCTGATTTTTAAACTGCCCCTTTTCTTACAGAATGCTTGGTATTTCTTGCCTGTCTTCTGGAGGGCTTAGTTGTTGCCATTATTAACTCAGCTTCACAGAGCTCCCTCGCAGGAGATGAGTAGCTTAGAGCCTGTGTAAACTGAGGCAGAACAAAGCCAAGAGGTTGTTTTCCCTTAGGTGTTGTGGCAAGCCTCTGGCAGAGCTGGGAATGAAACTCAGCTTTCCCCATCCCCAGCCCTCTTCTGTAACCATGGGTAAGCTGGAGCAAATTAAACCCAGGCAAATGGGGTACAGCTCCTCTAGCAGGCAGGGAGGATTGTGCCCATCACACAAGCTCTGTGTTTGGCCCATTGCCTGCATGCTCCTAGAATAACAGACATATGGAACATGTTGCCAAGTTAGGTCCTTAAATCAAGCTTTTATAAATGAGCTCAGGAGAAAAGGAGACATATTTTATTTCTACAGAAAGGGGGGGATTGAAGGAGGTGGTGTCCAGCTAACCCCAAAGGAGGAAAGTTTATTAGGCCAAGTGGCCTTTTCCTTCTCTGTGATGCAAAAAGATAACAAAGTACAAGCCTTGCTTCCAAGTGTGTGTTAACACTTTCATTTCAGGTGATCAAATTCTGATAGGGACCTATAGGGTAGCCCTGCTAGTAGATCAGCTAAGCAAAAGTCTGTGGTACTGTCTGTGACAGAGGAGGGAGGAGAGCTCAATTTTTTAGGCTGGAGAGCACATATTCCACACGGACCTCTTTTGCAACAGAGCAGGGGTCCAAGAATCCACTTAAGGCAAAAGAATGCTGCCATGTTAAACCCTTGGCTGTAAGCCTCAGTCAATTGCCAGCATCAACAATCACTTTTCCCATGAAAAAGAATGTTTTCTGCTCTGGCAATGTGAACATTGCCTGCTTTTAAATCAAGGCAGACTGTGCTGATACAGGACATGGCTTTGCAGTGCCAACCTACAGTGCGTTAAAGTATCTGTAAACCCTCACCTCCATTCTGTTTTCTTCTGAGCTGTCATGAGGTCCTGCCTGTTTTCTTTTCCTTGTTTTCTTTTTTTCCATCCTTTGGGTGTAGGCTTCTGAAGTATCTGCATTTAACCTTGAGCATTGCTCAGATGTGGCCCATCTCCTGCTTAGATGTCATCTTGCTAAATATGAGCATTGGTGGAAAGGAGAATTTTAAACCAGACTCTTGATTCAGAAGGCTTTATGACCCAACAGCCAGATCTGTGTATTCTGTGTGCTTTTGTAAAGGGACAGTGAACAAGAGAGAGAAAGGGAGACATGATGGCTTACAATAGAAATGGGGTAGATTTGTTGGTTTTTCTTTTTTAATCTAAAAAAAAAGGGGGAAAGATTTTACTTTGTGTGCATTACTATCTTTTCGAGTCCTCAGAAACATAAAATACATAACTGTGTGCTTTATGCCCGTGTTTCCTAGTAGAACTACAGAAGTCCTACATGCTTAGTCAATCTCTAGAGGAGCATTAGAGCTAGTCACAGTGTTGTGTCCTTTGCTCCTCATTGTTTTTGGACATTTTCTGTTGAACTTAGCAGGCAGAGGTTCACTGTTCTCTCAAAAAAACCAGCTGTTTTCTCACATAAAAAAGAGTTTCACTACCTGACTTTCTTTGCTATCTTTTCTGTGAGAAATTAAAATTAAACACGAAACCCCAAATTAAGTCATTCATTCAGGATCTACATGTAGTCTACCTATATGACTGTAGTGTGCTGGGAACTTCAACAGGTCTCCAGTGGAGGATGCTCAAATGAACATTTCATAAGCATTGTGTTGGCTGAGGTATATTCACGTCTCTTCTTTGGGGAATAAACGATGCATTAACCCTAAGAGGGTTTGGAATAGACAAAATGTGTTTTCCGGGCACCTTATTCATGACCAAGAAATCAGTAAACTATTTTCCTAACAGCTTCTGCATACTCCTTCCTGCCTTTGTTTACAGAAGGAGATTCTGCATGATGAAGACAAGTTGATGGTAAGAATTAAGCTGCACTGAGTTGCTGGCAGAGACATCTAAAGCCTCATTGAAGTGTTTACTCAGTAATTTAGCAACTGAAAGGTATTTTTTGAATACAGTAAACTGCAGTGGTTTGTATTCATGCTAATGTCAAGTTCTGCCCATAGCAATCTCCATACACTAACAAGATAAATCTCACCCCTGTCCCTGTGCCAGGTGGATAATCATTGCTCCATCGTCTGTGTAGTTGGTCACATGTGCACAGGTCTAGTGTCTTTCTAGAAATAAGGAGCAAGTCAGAAACAAAGAATGATTATAAGTTCCCAGACTTTGTGCTTCTCTTTCCTAGCTGCTAAAACTGAAGCAGTCTTTATTTAGGGTTTAAAAATCAAATCCACCTGAGAAGGGGCAAAGGTCATCTTTGTCATTATCAGGGCTGCTCAATCAATTTATTTTTTTTCTAGTAAATTATTTGATTTAATAATCTCTTCCTATTTCTTAGCTGGTCCTGACAATTGCATGTGTGGTCCTTGTTTACAAACACTGATCTGGTGATTTCGGGACATAAATCCTGAGCCGTATTCAAAATATCTCTACTCTGATGAGTAGCTTTTTTTGACCTGTGTTTGGATTTGATCGTCTAGCTCATGCAGTACTTGTTCTGCATGCTGACAGGATGGTCAGAACTAGTTTACACAGGAAGAATAAACTCAGGCTGTTGGTAATACAAGGAATGGCCCTAGTGAAGAAAACATTGCAACTTACTGCATTTATCTAGTTTTAGACAGTCCTTTGAATGAACACTTCCCAGTCGCTGCTGGGAACAGAGGTTGCATATTTCAATTACCCTGCATCTGGGAATAAAAATACCCTTAGCAAAAATACCCTTAGTGCTGTTGTTTGGGGAGGTTATCAAACGTATCAAATATGCTCAATCGCTTTCTTCTCTGGCCACAGAAAGGTTTGTTTTGGCAATGTTGTGAAGATCCTTGGTTAGTATTGGCTTCAGTGCTGATTGAGGCTGAGACTCCATCTGCCGTCTCCCTCAGTATTTTATTCTTAATTAATGCTTTGAGTGAGTTCTGAAACCAAAAAGTAGGTTCAGTATTAAAGTTGAGCTTAATCTCTATTACTGCAAAAGTCTACTGTTGTTTGGTAGTTGGATTTTCTGTATTCTGAGGAGACATAGGCTTACACCAGGACTTGGAGAAATCATTATCCCCAGAATGTCTCAGTGACACCATCCATCATTTAAGAATCTGTCTGGAAGAACTTCATGTGACTGATTCCTATTCTATTGGTACTTATGTATGTTTTGGCCCTTTATATCAGTGGTGACATAAAGAAGGTCTCAAACAATGTGTAAATGACATAGAATCCTACGGCTAAAGCTTTTCTCTGTTGCTGAATTCTTGCATGCAGTGATCAGTCCTTTCCTTTGGGCAAGTAACAATCATCTAACTTAACCCCGATGCGTAGATACAGATTTTTAAATAACAAGGGTTATAAATATTTTACACTAATTAAAAGGAAAAATATCATATGGAATTTAGGACAAGAGCACATGGGGGAAAGGCATCCTGCTTAGACTGAAGTCTAGGCTTAGAAAGAACAGTTTGACTGACAGTCTGTGCACGTCCTCAGCTGGTGATTGGATAATGCCACTGAGAACATTTTAAATGAACAAAAGTGCATGTAGTTGCTTTTGGCCTCCTTATGAAGTGCTTTTAGAGCAACACAGAACTGAAAAGGCACTCCCTGCAGCTGCAGTGGAGACATGAAGAAAGCAGCTGCAAGGGTTTGTTTTCACATTTCATACTCATGTGCCTTGAAAACAGGAATGCTGGAAGGGAGCTGGTGTAGGATCACTCACCTACAGGGCACAGACCAAGCCTGCAATCCTTCCCTGGGCAAAAGTCCCATTGATGGATTTCAGTTTTTCTGTGAAGCTGCTGCCTTTGTTTTCAAAGGGAAGGCTGGCTTTTGAGCACAAGTAGAGAGCAATAGCTTGCCAGCTGTGAGCTGGGCTGTGACCCTTTGTGTGTGCACTTGCTGCAGTCTTCGTGGTGGGAGTGAGATATTTCAGTTGATGTAGGACTGAGCAAACACAGTTTACTCTGGACTGTTTTCACAGGATTCAAGATTTCCCCAGGGCCTGTCTCAGTGTTAGTTGAGTGCAGTGGGTGAAGCCATGATCTCTGATTCAAGACCAGTTTGTCTTGCTCAGTGTCCCTTCAGGAAGGCCATTCTGAAATGTACCAGCCTCTGAGTACAGCTTGGTCTCAACTTGAAGATCCAAGACTAGCTGTCTCAGAACGTGTACCTCTTTCTATCCTCCAATTAAAAACCTAGTAGGCAATTTCGGTTAAATGTGGCAGAAAGAGGTCTCAAAGTTACATTGTTCCAACACGTCTTGTAAAAAATAGGCAGTGAGGCAGAGGAGAGAGAACTTACATGTGTCTCTGCTGGGGAAAAAGCTGTGGATTGAGCTCACACTGTGTGAAATCCCAGAGGCTCCACGTGAAAGAACCTTTAATTATACCCCAAACTGGAAGGAACTTTTATCAGAGCACACATATTTCAAAACACAAGGGAACCTGACTATGAGAAACAAACCTAGAGAAAACCAGATTTCACACATTCTGTTGCTCACAGATTTATTTATTTATTATTATTATTTGGAGAATAAAGTAGCTGATGCTAATAGCAGCACTATTCCAAAAGTGAAATCCATGAGAACCTGTGGACTTAAATAGTTAAAACTATATTGCATCTAGACTTCCTGGAATGGACTCATTTATAAAATCACAGAATATCCTGAGCTGTAAGGGACCCACAAGGATCATCAAAGGCAGAAGGAAGGTGAAGGAGAATCCTGAAAGAGTTCAGTGCTCCATGTTGAGCACTCAGAAGTTCACACAACTGCTGTTCAGCTTCAGCTGGATTGCATAGATAGGAAGGTGGACTTCCCATACCAGGCTCTGTTAAAGCTGGGGAGCTTTCCTTCATATCACTCCCTTATGCTAATAGAGTTTTCTTTCCTGTGCTCCATCTCACCTAATTAATTTTTATCTGAATCTGATCCAAACTATCTGAATTTCTGCTTTCACAACTGCTCAAAAACCCTCAGATTTTCCAATGAAATTTCCCTTTCCTTCCGCATCTGCCTGGGCCAGTAACACCTTGAGAACAGCCTTTTAAAAGTGTGTCTGTATTTCTTCTTCTTGGGAATTAGTGTGTGAGTTTATTAAGTTAAGATAATGAGTCAAAACAGTTTTTAAGCTATTTTTAAATCTACATGAAGTTATTTCCAAGTCCAAATCTAGACTTGAATTTGGAAACCTGAAAAATCATTTAAGGCTTGTTCTCCCTCTCATGGGGAAACTTGGAAGGACTTGGAGGCTAAACGCACAGTCTTCAAGATATTCCCGTTCTCAGTATAGACCCAAATTTTGCTTAGAGAAGATAAAAATTCTAGCTAATGTATGGAGATTACAGGTTGGGGGATATTAGACTAGTGTTTTAGAAAAGCCACAAATATTAGGCTTGTGATTACACACACATCTGTGAAGATTTTGTAAACAACTAGTTGTAACTATCAGGTTTTGCAGAAAAGAAAATAAAGCCCATTTCCTCCACATCAAGAAATGCAGTACTGAGAATGATAACTGAAGTTCTCAAATGGATACGAAACCCTGCAATGACCCATAGTGACCCACGTAATGAATCACACAACAGGAGATAAAACAAGTAACAGAAACTCTCTTGGAGGATTTGGGCCTTTGCTTTTATTCCTTATAGGTTTGTCTAGATGGTCATTATATACCATCTTTAATAATGAATTGTTGCTGAATTTGGATAAGGCAGTGCCATTTTACCAGGTATTTTTCCTCCTTAATACCCTCAATTATGAACAAGTTCATGGAAATTCTATTTCATTTGCTAGCTTTTGACTCTCAGGCCACTCTTTTCTCATTGAGCCCTAAAATTTTACTGTTGTTTTTTTGCTTGGGTTTTGCTGATTTTTTTGGGGAGGGGTTGGGAGGGAGGATGACTTTTATTGCTGGGTTTGGATTTGCTCTCTTTCCCTTATGTTGTGGGTCATTCACGACATGTAGCCAATATGTCTGCTGCGAGTTGGATGCCTTGCCTTGGCACTGTTCATCCCAGGAATTGGCCAAGATTGTGAAAAATCTTCCGTTTGTTGCAGAAAGCGTGTGAAGGCTGCAGAGAGATGGCACCTGATTCCATATCAGAACTCCCTACCACTGCAGCCACCAGAGGGGAGAAAAGTGGGATGCTATAGAAGAAACAAACATTTGCAATTGGATTCATACTGCTAGGATTAATGATAGAAGGTAGAGGAAAACTGGAGTAATATTCCTAAGCCAACACATTGGAATGATTAATTGCATTGAGGCACTGAAAAAGAACAACAGCTGCAGTCCATGAAAAGCCAAATTTATCTAAATTTCTCCAGCTGATCAGTAAAATCATCACCGAGACTTCTACTTTGTAATTGCTTTTACACCGAAAACCAGAGCAAGCAGGGAAGAAAAAAAAAGTTCTTGATTATAGAGATGTCTATGTTTATTTTGCCAAATTTTTATAGCAAGTAAACTTTCATGTAACAGAATTCCATATTGCTGCTAGCAATGGGGATTTTCAGCGGAGCTTGTTTGGGAATATACATCCCAGGAAGGTGCAGTAAGGACCTTCTTTAAATAAGCAATAACTGTTGCAGTTTGGAATTTCATATCTAGATGAACTTTTTAGGTTTATGTTTTGAAGACAAGGTCTGCCAGAGTGCCAAGACTTCTCATAGGGGAAAATAGGTTACAATATGGACACGAGTCAAGATACTCACAATGGGCTGTCTGGGCTTTATTAAAGCAGCATTTAGAAGTCTCCATCAAGATCAGATATGGGAGGGATTGTTATCTCCATGTAACAGCAGGGTGACTGAGATGGGAGGTGATTAAGTTACTTTTCTGAAGCATGTTTCGGTCAACTGTAGCAGTACAAAGATTTGAACCACCTATACAAGTGGGTCCTATCCAAGATTGCTTTTTTTCTCCTTTCAAAACTATCCCTCTGACCAAATATGACCTAATGATAAATCAGTCTTTTGCTGTTGATGTCTCCACTGGGATCTGTGATGTCCATGAAGTGCTTTTCCACTATGGTTTACAGTACAAGCATTTGCTGCTGTTCTGCAGAAACAAGGAGAAGGAGTAGTGGGACGCTATTATTAAAGAAACAGACAAGTTCTAAAGATGGGGTACATTAGTTTATGTTAATAGAGACAGAGTTTTCTTATTTGATATTATATCCCAAAGTACCCTCTGGATGTTATTTCAGTATATATCAACAGATTTTCAGTATATTTCATATAAATCTTGCTACTTGGACAGCAGGCAGCTCTTGGACAGCTACACAAAGCCCCTGCGTTAGACAGGTGGGCAGCATGTTGTCTCCTCTCTTTTGGATGGGCTATGTGAACCTGATGGGATGCAGAGGAAGGAGGACTGGAAGGTCTTCCCAAGGGAGAGGATGGAAAAAGAGAGTGTGAAAAGAAAAGTTGGTGAGGTATGAGCCCAGGATGAATTCAAAGTAAAAGAAGGAAGTCCTGAACGGAAGTTATTCTGGAAGGCTCAAGAGGAATGACATTGGGGTGTCAAAGAGTAAACTGGGAGCCAATGTGAGGTGGTTGGGTTTGCCTTCTGCAGGTCCCACAGCCCCCTATTGCATTCTGTTTACCCCCTACACCCTTGCGACTCCAGCCCTGCTCAGAGCTCCTGGATACAAGTATCCTGCAAAGCTAGCTGTGTGTCTGATACTGGAAAGGAGTGGAAAATTATGCAGGCTCATTGCAGCTCCAGAAGTTAGGATGTGGCTAAATTTTGTAAGGGAACCTCTCGAGGAGGAAGCTTTTTCTGCCTGAGCAGGAGGGAACTGTGGTGGCTGTGTCATGCGGGATCGTGTAGCTCTCATTTACCTGCTGACACCTGTCTGTTCTACTCCGTGGGATCGGAGCCAAGGAAATGATTAAAACACATGAACTTGGGTGTCTGAGTCTCTGGTCAGCAGGTATGTGTGATATAGCATGTATGTATTTCATATTTCCTCCAGTCATTTTCATGATTTGAGTTTGTTCCCACAGATTTATGAGAATAATTTCATCCTATATAAGGATATATTTTTTTCATCTTTTTATGGCATTAAGTATGTTTTATTTAGGGGTGTATGTGTGTGCATTTGTGAATTTTTCTGTGGTTGACTTATAACATCAACCTTTCCTGAAGCTTCCCAATCTTGTGTTTGATTGCAAGTACTTTAAATAAATGGACTATAAGGAGGCAATTTTCCTTCACTTGGAAATTTTTCTATGAAATACATCTGTGGATCGCCCGAAATAATAATGTTTTTGTGGTATTTTCTCTAGTTTCTTGCTACGAAGTGCTATTTTCTCATATGTTTCCATCCATTACCAGCCACTTACCCAGCATCTGGAGCTGGATCAGTGATACAAGGTTGTTCTGGCTTTCCAGTGCCAAGCAAGAGGAAGTCACTCAAACCTCGACCCCTCTCCAGGTATATTCACCCCTTTAATTCCTGTACCAATGGTTTCATTTCCTGACCAGCCCAGTAAGACCAAGAACTGAAAAGTGAGTGTTTAACTGCCTTTTGTTTCAGCTTGCACTCTGTTTATTTTGGTTTTTTTTCTCTTTTGGTTACATTCTGTAGGGTCACAAAGGGCATATTGATGTAGTCACTCAGCAGATACTCTAAAAGGTTAAAAATGGCCACTTTGGAGTTGCAAGTCAGTGAGAGTTTCAGCTCTGACTCCAATGCTATTTAATCGGTGAAACTTTCTGCTGAAGAATGTAATATTCTGTTCTTTTGGACCACATCTACTTAATAGGATCAAAGGGAGGAAATACTTTTTCTCTTCAGGGTAACTGAATTAAAAAAGCACATATTTTGATTTGCCTGTATTCATATATGAGTCAACCTTGAGGGCAGATTTTAATCTAGTCTAAACGTGTGTAGCTCCATAAACTTTACTGAAATTGTACTGATTGATAGCAGCCAAAAATCTGCTTTTGGGCTCATGTTGCACCCGCATTTGAATGATTGAGTACTATTTGCAGTAATATTTATGAAAGACAAAATACTTTGTGTATTCATTTGTATTATTTGAGATGTATGCCATGGTAGTTTGATTGCTTTAAATTACTTTAGACTTGTAATCAGATATTACAATGATCACAAGATAGCATTATGTTAGAAAATACTTCTTCCAAGTTGAATTTGTCTTTTTTTTTTTTTTTTCAAGAAAGTTGACACGTCTTCTTTAATGAAAAAGGCTTTTCATCAAGTCAGTGGTGAAAAACAAAAACCCAAATGAAAAATAATTCAACATGTGGGCTGTCACTTTTCCATGGAAAATTAAAAAAGAATAAAGAAAAAGAAAAAGTGCACTGGAACAAAAAGTATGTCCTGACCAGTCCTACTCAGGAATTCTTTTTCTTAGCATGTCAGTGCCATTCCTTCTTTGCAGGAATACTTGAATTGCTTTGCAATGCAATTTTTCTGCAGGTTCTGGTAATGATGTCATGAAGAGCGGCAGCACTGGCTGATACACCCTGGACATTAAGTTCAAGCACTGGACATTCACAAAGATACCTTTTTTAGCTGTCCAGAAGAAATTCACAAGGGAAGTCCAAATGTAATTAGGATCAACAAATAGTCTGTAGAAACTGGTGATGTTTGAACCAGCCCACTCCTCTGGCCAGTGTAGAGCTGTTGTTTCACTCCCTCCCTCAGGTTTTGCTGCCTTTGGAAATTAGATACCCTCAACCTCTTCATTTACAAAGCAGTCGGGCCAGAATTGTTTGTGTTTATATCCCTCTTGGGCACTTTGTGGGGACAAGCTGATTTTTTCAGGTGTTGTATTTGTTTTGTTTTTCATAGCATTTTACATATTGGTACAGGAATACCTTTTACTTCAAGTTTCCAGAAGCCTTAACCAAAATTAATTTCTACCAAACCCTGCTATTTGAGGTGTGTTTTCTTAGTGTCTGCATGCTTCTGGTGTTAATGTCTATGCCAGTGTAAAATAACAGGAATTCCTTCTGTTTTCACTTTTGCTTCTTCAGATCATCATGTTTACAGATATTTCAATCTTTTAATCTGAAATTCTTAATCTCTTGCTAAAATGGAAATGCCTTCTGGTGTAATTTTCTTTGGATGTTTCAGTGGTTATTGTGGGATTATTGTGTTTTTCTCTGACAGGAACATTGGTAATGAAGTTTGGATTTACATAATTAGCAACCTTTCAGTGCATTTCTCAATTACATAAGTGGCTAGAAAGTTTGAGGGAAGCTATTATGGGCACATTTGATCACACTTATTATATGGTCACTAGGACAGGCAGTTGAGTAGTCTGAGGAGTTGCATATGATGGGGTGACCTCGGCCAAATCATTCATGGGGATCAATTTGAAACCAGAAGTAGTTTCAGTGCTTATCTCAAAGCCTCCCTAATGAGAATCCTGTATACACACAGACACACGTAAATACTTGTTGCAGAACTAATGGACCCATTTCCTTAGTTTGGGTGCAATTTATGAGTCTCTCACTAATCCAAGCCTCTAATCTGAGACAAAAGAACCCCAATCAAGTAATACACGTTTTGGGAGCTCATTGGTCCTAAATCTACAGGTGTGAAAAGCTGAGGAAAAAGGAAGATTTATGCCGCATCCTCCAGAATCCTGGTACACCTGTGGCACAGGGACTGAAGTTTTTAAGTTTGATGATAATAGCAAAGCTCAATCTGGTCATGCAGGATTGCGTTCATCCTTGGGGACTGTGATCTCTACTGTGCACTTGTAATAAGTGGTACAAATATTCTTCTAAATGTTTTGAGTGTGAAAGCTGTTGAATGTATCTAACTCCTGTTCAGTGTTACCTCTGTGTGCATCTGCTGAGGAATAAGTTACTCTACTTAAAATGCATTTGGGCATGGAGTTTAAAAATTTGGAGCATAAATTTCACAACTCACTTCAGCTGCTGTACTGTCTACAACCTTTTTTTCTGTTCAGCAAATAATAGCAGGATAAATTTTCCTTAAGCTCCTGCAGAAATCCTGTGGTACCAAAAGTCAGAGGCTGATTGTCCCAGGCTCCGTGTTTAAAGAATGGAGAGGTCAGTTCTAAATATCTAATTGATTTAGGTTTTGTGTTAAGGTGCTTACCTGCTTATTCAGTCAGAGAGCAGAAAGAACACCCTGCACTTTTCATCTGCAGTTGCCTCCTGCCAGAATAAGTGGCAGGAACTGAACACTTGCAGACAGCTTTTTGTCACCAGTAGGGAGAAACAGCCAGCTTAAAACTTAGATTTAATATTTGTTAAGAATTATGCACTCAGTGATAGAAAATGAATTCTTATACTACCTAGTCATAGCCATTTGAATGTATATTTCCAAGGAAAAGCTCTAGATTAAGAGAAAGGAAAGTTTTTACTTGATTCTTGAACTTTATGAATGGGATTTTAACAGAATTGCTTATTGGTTTACCTCTGGTTTTTACTGCAAGATGAAGTCGTCACTCCATTGATGTCAGTGTCTGTTTAACTTAAGTGGGAACAAGATTTTACCTGCACAGTTTTCAGAGAGAAGTTATATCAAAATTAGATACATTTCACAAATTCCGGCCTAGACTCTTACCAAGCTAAATTTGTTATAATTCACAAGAATTCTTGGGCATCTCTTCCCTGGCTAGCTGTTTTGACTGAAACACTTTAGAGAGCAGCATAGTAATATTATCTTCTGTCTTGCCCATCTTCCTTACTGGATCTTTAATAACCCATTAGCTAAATTAGTGGTCTAGCTACATGACAGTATCTAAAGAGTGGCAGCTTGTAAACAAAGTACGTACATCTTATACAGCGTTGTGTGCCATTACTTTACCTGAAATGAGACTGAAATTAGTGTTGTCATTGACTAGTCTTACAGATTTTTTAAAAAGCAATCATAGCCAGAAGTTATACCCTGAAATAATCTTACTGTGTGTCATTCCTTATTTATAGCCAAATTATTCCTGGTCTAACTCCAGTCAGGTCAACAGAATGAGTGACTTTTATCCCAGTAAATGAAATGAATTTCTGCCTGTGATGGAGCAGCAGAAAGACGGAAGATAGTTACCTTTCTTATAGGAATTTAGTAGCCATTGTTCATCAGCCCCACTGGATTTCTGCATGTACTGACTCATCACTCCTTAGGCTGAATGAGAAACTAAGAGTGTGAAAACATGCTATCCTCACTTAAACGCCTGCTGTTGTGAATCTGGCATCCACAGGTTCCTCCAGTTTCTCTGTTTTCAATTTGGATTCATCTCCATAAAGATAAAGCAATAACCTGATTTCAAGTAGTATAAACTGTACAAAATTAAATCTTTGACATCGACTTTGGATACTGATATCCTTTTGCTATCTCATGTGGAAGATGAAGGGAAATGAAAGGAGGAAACAATTATTTGAAATAAGATCTGCCCTTCTGCCAACCCCTCACCCCCACAAACATATAACAGCTAATTTCCAGGCCAGGAGTGCCTAATGTTACTCCAACCCTTTTGGCCCTGGGGAAAAAAAGTATGTGGGTGGTGATGGAGGGGGAAAGGCTTTTATTTGTCAACCTGTGAGAGCTGGATTGAAGAACCTGTATTCAATATTGCCCTCAGTAATGTGTGGCTTCTCCTACATATGTAGTCCCTTGCCACTGGCTATCAGATCTCCCCCAGAAGACTGTGTCAAGACATCAAGTCTAACAAGTGGAAATCACAATAGTCAGCTTTACCTCTTTTGTTTTTACTTATATACTTGTAGAAACTGCCAGTTCCTGTAAGCACTTCTGTTTTGGGAAAATGTGCTTGTGATGCAGATTGCTTTGATTCTCTGAAGGGTTTTGCAGACTCTAAGTCTGTCCCTGCAGGGAATTCTATTTTTCAACTCTCCCTGCTGTGTGTGCAGCTCTCTTCTGATCTGGATTGTTTTATTAATTAAGATCTTCGTGTAGAGTATCAGAGGTGAGCAGGTATCTGCTAGTTTACAAGGGTGTAGCATAGAGGAAATCTAGCTCTCCAAGAGAGAAATGAAAGTATTTCTAAGTGGATATGGATACCAGGAAATTGCAGATAAGAGAAGTCTGTATGGATCGATGGCAAATTGTACGGTAAATTTTTACTGTGAGATTTCTGGAGTGTCAATGACAATTGAGGTCTATAGATCCCCTGTGGCATTTTTGTATAGCATGCTTAAATTCTGTTAAACCTGACCTATTTCAACAGGTTGAATTTAACATTTAGCTGGATGAAAAGAACATGTGAAATCAACAGAATAGGCTTTGTTTGTGAAAGCCCTTGGTGGTGTGTTTTAAGTACACTTGAGGTGAAGTACGTTGAATAAGTGTGGAGTACTTAGGGGCAGAATTGCTGAGGATTTTATGGAACAAAACAGCAAGAAGCTTTGTCATTCCAAGCTGTAAATGATGCCTAGCTGAGCCCATAAAACACACATCAAAAGTGTACATATGGGTTACATTTTAATATTCTTTCAGTATTAAAGACCTGTTACTAATTTTAAACTGCATTGGTAAAAACTAATTTTTTTTCTTTTTTCTTTTTGTCCTTTCTTCTATATTGCTAAATGATGTAAATCACTAATGTCAATTTTATGCTGATTTATGCCAGCTGAAGATCTGACCGTGAGAGATACTTCCCCTCTGTATAATCATCCCAAATAGGGAAGGGAAAAGAGGAGGAAGGAATGGTGTCATCTGGATATGCGAATAGTTTGGCTGTAATACAGTCTTGAAAAAGGCTCTGATATAAAGATGGAAATATGGGGATTATCATAGAAACTCTTGAGATAATCCTATAAATAGCAGAGGAAATTCTGGCTAGGAGTTGTCTATTGAAACCATTTTGAAATGAGATGGCTGACAGGAAGAAAATTTAAAGCCAGAAACCACAAGGCAGATCCTCACCTGGTGTAAATCAGCATAACTACATTAATTTCAGAGGCACTGACTTTAAAGAACTGTGATGATCTCCACCAGCTGAGGGTCTATAACCATAGGTACTGGATGCCAAATCCTCTCACTCACACCAGTGTAAATCTGGAGTACCTCAGTTGACTTGGTGGTGTTATTTTGGATTAACGCTGCTGTAAATGAGTGTAGGACACAGCCGTTTGTGTTTGGAGAGTGAAGACAATTGATTCATAGGATGTGAAATTGTCTTTTTGGATCAAGGACTACATTTACTTGAGAGATTGTTTTAGTCTGCTATTGCAGATGTAGGCTGTTTAACAACCAGGAACTTCCTTGTTCACCGTGCTGTTACGGAAAGGTGTTGACTCCATACAAGCACTCATGATACTCTTGGGTCCCCTAGCTAGCATATCAATAAATAAACTAATAAATTCTCTAGCATTTCACCATACATTTTCCCTGCATTGTACAGATAATGACAACAGCACATGCCCACTGTAGCTGACTGAGGCACTTCAGTGTTACACCAGCATCACTGAGGGAAAAATTTGTTCCTGCGGTGTAAAGAAAATAGGGTCAGAAACGGGACCCTCTTAAGTATGTGTGTTCATATGTATGTAGTAATATTGTCAGTCCAAATTCAACACATATGAACATGCTGACACCTGGGGAAACCTTGGCTTTTCATTCAAAACCATTGCTAAAGGACCGAGATTTTTAGAGTATGCTTTGATTTATGAAAATATATTTATAAACACATGTAAGGGCCTCTATTTTGGTAATTGCCTACTGTCTAGGGGCTAGATCAGGCCCTAGGAAATGTTATCAGTAAAATACTTCAAAAAAGGTCACACAAATTAGGTCCTGTGTGGCTGCTTTCCCATCTACAGCCAGGGACTGTGTGTGTAGCAGGAAAGGACCTTCTTCAGCTGTGATTGCCTTGGCGGAAGCAGGAGAACACATGGCTGTGTACTTTCAGTCAGCAATTCCTAATGGCTCTTTTATTAACATTACTGCATTAATAGCTCCAGTGTGATCACAAACATGAAGCAGTTATCCAACCGTGGCTAGTTATACTGTGCCTTTAACAGTCCTACTTTGCCTCTTTGTAAAATGCTACATGTTTTTAGCTGCTTATATGTGGTAACTGTTTCAAGGCTACAGTGGAGTTTACACCAGCTGCTTTCATCACTGTGCTCTAAATAGTATCTAAACCAAAGCGCACTGGTCTGGAGCCATACAGACACATGAGAAGAACCAGAAAGATAAACATTTCATATTGTATCCAGAACGTTTCCTGTAATTACTCTGTTTCCTGATCTACTTCCTACAGTACTTCTTTACCCTCAACTGTCTTTTGCCTCCTGTTTATTGCATTAACCTTTACTCAGTGTCCCTGAGCATCATCTGTTCCAGGTGGAGCACTGAATCCTACATCCCACTGTGCCCACCCCACGTCCTGTGAATGGCATTGACTTTGATGATGGCATAGTCAGCTCAGCTGCTGTTTCTTACAGGCAGTAGAAAAACATAATATTAACCAAAATAATAATAATAACAATAATAATAATAATAATAATAATAATAATAATAATAATAATAATAATAATAATAATAATAATAATAATAGTAGTAGTAGTAGTAGTAATAAAAGGCTGCTCTGGACTTAATTCAGCTTCTTCTGTGGAAAGGTTTATATCCCAAAAGCACAATGTAAGAGTCATGTTTCTGTAACTAGATTCTTTTACCGAGTTTGATTGAGCTGATGGTGAGAAGGCACACGAGATTGCCACTTCTGTTTTCCTCAGGCCTCTAAAACTGTTTTAACGTCTTCTATGTCTTTTACTTTTGTTTCTTATTTGCTGTTGTCCTGCAAGGAATTATGGACTGGATCACTGGAGCCAGGGAAATGATTTTTATCAGCAGAGTTACCAAAGTAGGGTTGAAGTTATCAGCATTATTTACCACTGAAGCAGCTGTACCTTTTGATAACTCTTAATCATGGCATGACATTGGGTGGGTTTTTGGTGCAGGATGGCATGTACAAATGTTGCACATAGGCGCACAGACACATCTTCAGAGTTTCTGAGGTTTGGAATTAAAATTCCCAATATAATTATGAGAAAAGTAACCAAATAAGGAGGGTGTGGAGAGGGATGACGGGCGATGATCTGGTAAACAAGGCCTTGTGGTAGGGCAGGGGAGAACTAGTTTATTTTCTTGCTCTGTCTCGGACATTTCCTTTGGCAGACTCCTTTGAGAGGGATTTAGAAAGAATGACTTGCTCACTGTTGTCCAGAGGAGGACAAGGATGCCCTTGATCTCTGCTGCTTTTTTTGTGCATGTGTGTTGTGGGGGACTGGGCCCTGCAGTCACTCTGTTGGATGTCTCCAGTCAAGCCTTTCTCAGTCCCAGCGAGAAGCTCTGCTCTTGTTGGAAGTTGGTGGGAAAAAACCCGTTTAACTCCTGGTTTTGCCTTTGAAAACATCTCCTTGCTCTTTTCCTCTGTTGTCCAACTACAAAAGTAAGATTTCCTGCAGCAATCCATTTTGAGTTTAAATGCTGAGATAGAGTAGCCTGAGGGCTATATAAGCAGAGTGCATAGTGACATTCCCTGTTTGTACATATATATTTTTTAAACTGTGTTTATTTGTAGTGGTGATGCTGCTGTCCTTGGCTACTAGTTGGATTTGACCTTTTCCTCAGTTCTGGGTGAGATTTATTGCTCCAGCTTTAGTTATTTAAAAGCTGTCTAAGCAATTAGGTTTGAGTCTCTCTAGTCAGCGCAAAGAGTAGCAGCAACTCCAAAAAAAAGAATTAATCCCATCCAAAGATAAGTATTTAGGGTATGAAGGTTTTGGGAGTAGTTTTTATGGAAGACAATTTTTTTTTTGTTAAATAGTGAATTAGGTGTAGGAAGAAAATGGAAGTGTTTGGCACATCTAGAGTACAAGACTTTATTCCTTAAAACTGGCAAACCTCCCCTTACCGGCACCATTGGTCCTTCTGCAGACATAGGAAAATAGTTGGCACAGAAGACCTGATTTTAAACCAAAGCAACAGTGATATCAGAATTTATACTAGGATTTGATTTGATTTGATTCCTTCTATTAATTTCAATTAACTTTATTTTTTTTTTAATATCAAAATATAGCGATGTTTAAATTCTTTTTCCTATAAACAGACATCTGAGTAATCTGATGAATTATCATGGTAGGGCAATTTTAGTGACTCTTTCAGTATTTTGAAGACGAAATGACTGCATTTCACATGACTGCCTACCACAGACATGTAGTTTTATATTTCAGTTGATAGAGGCACAGTTAAAAAACCCCAAACATCCCAGATGTATTCATAGATATATGTAGTTCTCATTTAAAACATCATTATTATCTTCCAATACTGCTGATTTTCTTAAATAGAAAAAGACTCCCATGTTTTTGAGTGCATTCAGCATCAGAGTAGCGCTCTCTGAAGAATTTAATGAGTGCTTCTTACTGTGACTATTTGCACACCTCCATTTCTTGTTTTCAGTGTGCACAACTCCATTTATATTTGTTGGTATGGGCTGGAAGGGGTCTGACTTCAGGGAGTTTAGGTGGGGTCTAAGGAAAAGCAGTTTAAGAGTGAAAGAAATAAGCAAGGGCAAACTTAAATATTATGGATAAAATGATGAAATACAGAATCATCTGTTGTAGGAATTCAGAAATTAAAATCTTGTCTTGTTTCAGATTCTCCTTCTTTTTTCTTTCACGTGGTGTTGTGGTTAGATGCTGGCCAAATGCCAGGCACCCAGGAAAGACGCTCACTCACCCTCCCCTGCCACAGCTGGGCAGAGGAGAGAGAAAAATTTAATGAAGGCTTCATGAGTTGAGATAAGAACTGGGAGAAAACACTCCAAGGGCAAAACAGACTCGGCCTAGAGGTACAAAGTGAATTTATTACTAACAAAGTCAGAGGAGGAAAATGAGAAGTAAAAGAAGCCCTTAAAACACCTTCTCTTCCCCCAACCCTTCCCTCCTTCCCACCGACAGCTCGGGGAGACGGGGCGTGGGGGTTTTGGTCAGCTCGTCACCCGAGTTTTTCTTCTGCTGCGCAGGGAGAGGAGTCCTGGGGTCCCTCCCACGGGAGACAGTTCTCCGTGAACTTCTCCAGCATGGCTCCAATCTCACGAGCAGCAGTCCTCCCAAAACTGCTGCGGCGTTGGTCACTCTTCCACGGGGTGCAGTCCTCCAAGGACGGGCTGCTCCAGCCTGGAAGCCGGGGACCCCTCTCTCCACTGGGACTCCCACTGGATCACAGCCTCCTCCAGGCATCCACCCACTCCGGTGTGAGCACCTCCCCCACGGGCCGCTGGTGGATCTCTGCATCCCCCATGGACCCGTGGGCTGCAGGGGGACAACCTGCTTCACCGTAGTCATCATCACGGCCTGCAGAGGAATCTCGGCTCTGGCGCCCGGAGAATCTCCTCCCCCTCCTTCTCCACTGACCTTGGTGTCTCCATGTTGTTTCCCTCACATGTTCTCACCTCCTCCTCTTCTCTGGCTAGGAAAAAAACCTGTGCCCCTCTTTGTTTTGATTTTCTTCCTAAATACGTTATCACAGAGGCCTTCCCATCGTCTCTAGCTGGCCCAGCCTTGGCCAGCGGCATGTCCGTCTTCAGAGCCATCAGGGATTGAGTCTGCCAGACATGGTGGAAACTTCTAGCAGCTTCTGACAGAAGCCACCTCTGTGGCCCCCCCACTACCAAAAACCAGGCCGTGCAAAACCGACACACATGGAAATTCTCAAAACACCTTTACTGTCTCTCCAAGGCCTTTTCCTGCTGTACCACAGATGAAAAGTTCTGCTCCTGTTTTGAGCAAAACCAGCCCTGATGTATGTAAAGTGTAGCACCGTGAAGCATAGGCTACAGCAAGCAATAAATAATAGGGGTGCTAATATTTTGTTTGTATGAAAGATGGAAAACCTTACCCGTTTTGGGTTATGTCCTCAATAAAGATAAACAGTGATACTACTTGCTAAAGCAAATTTTCTAATCATGGAGATCTTGGTACAGTGGGGTCACAAATGAAATAAGATTAGTGATTTATTTACTTATTGATGTCTTGCAGAAACCACTTCATCAGCTGCTCCTGGGTCTATATGGCAGCAATTTTCCATGGAAACATAACAAAAGAAATTATGGACAGTAACTGGAAGGAAGGAGGTAGGCAAGAAACCCTACGAGATCAGGAGCCTGGGCAAGGCAGGACAAAGCCCTATTGCTTAGAAGAGAGTAAGGGAGACAAAACCAGTGTAATTATTATAGGTGTAATGATTAGTACTGTGAAGTGGTGATGCAACAAACATTTGTCATTTTGGAATGACGGTGAGGTCTTTCAACTTAGGCGTTATCCTGAAGGTGAATTCTTAACTGCTGTGGCACAATGATGCCAGGTGCTCTTTGGATCTGTAGATATTGATTATCTCTCATGCAGCAAATTATCATTACACACCTGGAAAAATATGTCAGCTATTTTTTTTCAGAGCTTCCAGAGAGTTTTTGAGCATTTTCAACTGGGGGTGGCCTTACAGATAGCCAGATGCAGAGCTTTAGATACGAGGGGAATCTTTCAGCTCTATTTGGAAGATGCCTAGTATTATTTGGAGTCACAATTTTTGTCCTTAGGCATTCAGTGTCAACCTAAATCATTTATTGGAATTTGCTCTAACAGTAACAGTGCATGGACTTCATCTGGGAAACTTGTCTATGTGATGATTGTCAGTTCTTGTGCAAGGCAGGGGATAAAATTCTGAGTTAGCATTAAAAAGCTTGTGTGGTATGACTGCTCTGGGACAGTATCACTGGATATTGCCTGGTTAATGGGATATGGCTGACCCAGCTGTACAGTCGCCACCTTCAGTGATAACAGATGTATGTGGGGTCCTCTGCAGCAGACAGGCTGATCCTCTGGCAGAGCCTGCCTCCCTCTACTCATTGGAGAAGGTGCAGGATCAACGGCAGGATTCACTGCAACTATCAACAACTGCGAAGGGATTTGGCTCTGGTTGAGGCTGGCTATGCAAGTGCTCACTGTAGCCAACTGTATTGGATTGGTATGGCCATTTCTTTGGGGAGGGTGGGGGGTTGGGCTACAAGTGTGGCTTCTGTAGAAGCTGCTGGAAGCTTCCTCCATGTCTGGCAGAGCCAATGCCAGCTGGCTCCAGGATGGACCCACTGCTGGCCAAGGCTGGACCAATCAAGAATGGTGGTCATGTTCTGTGATAACATATTTAAGAAGAAAAAGTTATTGCACAGATGTGAGTGTGGCCAGAGAAGAGTGACGTGAGAACATGTGAGAGGAATAACTCTGCAGACGCCCAGGTCAGTGCAGAAGGAGGGGCAGGAGGTGCACCGGGCGCCAGCTGAGATTCCCCTGCAGCCTGGGGTGCAGGCCATGGTGAGGCAGCTGTGTCCCTGCAGCCCATGGATATCCATGGGGATAGGGAGATCCACCCACAGCCTGCGGAAGACCCCATGCTGGAGTAGGGGAAGGACTCCTCTCCCTGAGCAGCAACAGGAACAACAGTGTGATGAGCTGACCAGAATCCCATTCCCATCTCTCTGCACTGCTGGGGAAAGAGGTAGAGCTGGGAAGGAGTAGGGGGAAAATAAGGTGTTTTTAAGGTCTTATTTTACTTCTCATTATCCTGCTCTGATTTTGTTAGTAATAAATTCAATTGCTATCTCTAATTCGAGTCAGTTTTGCTGTGGTAGTATTTGGTGAGTGTGGTGGGTTTAGGTTTCTTAGTGAATTTCTTCCCATTGATACCAGTAAGACACTGGTAGGAGGAGGGGGCAGCTTTCCAGGTGAATAGACAGCAACTCAGACACAAAGGAAGGTGGCTATTAGCTCTGGCATTCCAGTGAAGTCTTTCGGGGTTTGGGAGTCTTGCCTGAGGGGTGGGCTCTCGCTCTCGCTCTCTCTCTCAACTCTCTCTCAACTCTCTCGAAACTCTCCCGAATTTCTTCGGGACTTGCGGCGTAATGCCCTGAGAGGTGTTGGGGCTAACCCGAGACTTGGCTGGGTGTCCTGGTTTGAGACAAATTTTCGGAGGAACGCTCTGGGAGGAACGTCCCCTCCACAGAAGGCAGGTTACAGCCACCCCTCCCCCACCAGGTTCGGGAAAAAATTCCTCGAAGGAAAGTGAAAGGAGGAAAAAACTATTTATTTAACAAACACACAGAAAAAAGAATAATGCTAAATAATAAAACCTCTCGCTGTGGAGAGAAAACCTGGGAATATTTTAGAGTCCTTTCCGTGGGTGCAGTCTCTCTCCCTCTCTCTCCTCTTCGGAGCTGGGTCGGCTCGGGCCCCTCCGGGCCGAGGTGTGAGGCCTCCCAGTGAGGTTCTGATGTTCTGGTGTTCTGAACAGTCCAGAAGAGAAGAAGGAAAAAAATCCAAAGTCCCAGGGAAACAAAGGAGTTTAACTCTCCGTCTCTTCCGAGAAAATGAGCCAAGAGCCGGGAAAAGCAGGGAAGGTGCTTTCTTCTGCTCCGCCGCAGCAGGAACGCAGGGGAGTGAACGTCCTTGGAGCAAAATGGTTTTTGAAAAGTTCCGTCTGGGTTTTTTTTGTTTTTGTTTTTTTTTTTTTTTTTTTTTTCTTTTTTCTTTTTTCNAAGACACAGAAAGGCACAGGAATCATGTCTGGGCATAGAGCAGGCGATAGGGGATACACATCGTAAGGTCAGCCCAAGACACTGGGGGATGGGGGCTGACTTCGTTGCTTTTCCGCTCTGCGATGGAAGCGAGCCGTGGCGTGTGTTACAGAAGATGTGTACCTGTTCCCGGGATATCGCTGCCTTGTGGCTCGCTGCCTGGGCCTGCCGGCTTTCTGCCCTGTATGCCCTCTGCTGCGGAGGGTGTGTGTCTGCCCCGGGATATCGCTACCTTGTGACTTGCTGCTGGTGGTGGTACGGACAACAACTGCTGCCCTTCAGGTTTACAAAATTAGCGATCTCCCGTCTGCCCCTCGCCCGAGCCCCCCCCCCACCACCCGAGGAAGTTCCTGGGCTCCTGTGGGAGCGCCCCTGAGGCCAGAGGGAGTCACTGCGGCCCCTCTGCCCCGCCTCAGCCACCAGCGCTCCCTGGTTGTGGTCATAGCTACATCAAAGGGGAGATTGCTAAACGGGTGGGCAACTCCTGTTATTGTTTTGTTGTTCGTGGTTCTGTCATGATTATTTAATATATATATTCTAGTAAAGAATTGTTATTCCTTTTCCTACAATTTTGCCTGGAAGCCCCCATAATTTCGAAGTTACAATAATTTTGGGGGAGAAGTTGTCTTCCCATTCCAGGAAGTTTCCCACCTTCCTCAGCAGACATTTGTCTTTTAAACCAAGACAGTGAGTGATCTCTCTCTGTCCTTAACTCATGAAACCTTTGTTATATTTTCTTTCCCCTGTCCAGCTGTGGAGGGGAGTGAGAGAGCAGCTTCAGTGGGTGTCTGGCATCTGGCCAGGGTCAACCCACTACACCAACAAAAAGAGAAGTTCTGTCAGGGAGCATTTCAATACATCCTAAAATCAACCTGTGGCAGGAGTGGAACAAAACATATCCTGGAGAAAAAACAAGTCAGATTTGAATGTGCTGTGTCCTCTGCATTGTGATTTACAAATTCTAATTAGGCAGGTATCAGGTCTAACATGTAAATGTGGGAGTGGGTCAGACTGAATTTGTGCTTGACTGGCATATGTGTGTCTGGGTACCCATGTTGGTAAAACAGTCATAAGAAATATTGGGAGCATTTGACTGGAAAGGGATTGCTTGAAAGTGTCAGATTACCAAATCTGACGGCCAGACCTTTAGGGCCATCTAGCTCATCTTCTTACATGAAAATGATTTCCTAATTATTTTTGCTTCAAGTCCAAGAGTATTAAATAATACTAAGTAACTGCTAATGCAAAAAACCAATGTGTAATCTGTCACACGTACCTTGATGAAATAGCCATGAAGTTTAAAGGTCTTAGAATAAACAAGCATAAAAGCATAGTGTGGCTTTTCTTCTTCATAAAGATTTTTCAGTTTTGTGCTCAGAGAAGCTTTTTTGCTGTAAGAAGGCAGTTTCTGATCTGCTCTTGGTTATATATATTTTGGGGGAAACATGTACTGGCCACCTTCTCTACAGACCCAGCCTCTCCCAAGCCTGTACTGTGTCCTGGGGCTTCTTTCCTGGGGGAGGACTGTGTTTGTTTTTGCTGAATTTCACGAAGTCCCTTTGTGCCCTTTCCTCTGGCCTGCCTGTGTCCCTTTGAATGGCATCCCCAAGCAGGGAATGTATCAATAGATCCCCCAGTCTGGTGCCATTGCAAACTTGCTGGGAGTGCTCTCCATCCTCTCTTCCTGGTCACTGACAAGGATGTGAACCAGCACATGCTGGACTCTGGGTAGAGTATGACCCAATAGCCACTTCCTTCTGAGCAGGGTCATCCAGCCAGTGTTGTACCATATAGTTGTCCTTGTAGTTGAAATATAATTTATGGGATGCAGCGTATGATTAGTGATGCCATGTAAAAAGTGAACAGGGAAAGAGTTAAAATGTAATAAAAGGAAAGAATACTTTTTTGTGGGTTCTTTTTTTTCTTTTTCAGAAGGCTGTTCAGTTTCTCCATTGCATTTAAACATTTTTGATTCACTTTTCCTAAACTGAAGAAAAGAAATATATTTCCAATGTATTATACAAAAGAATATAACACTCATCAGCTGCTAAAGAAAAAAAACTTGTGATACATGCAACATACGTAATATTTAAAATCACTGTCACTGATAATCTCACTTTCTGTCATTCAAAGCTTATAAAGCTGCTCTCTGAGTAGGGATCAAATGCGTAAATGATATTCAAGTTGCAGGTAGTCTATAACTCTGATTGTCACTATGATTTACAAAGAGGGGAGTATAGGCATTCACAGCAACTTAAATAGTATTTTCTTTTTCTCTTTGTTATAATCAAATACCTTTAAATTCAAAAAATCTAATAATGACTAATGGGCAATGATCTTCTGGATTAGCTGCAGAGCATTCAATATCTCTTTGAGTAGCGATTACCATCTTTTTAGGGGGGATATCAATTTAAAGGTCAAGTGCTTTCATAAAAAAAAAGGTGGTTATCCAGTATTTCATATGTTGAACAAAAGCTTAGCAAGATTCATTGTGTGTCAGTTGCTTTTGTGTATAGCATGTATGCAGTGAAATGGATTGCTTAATTATCTAACTACCTGTCTGCAGGGAAGGGATGTGACCATGAATAGAACCTGTCAAATAGATACTTTGCTTTGCTTGTGATATTTAATCAATTACTATAATGATTTCAGGTTGTAAGTTGGCTGTTTAAAAATAGGCGAAAATTTAAATTACTTTCATGCCAACAGCCAGGGATTTGGTTATAAATGGGTGATTTTATTGGGAATGGAATGTGGAATGAAGATGAAAAGGAGAAAGGAACAAAACAAGGCTAAACTTATGACTGGTCCCTTTCTCTTTCCTTTCAATTCTCATACTGTTCTTTTACAAGCTATAAAAGTATTCTGTGACATGATAAAAATGGCTAGGGCTATATTTAGAACAAATCCAAGCAAGTGAACTTGAAGCTGTTTTATACACACTTTTTTTCTTTTTTTTTTAAATAATTATTGAGGGTTTTTTCTGGTGGATTTTTATTGGTTAATTTTGTAGGTTAATAGAATTGGAGGTATCTTAAATATATTCAAACAAAATATGCAGAAAAAAAAATCACATTTTTATTTCTTTCAACTGTTTCCCCCCTCTTGTAAGACAGTTTTCTAACAGCTGAAGAAATTCTCATTTGTAATTAGGGATTATCTCCTTAGTTTGTAAACATTTTTTCTGTTTCTGGATTTTGTTTTTGGATCACATCCTTTTTTTCTACTGATGTGCCTATATTTCCCAAATAATTAATGTGTGTTTGATCTACTGTATTTCAAGAAACACTACTGGGTGTTTGCTTGGCTCTGTTGGTCACTTTACACGGCATTGTCACCTCTCCCTTAGGAGGAGAGCAGCTTTTAAAATTGAATAGTAATAATTGATACACAGAAAATATACTGGGAGTAGTGGATTGTGAATAACTTTTGCTGTTCTTCAAGTGAAGTATTTATATGTGAAAAAAAGGTCTTTGTGTGAAGTCCAGCTATTGTTTGGTCTTTTGTACAAACAGAGGTCATCACTGAAGACTATAAAGGATATGCCTGAGTGATGACATGGTAGGAAAAATTTTATCAAATGTTTTTGATAGGTTGTCTTTTTTTTAAGGAAAATGTCTCTAAAAATATAAATTCTAAATAAAAAAAAAATCCTATTGCTGCTGTAGAAGGTATCTAATAAATACTTCAAACATCTCAAGTAGGCTGGGAGTTGTAAGGCTTTTCTCATTCATACAGACTCACTGAGGATAAGCTGTTTTACCTGCAGAGGGGGAGAGAAAGGAGACTAGGAGTTTTATAACATGACAGATTCAGATTAATAAAAAACGACAACAAAAAAAAACCCCAATGAGTTTTCATTAGTGTTATTGTATATTAGCCCCACTCCATGCATGAAAGTTTTTTTTAATTATGTGAGAGGTGAGTACCAAGACAGTTAGGATAATTCACTTGATGTACACTGCCAAAAACCTGTGTTTGGTTTTGTGTCCCTGCAGAGTGTTAATGCCTAGTGCCCAGGTGAACATCCACCTTTTAAACAATAGACATTAGCTATTCTTGAGCTTTGTTGCTTTCTTTGTTTTTAAGGGTTTTCCTCATGGCTGCACACATGGTAAATCTTTAACTTCAAGTGTCCTTCTGAGGTGACCAACTAAAATATTAGCAAAATAAATGTTTTATGGGAAAATGTTGGCAGAAACCCCAGCAGAAACAGGTGGTATTGGGTTATTTCAATATAATGTAATGATGCAGCCAGGTTTCCATCTGGACAGCATGTGGTTGTGTCTACTTAGAGAGTATCAAAGAGTGTGAGTATGCACTGGGGATAATGGTGGTGCACAAAAAGTGTAGCTAGATGGCTACTTTGCAAAATAATAGTCAGGGTTCTAGGTCCTCTGGGTTAAATACTTTTACTGTCAGAATCTGAATTTCTTCATAAAATATTAAAGATGAAGCAAACCTCTGACATGCAATTCTGAGCCATATAATTATAAGGCAGTTCCTGGAAGCCAGGTATTGTTCATATTGTAGCTAGGCGTTTATTGTAAAGGAGTTCATTACCCTTGGAAGCTAAGACATATTTCAAAAGAGTCCCTGAAACAGAGGAACTTTCAGCAAGTTTTACTGTATGAGGAAAAAAGCCCCATGTAAGTTGATCAGGACATAATTAGGAAACGGGAGAAGAATCAGTGGATACACGATTGCCAAGGACCAGAACAACATCTGGAGTCAATGTCTCCATCTTCACTGACTTCACTGTAGGCATGCTGAATTGCACTGGGTAAGGCATTTTTAAACTAGAGGTGGTTTTCCTTTGGACTGGCAGGTGCTCTCACAAACCACAGGGCTTTGCTAAGATCTGCCACAGACCATCTCCACACCTGTGTGCTCTCTGTACAGAGGCAGGTGAAATCTGGTTACAAACACTGGCAAAGGCTTAACTGGGGACAGCATTTAGTCTGTTGCATTTACGGGGAGATTTGGAAGATACCTTTGTAAAATGTTGTTTTGTGGGCAGGGGTGCAAGGAGGAAGTTTGTGGGCTACAAGGAGGAGCCACAAGCTCAAACTCCCTTGGGGCTGTCAGTCAGAGCAGGGCTGGCACACAGCTGTTTCCATGACTTGGAAGTGAGGAGCAGTGCATCGACTCATGGGAAGTGTATTCCGCACAGGAGCAGTGTATCCCATGGGAAACAGGGGGCTGTTAATGAATACGCAGGGCCTGATTCTTTACTGTCTTTGTATTTCGTGCACATTTAATCCTTGTTTACAGTATCAATTCGCTTGATAGCATTTGACACCCTGTGTCAATTGATTGGCACAAGTGTAAATCATGGAAGAAGGGCTGAGGAAAATGAAGATCGGGTCTTAGGCCGCCATGAATCGCATAGCCTTGTGGGCTTCTCTGATGATTGAGTGATTTGCACCAGCTGAGGAACTGGCACAGGCACTTTTTCACTCCCCATACATCACTCCTATAGATATATGTGTTAACAACCCCCATGTCTCTTTTTCCCTTGCTCATGGACAATGTGATTACACTGGAAACACTTCTTTCTGCCAGGGTGAAGAACCACTGAAAATTTAGGGTGCCGGCCAGCAGCACTTGGCAGCTAAAGATCAACATGCTGCTGCCATTAATCGGTAGTACCACACAGAGGTGCCAAAAGCCATAGAAAATATGAGATGACATCCAGCAACTGATGAATGTGATGATTACAAGATCAGCAAGTATTTAACAGTAATGGGTATTGGACAGTTTTTGGAGGGAACAACCCTTTCCTTTCCATTCAGCTGATATTAAAAAAACCAAAAACATGCACCTGACACTGGCTAATGAGGCTTTGTGCCAAATATAGATCCTTTCCCTTTTTCCTGAACAAATCCAGCCTCTGGTTCATAATGCCTGTACTGAGAGGAAATGTAATTGGAACAGGTACAAAGGGCCAGGCATCTAAGGCCTCCATCCAGACTGCTTAGAAAAATAAGGATATTCTCCTACAAGTGCCATTCTATTTAAAGCGATGTTATCTTGCTTATACCAGGGCTGTAGCTTCCAGTTTCAAGTTGTACATGTGCTCAAGGGCTTTGCTGGACCAGGGAACTGGACGCTTTTCCTGGAGCTCCAGGGACTTCATGTGATGGTATAACTTCATTTTATTGTTCAGTCTCACCATGTTTGCAGTGCTTCGTGTGGGGACCATGCCTTGGTGTGTTGTGTGTCATTTCCATTCACTTTGCCCTTTGAGGTCCATGGAGGAACAGCACCGTTCAAATTACTTTTTACGAGCGTTGGATTGTGGCCTTCTTTCAAGTGAAATCTTTCCAGCAGACTGAAAGGATTGATGGATTACCATTTTCCTCCAAGATCAGATCTGTGGCTCTTCAGGCCATGGGTTTGTGTGGCTTCTTCCCTTCCCTGCCGGAAATTAAAGCCATGACTAGAGACAAGACTAACTTTCTGTGATCTGTTACGTGTTCCTCCCCTTGCCACAAGACTAGAGTTGCTGAGGCAGCAGAGAGTTTTTCCAGAGTCAATTAAGCAAGTTGCAAATGTTTCTTCAATCTCCATAGAAGCCTTAAATGAATGACTTGTGACAGCAAGCAGGCTGAAGGTTAACAGAGATTATGGGTGTCAATGCACGTGACAGTTCATCTACATCCTGATTACGATGCAGATTTTATAGGTCTGGTTCAAGGCTTCCTGGCTGCATGGACTGATTTGAATTTTATTTTACCAAGGATGAGAAGAACTAAGACATCCCTGATCTGAGAATGACAATGAAGTAATGGGAAAAAAATGTGGTGGAGCATATGACCAGCTGCCCTCTGTACTTGTAAATCCCTGTTCATCTCCTGTCTCCGTTAGGTTCCTGGAACGGCCCTTTGCCACTCACCTTTGCTCCCACTCTGTACCTAAAACCAGCCTGTGACCACAGGTGCTTTAAAAGTATAGTATTGCATGCTGAGAGTTTAAGAGTCCTAAGAAAGTAAGAGGAAATTTGGTACATTCACTCCTCAGAGAATTTTTTTCATTCAGGTAATCCTGTCTGGAGAGAGAACATGGTCACTTCAGATCTGGAAACAACCAAGAAAGTTCAGTGGTACCTCCTCTGAGGAGGCTGTCAGCTGACAGTGAGAAAGTGCCCGGTGTTTCAAGGAGGAAGAGAAAGGGAGAAATCAACAATTCTCTGGAGGAGCCTTAGCTGTAAAAACAGTCCTAATTTCTGGCCTACTTTCTCCCCGCCCTCTTCCCCCCCTGTATTAACAAGGAGAGTAACTCCTTTGGGTGCTGAGTCAGGCTGACCAAAGTCATTACCCTCCACTTGTGAGGAAAAAGCAGATGGTCTCAGCGCAGTTCCAGATGTGGGGGAGATTTAGTCGTGAAACACACATCAGATAAGGGAGATTAAGAAACTGTTGGGTGACACAAGAGGGATGATCTAGTAGTGATGCTGTAGTTTCTGCCAGCACAGCATCTTCTCCGTGCTGCAGGATGGGAAGCCTGAAGGTGTTAGTGGAAAAGACCATGGTTCCCATTCCTCTTGATGTTGGTTCTTGCCATGGAGTTAGTGTGTGCTAATCTCCTTGACCCTTTTGGTTGATGGGCGCAGTGCATCTCCTCAGCATGTCCAAGATTTCCACTTCAAGTCTGCATGTGGCTTTGAATCAAGGAATGGTTTGGGTTGGAAGGAACCCTAAATATAATCTCGTTCCAATCCCACTGCCATGGGCAGGGAACCTTCCACTCGACCAGATGGCTCAGAGCACCATCCAGCCTGGCCTCGAACACTTCCAGGGATGGGGCAGCCATCCACAGTTCCTCTGGACATCCTGTTCCACTACCTCACCACCCTCACAGGGAAGAATTTCTACCTAAGGTAAACCTGACTTCTTTCAGTATAAAGCCATTCCACCTTGTCTTGTCAATCCCCGCCCTTGTAAAAAGTCCCTCTCCAGCTCTCTTGTAGCCCTTTAAGTAGTGGAACGGCTGCTATAAGCTCTCCCCAGAGACTTCTCTTCGCCAGGCTGAAGAGCCCCATCTCTCTCAATCTCTCTCAGTAAGAGAAGTGCTCCATGCCTCTGATCATCTTGGTGGCCTACTCTGGACTTGCCTCAGCAGGCCCATGTCCTTCTTAGGTTGGAACCCTACATCTGGACTCAGCACTGCAGGTGAGGTCTCACCAGAGCGTAGCAGAGAGAATCCTCTCATTTACCTGCTGCCCACACTACTTTGGATGCAGCCCAGGATGAAGATGTTTCTCTGGGCTGTGGGTGCACATGGCCAGCTCATGTTACTTCTTGTTCACCAACACCAACACATTCCTTCTCCTCAAGGCTGCTATCAATCCATTCTATGCCCAGCCTCTCTTTGTGCTTGGGATTGCTCTGGCCCGGGTGTGGGACTTGAGGTCCTTCCTGAGGTTCACACAGGCTGACTCTCAAGCCTGTCCAGGTCCCTCTGGATGTCATCCCTTCCCTCCAGTGTTTGACTGCACCCCACAGCGTGGTGTCATTGGCAAACTTGCTGTGGGTCCATGTCACTGACAATACCAACCACGGAGGAACGCCTTTTGTCACTGTTGTTCACCTGGACATCAAGTCATTGACCACAACTGTCTAAGTGCGACCATCCAGACAGATCTTTGGCTAAAGATATTTAAGAATAGACCCATTGGCTCATGGTGACAAACCCCACCTCTCCCCAGAAACATGTCAGATACAGGACAGTCTTTTACTTATCCAAAGAGGTAACAATTTCGCAGCTGCCTCTGAATTTGAAGCCTCTCTGCTCCTGTTTTGACAGATATAAACCACCTGCTATTTGCTGAATTGAGGTTGTGCCTGTGTCTGTCACCATGGTTCATAGGTCTGCATCTCAAAGGACCTTTGGTTCATTTTGGGTCTATCCAGAGTGGAGAAAGTCTGTGCAGCTGAACTCGTTCCAAAGCAGTTCATCAATCCGTAATGCTTTCAAGAAAGTTTTATTTTGCTGCTGTGTCTACTAAAGAGTTTAAGGCTGTCCTGGCAGAGGATCAAACCCTGTGTTATTTGGTACTGTACTGACTTCATAAGGATTTGCAGGATGGACTCAATTAAGTCTAAAATTTAGGAAGGTGTGTCTTTCTGTTCTTTACATTAAATGCATACTGTTTCTCAAGTATTCTGGAGTTGAACATATGCCACGTTTTGAAGCCAGTATATTTGAAGGTCCACAAAGAAGTGTACTGTGCTATGTATAACATATCTCCTGGAAACAATCTAAGGTGTATTTATATTTTCTTCTGCTGTGAGAGATGTAAGTGCTTCCAGTAAAAGAGCATATAAAGGTGAATCCTAAAAGCCAGGGTAAAGAGTTGTAGGATATTATTATTTATCATTGAGTAATATTGCAAAACTCTTTGTCTTCATTTCATTGGAACCCTGGCTGTGTGTTGAAAGACATAATAAAAACAATCAGTATATTCTCATTTTTCTGTGTGAAAAGATGAAGTCATGGCATATGGTCAGCTCACCAGTGCTGTTAATAATAAACCACAGCTAATTAAGCACTGATTTATTCCTCTACGTAAGTGAAACAAATTGCTTTAACGGCTTTTGCTGAGGACCATCTAGTCAGATGGATTATGTATAGGAAGTTTAAACTAAAAATTATTAGAGATCATATTTCAGTGTGGTGGAGGTTTATGGTGGAAACAATTAGAAACCTAACAGAATGTGTCCTGTGTTCTCTTTGATGGAAAATCAGATATTAATCTGGGGAAAAGTCTAATTCTCAACACAGCTGCTCCCCTTGCTCTATTGCACCAGATTTAAGCTGGATAAAATTGGAAACATGTTTTAAAAATTGATCATAGCTTATAATGGCAATAATCACCTTGAAATTGGTTGTTACTACAGTTAATGAACAGAGTATTAGAGCATAAACCACCCTCGGAGTCCCTCAGGCTATTAGCTAACATGCTGGTTGTTAACTGCTGGTCGGATAGTATCTTCATTTGGTGACTCTCTTTCAAAGACATGGAGTAGATCCTGGGAAGATGTGGGATGGGATGCTTCCTTGGAGTAGTGGCAGAAAGAGAGTGGGACCTTGGACAGGTAATCTCCATTGTGAGAATCCTCTTTTCCCTAAACCTGTAGTCCAGTTCCTTTAGAGCATCATTATCCATGCAAGTGAAAGCCATGCTGCTGGTTGTGAGCTCCCACCAGAGATTTCCCAGAGAAGGTTTTTCCTGAAAATGAGGCAGGGCAACCTGTTGCAGGGTGTTGGAGGTCTCACACAGACATCCCCTGGGGCTCTTTGTCAGTAGAAGATTGGCTTGACTGATTGGGATGGAGAGAAGCCTTTCCTTTTCAGAAATGCATCATGAGATTTGGCACTCTTGCTGGTAGCAGTACTGTACAGTTGCAAAAAAGATAGGAATTGTTCAGTTTATTACACTGAGCTTTGCATCATCTATGTTCCTTTTTCTTGCATTGCTCACATAGTTCCTTACAAAATCCTGTCTGATGTGGAGATACTGCTTTAGTTTAGATGCTCATTGCTTTCTGAGCTGTGAAGTAGTAAGGGGCTAATAAAATTATATCACTGGAATTGCCTCTGCTAACCTAAAGATTCAGTTTTGCCTACTGGGGTTTTCTGGTGTTCATAAATTTATGGTTTACTAGTCAAAGTTTTGGTATCTTTGGAAAACTTAATGTCACAAAGCATTTATGACTAACTTGGTGTCTTGATCCCAGGAGTCTGAAGTAATAAGAGCAAATTTCACTATTACACATTCTGTATTTAGGGGTGTTTTTTCTCAGCAGTGTTGGGGCCCTTGTGCCTAGAGAAATAGCTCTTTGCCAGAGCTAGTTGAAATTTGTGGCAGCGAATTTTTTCCCCTGGCATGTGACGTGTCCAAAACATTAAAAATGCATATGGAAACGAGTGATTTTGGGTAAATTTCTGAGTGTTTGATGGAAAAGGTTAAAACTAAACATTTTTTTCTTGACTAATACCTGGCTTATAGCACTAGAGAGGTTTGTTGTGCAGACGACCACAAGCTTTTTGTGGGGTTTAAAAGCAGTTTATATCATGCTACAACTTCAAATATAATTATGCTAGCTCAGAAAATGCTTCACAGACATAAAATTCCATGTGCTAGCCTATAGTTTCAATATCTTAGGTGCAAGAAGAACAGGCTGCTTCAGCAAGGCGTTCCAACTCTGTACTCTGAAGGCTGACTCATTTCCAGGATGCAAATACTCTGTGGTCTGTCACGACCTTTTAAACTTCCTAATCAAATTGAAGAGAGACAACTTGCTGAATATAATCTCTGTGGAAGCGTTCTTAATTTATTTTTTTTTCCAATATTCTGGCATTAGTTTATGTAACTTCATTTTCCATTATGGTGTCAACCATTCTTTTCTCCTCCTTCGTGGGCCATGCTCTCCTGCAGCAACTGGTAACTCACATGGACCTGTGAAGCGGGCTCTGGCAGAGATGGAAGGGTGGACCCTATGGCTTGGAGGAGCCGCGGGGTTGCCCAGCCTACCAGTGAAGCTGTGGGGCTTGGCCCTGTGACACACAGCATGGAAAAAGCTATGGCAGCAACAGGCTGCTGCACTGCTGTAGAGAGCTGGGAGCAGGACAGGAGCTGGGCAGTGGCTGCCCCACCAGGGTGAAGCCCCATGGCAGTCCCTGAGCGGGACCATGGGGCAGTAGTGAGGAACATCTTAACACCAGTGACAGACAGATGGGGCATAAGGATGAGGCATGGCTAGAGTTAGAGGTGCAGGCAGGCCATCCATCAGGGGCAAGGGCGAGGAGGTTGGGTGGTCCCAGCTGAGGCCCATCAGGGCAGTGAAGGCTCATTAGTACCCTCAGGAACCTGACAGCACCATATGGGTTTTCCTTGATCTCACTTGCCTCTTGGTGGAGTTTACTTCGTATTAAAAGAAACCTGCACTGGGGAAGGGAATGACTTTTGTGAATTTACTGAAGGTAGTGTGTAGGAGAGCTTGTTTCTTGGCTAGGCTCTAGGCAATATTTAACTTTTGATATTATAATATTGTCATTAAATAGTATGATTTGAGCAAAGTGAGAATAATATTTCTGTCTGTAGGTGTTTTGCCATGATATATTGTGTTGGTGGAGAAGTGAGGTATGGACTGCAATTTCCATGGGAGAAAGCAGGATTGAGACTTTCTACCTCCTCTCCAGATGTTCGCTCTGGACAACAAAATAAACTGTGACTCTCAGTCTTCTTTGTATCTGACTTTCATTTTATTAATAGAAGTGTCTATCAATAGAATCTGTGTCAAGTGAAATGGCGGAGGCTTATTTGAAGTCTGGGTTTTGTTGGCCCAATAAGATAAAACCTAAACCCATTCAAATTCCATTCAGCGTGAAAGGTAGGGTTTTTTCTTTTTTTTTTTTTCTTAGTTTTAATTCAGCTGCAAAATTGAAATTATTCACACAGTGCTACCTGTCAGTTTGTTGGAGAAATAGTCTTCTGAAAAATGTTTTGTAAAAGATCTGTGGTTTGCTCTGTGGAAGACAAAATGATTCATTCAGAATCGAATGAAAACTGTAGAAGGATTGCAGTAATTTAATACGTTTTATCCTAAATCCTGTAACATTTCCTCTGTAGTTACATCTACTCACACTACCTAATGAGCTCCCTGGGCTGATCAAAATTCCCCGACACAAATGCCATTGAAAGTATAATGATGTTGTTAAAATGTAAACAGCATTTTCTGTTTCTGTGTTATGAACTACCTGAAACTTTTCAGCTAAATGGTTTATTCAGTTTCTACTGAGTTGTACTTAAAGTGCTGCACTTTGCTGTTCATCAGGAAATCAAACGTGTTCTACTTATCTCAAGTAAGATGTGGGGAGAAAGTAAGGCGCTTTTTTTTTTGGTTTTGGTTTAATTTTCTGTTTGTTTAAAACCATAGTTGTTAATATTGAACACAACTATTGTAGTTAAAACCCTAAGAGACCTATGTCCAGCAGCCAAAGCACAGAAGAAAAAGCTCTTGTCTGATTTTGAGAATTTTGAGTAAGAACTCCTTTTGATAATAGCTATTATTTCACTAGGGCTGCAACCAAAGTATACTTTGGTGTGAATGAGGCTAGTGGACCTTGCCTCCAGTTAGCCTGCAGGTAAACTTGATTCCGGTATAGTGCCCCAAACCTTAAGGTAAATACCATAGAGAGGTTTTTCTGGTAGTGTTGAAAACGCCAGAAATATCTTTGTTTCTTACTCTTACTGTAACAGTCAAGAAAATTATTTGCAATGTAGCAGTTGTTACATCTCCTCATCCCCACAACTGATAATGAACGGGCATTTTACTGCTTAGCTGTTTCCTCTATTAACGGTCTGCAAGGAGGTATTTCCCTGAAAAGTTACTGCAACCTGGGGAGAGAAAAAAACAAAATTGGGCAACTGTATTTCCTGATTTTTTTCAGCACCGTAGAGGTGTTTTCCTTAGTCACTTTATTAAGGAAGCAGCTTTCTGGCAAAAACTGGTAGCATAAGAAATGGCATCATGGACCAGAAAGGACATTTAGGACTCGGAGTAGAGATACCAGGGGCCACAGCTGGAGGTATGAAGATATTAAAGCTGGGGTGACTTTGAGTTTCTCCTCGCTTCTCAGAGTGGAAGTGAGAGAAAGAGACAAAAAAGTAACCTAATATTAACATAATTTCCAGAAACACAGTTTTCCCCAAGAAGTTTAAAGCTTTCTTGATTCTGTGTGAAATGCATCTTAGCTGCAGTGGAAGAATGGTGGGCTGAGGGCAGATTTTTCTGAATCTTTGAAGAGATGCTCCTAGTGAGGCTTTTAGAGCTTAGTTAGGTAACAAAATAAGGATGGAGCTTCCAAAAGAAAAAATAGACTTTTACACAAACTTCAGCATGCTGTAAAGTGACTTTAGCAAAGGAGAGGTGACCAGCAGTTGTTAGTTCCTTTTTTGACCTTCACTGCAATAGTTTTGTATTCTGGCATAGACAAGAACCTAATTCTCCAATCAGCTCTGTTTTGGGAAAACAAGACACTGAATGAAATCCCAGTATTGAGTCTCATTGCACTTCTGCCGTGCAAGAACCCTGATGTGCTTTTCAAGTTGCTCTATGAGGACTTTTCTTCCCCAATCAATTTCTTTTTCTTGAGTCCGTTTCCAGCTAAGCTTCATTGTGTTTTCACAGGAGTTTTCTGCCAAGTATCACTGCTACCTGCCCAGCCCTCACGGTAGCAGAGTTTAGTTAACTCCTGCTTCTTGTGTTGTCTGTGGTACAGCATGTGGGCTACCTGTGTCTCTGCTGAAGAGACCTACCTGTGCATGTCCGTTCACACGAGCAACGTGTGGGAATCCAGTACTCACTGGTTGGTTTTAGCTCATGGCAACAAAAGCAAAGCAGTTGCAAGTGTTTATGTGTGTGCCAAGTACAGACTTAAAACAGGCTGCTTTAGAAAAACTGCAGATTCACATATTAAACTCTTGCAGTAACGGGTCTCCTGGAACAGTACATTTGTTCTTGTAATGGAGTTTAGTTCTGAACTTTATATTAAAGTTCTGCTTGTAAATAGTTTGTAAAAAGTTAATAATTAAGAGTGTAACAGATATAAACAGCTTGGCCTGTAACAGACTCTACACAGATATCTAAGAGCTAAGTACCCACTTGTTCAGATACGCCTCACATTTGGATGGCATAATCTTGTGTTTTGGAGTTACCTCCCTGTCTCTACCTTCCACCTTTCTTTGCAAAACTTTCATGTTGCTATAGTGGCATAAGGGAAAGATAGGTCCAAGTCGAGAAGAGACATGGAAAATATTGATTTGTTTTTAAAAATTTTTTTTTTTGTTGCTTCTGTTAGTTGTACTATTAAGCAAAACTAAACTCTACACTTAAATAATCTGAACTTTCTCACCCACTTTTTGTCTCTCTCTGTTAATACAAAATAACATGCTTAAAAACATGCTTAAATCTTAGGTATGTCCTACACAATGGTTAAACACCTGTGAGGAGATTTCCTCTCTTAATGACCTCAAAGAGTCAGCATGCTCCTCAGATCTGCCTACTGAGACATGCTGTTTCCCGCTGTGTTGTCACTGCTCCGTGGCTTTGAGCTGCAGGGGGGACTACTATAAGAAGTCACAAGTACTTGCCTCAGGTTATGTACCTGCACCCTGCCTGGCCCAGAACTGGACATCAAGACCAAGAAATGCTGGTGCAGCTCACGTGCTTGGTGTAATTATGTATTTGGCTGACAAGTGGGAAGTTTTGCTACTTCCTCAGACAATTTCTTCAATCTCCATGTCTTAAAGCCTTAACTAATGATCCCTAAGATGGACTTCTCCCCAACCTCACTAACTAATTAAACAATTCAAAATAAAGAGTTCTTCAGGCTGCAAAATATTGCTGAGAGGGCCTTTAGTGCAAACATTAGCATTTCCACAGAATCCATAACCATTAGGAAACAGAAGTATGATGCCCCAGACGGTCCTGTCTCCGCCATGTCAATATGCTCTGCTATTACACGTAAGCACATTTTTATACAGCCCCTCTCCCGAGTGCCCAGGTCTCTGTCCCTCCCAAACAACTTGCGTTGCTGCTCGTGTCTGTTCTTTTCTCTGCGTCAAATTCTGTGCTGAGGGATGTGGGACAAACAGCAATAGCGTCAGCGGTGTCTGGCCGCTCTGCTGCAGTTTTACTGCAACTTGCTCTCAAGTGTGCCATGCCTGAGTTTTTGAAAGGGACGTTTATTGTTCCGCTTGCCAGCAGGAAGAGCAGGATAATTCTTTGCCTGAATAAGAATTACGTGTGCTTCTCTGACTGTGCATTGAAAAACATCTGAAAAGCAACAGGAGGGGGAAGGTGGGGAAATGATAACTTGAATAGAATATTGCTATTTTCAGGAGGGCAGAAAAACTCTGAGGGGAAGAAACATATTTGTGGGGAGGTTGTCCAGTAGAGCATGTTGCATACAGTTTTCCTAGACTCTGCTAAATATCTGACATCAGTGAAAACATGGTTGAAGTTACTAATGGTATACAGTATTTTGACAGTGGTATAGGGAAGGACCAAGTAAAATTTTTCAGATGGACTAAATACAAAGAAAAGTTAACACACAAATACTGTGGCTTTTACCCTCCCTAGAGCTGAGAAAAGCTGTCCTGTAATTTTGTCAGTTGGTGCCAGACAACACTTAAGAATAATCTTGAGTGATTTAGATGAGTTTGGAGCAGGTAAGACCAAAGTTTGGATGATTGGTGTGGATAGATGAACACTGAAAGAATTCAAGCAAGAATTCAATTTGCAAGCTGGCTTGCAAAACATTTAATTGGAGGATCTGTCACCATTTGCTTTGCTCAAACTGGAATCTTTGGAAAACTAGCTCCATACAGCATTCTTGCAGAACACGATAAATTTAAAGTAACTTTCAAGGAAAAGTGGTCACTTAAAGCATAACAATAAGAAATTGGAGCTCTGGCTGTGAACATCAGTTTCTGTTTTAACACAACTTGATTAACACAATTATCTTAAAGCTGCAGAGCTGAAATCATATGCTTGAAACAAAATGTCACTTTTTATTTATGTGCACTTTACAAGCCCACTGTTGTAGGATGTAATGGCTCTTTGGATGTTAACTTTTTATTTAGGCTTAGCTTTGATGCAGCCATATGCAAAAACTTGGAAATGCAGTTGGGGAAACAGCAAGGGCGAGTGAAAAATGGCCACAAGCCTGAGCTAGGCTCTCAGGCTTATAAAATGCTGTTTTTTATGAACAAAAACTGTTGTAGGTTGTCTCCATATTAAGGGGTCTCTAGACAAATTTTGCACAAAATTAGTGTACCCCAAAGTGCTACCATTCCTATAACTCTGTAAACATGACTACTTTTCCTGAAAAAGAGACTTTTTTTTTTTTTTTTTTTTTTTTTTTTGCTTTAACTTCTTTTGAGGAAGGACAGTGGGTTTAAGGTGCATTTTCAGTACTCTTCTCTGTCATCATCTTTCCTTCATTGCAAGTCTGCATGAAATGCTACCCAAAGACTGGACTGTTCAGTGCCACGAAGTGATCATAACTAAGAAAAGGATGATTATACTTTGCGAGACTCGAAGGTTCACATAATTGTGCATTCAGTGTCAGACATTAGCAGGTATTTATGAAGGAATATAAGAACCAAGGATAAACCTTGACCTGCCCATCCCACAAAAAGTCAATTCGAACTTTACAGAATTTACAACTTTACTTTGACCAGACATCTCTTAAATAAAAAAAAAAAAATTGTCATCAAAGTGTGATATTAAGTACTATGCTCCGGGCAGCTCTGCTTTACGTTCAGATTGCAAAGGCTGTTGTACTACCAGAGTCAACTCCACGACTGGGGGTCAGATTTTTAATGATGTAAATCCAAGTGGTTCCACTGGCTGGAGAAAGCCATGTTGATCCGTTTGGGCCGAGAATGTAGCCTGTAACTTTTATGTCTTTAAAGCTTATCTAAGTTTTCTGTTACTCCTTGGGGGATTTTTGTGGTGATGTTTTCATAATTACACAGATCCTTGGGGTAAGCTCCCATCTGATAAACCTTTTTACATGGTTTTGATCTCTGTGCTCTCCTGTAGCTTTTTCCATGGGGCAGTGAAGTCCATACTTACCAATGAACAATTAAGGGGACAAAATCAGTCTAAATACATTATTCTTTCATATTGTTCTTTGAACTCTGTCTCAACTTCTTGACCCTTTATTCATAGCAAAGATTGTGTGAGTTCGGTGAAACCTATTTGCTGCCTTGCAGTCTGTACTCCCATCTGGGCAATGTGATGGGGAGAGTTTAAGTCTTACACACTGCCAGAGCATTTCATCATGGGGTCATGGGGTGCCTCCTTCCCCCCAACCACAAACTGTCAAATAGAACTCATTTTCCATCAACAGAGAGCTCAGCAAAATAGGGGGCCATCAAAATTAGCTGTGGAAGAGGCTTACTGGAAACTGTCTTTTCTGCTCTTTGCAGATGGAGGACTGTAGTATACTGAAACTTTTTTCCCATGCTTTGTCTAGGCAGTTTCAGAAAGATTCAATCAATAGGGCTCAGCTGTTTCCCTTGAGAGACTATTCCACAGCCTAATGGCTAACATTTAGCCATTTTGCTAAATGTTTCCAGATAGCCATTTCTTCCTCTGCCCTATATGCAGTTTCATCCCATCACTTATAGTTAGTTATACTTCCATGAGCCAACTGATACAAAATCTTTCTTATTCACAAGAAAAATCCTTTTTTCTTTGGGAGGAAGAAACCAAGGCTTGACTCGAGATGAAGCTTCTCCATTTCCAGTGTTTAGGGAAATTTCTTTCTTGTCCCCCTCTTTCTAGCAAGAGTTGAGAAGTGTTAATAGCTGCAGGTGCTTCACACACACACACACACACACACACAGACAGTCACTCAACTGTATATTTTAAGTACTAGACCCTACTGTAGGATCTTTAGTGAATGCCCTAAATATCTGGGATGATGGAGGGAAGCTTGGGGGGCTGTGTTTATTGTTTTCTTTGCTTTTTATTTTCCCCTCAAGAAATTTTAAAAAAAATTTCTATATACGAACAACTTCCAATACAATACTGATGTCTGTCTCATTCAAGTGAGATTTTATTCTTCTTTCATGAGACTGACATCAGTGTATCTGGAAAGGAATGGAAATGGCCAAGATACTTTTCAGAGTGTGATTCAGAAGGGTTTAAGTCTATTTAGTAGTGCTGAGTGTGGCCTTTTTGGTCTCTGCACTCAGTCCCAGCTGGGATGTGCAGGTAACACTACTATTGTCTCACCTTCTTGGAGCATCTGGCTCCAGCTTGACCTTCCTATAGGGCAGCCTCTAGGATTAGGAAGTTTAGCGGGCTCCAGGTGGTGGAAACAAAGGATTTGGGTATCTTTGAGGTGCCGTACCAGCTGTGCAGTGGCTTTGTGAGAATTATTGTGGGAATAAATCAAGTAAATGGAGTAAATTTATTGATAAGGTTTTAGGTGTAACTCTCTGTAAATAGGTGCTATGCTTTGACTAAACAGTGCTAAGGAATTGCTTTCACTTCTTTTGCTCTGAATGAGCTCTGCTTTTAGTAGTGTTACTTGAACATACCAACTCTGACTTTATTCAAACTGTACTGACAATAGTATTGAGGTCTTCTATTTTCCTCTAATTTTTTCCGCTTTCTCCTTTCTCCATTTCTCCCTTATAACACAAGAGTCAGTAGAAATGGTCTCCTGGAGGAAGACTATGTTCCAGAAGATATGCTTGCTATGTTTAGTCATCCTTGGAGCTTTTATTTTGGTAAAGGACTAAAGTGATGGCCTTTAGAGAATAATTTTATGAAACACCATGTGTGAGCAAAGTGTGAAATGTCTTCAGGACCAACCAAAGCTATAGATATTTTTATTAAATATTAATGCCATACATTTACGAAGGGTTTGCCAAGCAGATGTTAAGCTGGTCTTCATGGTAATTTAATTGAGCAGGGAACATTTCCTGTCATTTTTATCAATGTCAGGCTTTACATGACATATTGCACTAAAAATATAAAATGTTGAGAGAGAGAAAAATAATTAATAATCAGTTTCCATTCATGAATATCTTAATATTTCCCTTCAGAGGATTTAATGTTTCTCCTGAATGTTTTTCTTGGAGGCCAATACGAATCTGAGCTAACCTGGACTGTGTGCAAATTCTTCCACAAGGCCTCCATCTGGAGTTTGGCCCACTCCTGCTAATGCAATTCTTATTTTTCTATTTGTAAAAAGATGATGATTGTTGCAGCCACTGAACCAACAGCTGAGGTGGACTGGGGGCCAGAGGGCCCAGGTGCGGGGTTGGCCCGCTGGTGGACCAGCTCCAATGTTTAAAGATCCCCCCTTAACTCTGTGAGAATGGCTTCTCTCATCAACTCTCATAGATCCTCTATAAGGATGTAATCCAGCCCCCTGCTCCCTTCTCTCCTTTTCTCCATTGGTTGCTGTATTACCCCGCCCCCCTCCTGGATGGACCCCTTTATAAGTTAGTCCTGACCAGAAATACTCCTCTCCGTCCCTGGATTCTTTTGAATAAACACCATGGGAATTCCATACGGAGGCCGCCTCTCTTCCTCTGGTCGCGCCTGGGCAAGCCAAGCCCGTGTGAGAGTGGCTGCGAGCTTCCCCCGCCCGGGTGACAGAAGGCAAGCCAGCGAGCGTGCCAAGGGGCACCGCTGGGGGTTCCTTGCTAAGGACCCCTCTGGAACAAGCGGCTGCTCCTCCACCCAGCCACCCACATGGCGCATTAGATGATGACACTGAAAGCAAACCTTAAGTTGTTCTGAAGATTCTGATATAGAGCTCTGAAAATATCTGTGCATAGAGTCCTTCTTTCCTCCTCAGAGCGTCACATGATGATCAAATGTCACAACAGGATCTTTCTGTACAAAAAAATATAGATTGATTAACCTTGCTGACATTAGGCCTCTGCAAAGTGTAACATCTTAAGAGGATTTGGCATCATAAAGCATTTGATTATATACAACACATCAAACAAAAATAAATAAGAAAAATAATAAAACAAAAAGGCAACTGAACTGTCTGTGGGTCAGGTGCAACATAATGAGCCTGTTCATGAAATATCACTGAAGGCCCCCTCCTCACAAGTATGACATTATTTACATGGGAAAAGTATGGTCACCTTGTAAATGGTCTACCTATGGTCTACCTTGTTTTAAATTTATAAAACTGTTTTTCCCCCCATGATGTAAGTGGACTTGTCTCATTTCCATTCCCCAGAGGCAACATCTGTCCCCCACCTCATGGGCAGGTGATCGCTGTGGTTGACATGACCAATTCTAGCTCCAGCTGAAGAAGGAAAAAATAGATCATAATAAATCAGAGCATGGTAAGGCTGAGATGAAATTAAAAATCATCAGCTTGGTTTGTGGGTTTGACCTGCCTGCCTATAATGGCACGGGCTTTCCATCATCTCTGAGAATTTCTGTAGGCACTGCTGAAATAGGTTATGTCTGTGTTAGAGCCCCAGAACTTCACCTGCTCCACTCCCTACTCTGCTCCTGCTGTGGAGGAGGTATGGCCGGTTCTTTTGGTTCATTGGATGCATCCGAGAGGGTCCTGCTTGAGGCAAAGAAGGTACATTTACAGTCTGGCTATTCTATCGGGATATTGAAGATTTGATCCAGCAAAGGATCATCATGCTCATTCCTGACTTCCAGTTAAATCCCGGCAAGCCCAGCCTGTAGCGTAGAGCAAGGAAAACTCCTTGTTGAGGGAGCAGGAGATGGTACAGGGGCAGAAAACTTGCCTGCTTTTACCTCCTAAATACGAGGAATTGATTATAATAAATTCAAGGGTAAAGGGGTCTCCTGGTTTGAGACAAATTTTCAGAGGAAACGCTCTGGGAGGAACGCCCCCTCCACAAACGGCAGGTTACAGCCACCCCTCCCCCACCAGGTTCGGGAAAAAATTCCTCGAAGGAAAGTGAAAGGAGAAAAAACCCTATTTATTTAACAAACACACAGAAGAAAGAATAATGCTAAATAATAAAACCTCTCGCGGTGGAGAAAAAACCTGGGAATATTTTAGAGTCCTTTCCGTGGGTGCGGTCTCTCTCCCTCTCTCTCCTCTTCGGAGCTGGGTCGGCTCGGGCCCCTCCGGGCCGAGGTGTGAGGCCTCCCAGTGAGGTTCTGATGTTCTGGTGTTCTGAACAGTCCAGAAGAGAAGAAGGAAAAAAATCCAAAGTCCCAGGGAAACAAAGGAGTTTAACTCTCTGTCTCTCTCTCTGAGAAAAAGAGCCAAAGAGCCGGGAAAAGCAGGAAGGTGCTTTCCTCTGCTCTGCAGCAGCAGGAACGCAGGGGAGTGAATGTCCTTGGAGCAAAACTGTTTTTGCAAAGTTCGTCTGGCTTTTTTTTCCTTTCCCTTGCACCCAGTTTAAAAGATACAGAAAGGCACAGGAATCATGTCTGGGCATAGAGCAGGCGATATGGGGATACACATCACAAAGTCACCCCAAGACAAGCACTAAACAGAGCCCCTTCCTTTGGCTTCTAGAATTGTTGCCACTGATTTGTGTGGATGTGTGCTTGGTTGCCTGCAAGGAAGGAAAATGGAGAGGATTTTGCAGACTACTTCTGTGCTGTTATTCTGTACCAACAGTGTGGGAATGCAGCAAAGGTTAACTTTTTTAATGAGGTCTGTACCAAACCCAGATGTGTACAGAAGACTGTATGTGTTGAATGCCGCACAGAAATACGAAGTTTCCCATATTTTCTGTAGAATAAACTTAGAATATCAAAGTCATTTGCTACATATGCTGAGACATACAATACTGGTTTCTTCCCAGTTCTCTGTACAGGAGAAAATTTATTTTACATGCTCTGAAAGGTGTTAAGTTTTCAATGAATTGTCCTTCTAGATTGGTTTGAAATCAATATATGTGGCTGACAGGCTGAGGATGAAAAAGCTATTTATCAGTGTTGGAAGCAGGCCTGAGACCTGATCAAACCATTGCTTTATATTATTTTGAAAGAAGGAGAAGGCTTAATACTTACTTGAAGTTGTTTGTTGACCACTCATGTTGACTGCCCAGCAGAGTGCTGAGCAGTATGAGCTACAAACATGAAAATAATAATCAAACTCTGCCTAATACCTGGTGTTCTGCTAAGTAGTAATTGACAGAATTATTTCCCAAACTCTGCAATGGGGTTTAAGTTTCTCCATTGTGCCTGACATCTTTTCGGCTTCTTCCACATTCATTTGATACCATTTAGTCATATTCATTGCAGGAAACGTTGTCCAAGAGGCTGTAACACGATGGGAATGTTTTGTATTTCATAGGAGTCTGTATGCCGTAAAGAAACAGAAAGCCCAGGAAGGGGCAGGCAGAGCTGCTGCGTGTTGCAAATAGCTAGTGACCTTTTTGAAGGCCAAAGATTCATCTTGTACTTTGAATTTCTGGTTTTGGAAGTAATCAGCAGAGGTTTTCCCAGCAGGCTTTCTGCCCAAGATGCTGGCTTTAAGTTGTGTGGCTAATGCTGACTCAGCATCCTTGATTCAGTGCTGCTGCTGTAGCTTAAGCTGCCAGAAAGTAGTTCATCACTACCTCTTGTGCACCTACAACTAGAGGTTCTGCTGGCTCTGAAATCTGAGCTCTTACTTTTATTAGCACAGTTGTGCCAGTAGCAGAGGTAGAACTCCACGCTTTACACTTCACGTGGCTTGTCACTATTAAATTTTTCTTACCTGAGTGAAAATAGCTTCGAGTATGCAACACTTTCTGGGTTTTGATACAAAGATCGGAGGATTTGGGGTCCTTGGGTGGGAGATAAAAATGTGGCAGAAAGAAGGTCAAACATCAAAGGTTTCTCCGCCTTCTCATTTTCTGAACTTGTAACTAACTCCTGGAGGTTTTTCAGGAAATATAAGCCATCTGCATGAGGAGGAGTTCTCACTGTATAAAAAGGAGTTCAGGCCCTGTGTCCAGCCATCAGTGCCCTGTGTGACTTCCCAGAAGAATGAGAACTAGTATCAATTGTTGGTGTTTTTTTGAAACATATGGTGCATTTCACTGTTCGGAGTTTATACTCCACATATGATGGCCACACAGCTCCCATTAACTTTAATGAGAATTGCATGCACAAGGGGAGCATATAGGCCACATCTTGAATCTCTGGATTTTTACTACTTTGCATTATAAGCTGTGATAAGTTAATATGTATCTGTCCTGTCTACTTCAGAATGCCAGCGGATTTTGCCATATTTGATTGTTGTCTATACTTTACATCTTGCTTAGGAGGATATCTGATGGGAAAGACAGGCCAAGATGCTTGGCCAGAGGCTCATGTCTGACTCAGAAAATGAAATGGGGTGTTGAAAGGTACTTGGAGGACACGGTGTGCAGCCCAAAACGCTGTGTGCACTCTAGACACGGGAGGGGACAGGTCAGTATCTGGTATTTCTTGCTCAGGTTCATGACTCTAGTGCTTTGTTTCTGAGCAAAGTGTATTGCAAAGATATTTCTTTTCAGCTAACTCACGAAGAGTTAAACCCTAAGCTGAGGTATCTGATGGGGTTACTGCTCACTGAAACACATGTTTACATTATTGGGGATTTGACAGCATGCTTCTTGATGATAATGGGTAGACTGTAGATACACCATCTCAAAATAAGGGTCCTAAACAATAAGCGTTTGTGCCACGGAGATCAAGCTGACAGTGCCTGAACTGGTGGGGTTAAGAGGCCAGGCCAGGCGTGGGGAATCCAGAGCCCAGGACTAGCAGTACAGGATGGTGTCTGATTGCAACAGATAGCTGAGCCGGGTCTGTAGAAACACAGCCAAGCCTTTGCAAGCACAAGCAAGCTACTTTAGGGCGCAGAATGCATGTAAACCAATGGTAAGTATACATGTCCCGTCTTTCGTACTAATTTCACAAAGAATGTGTTTTTTTCCAGGCTCTGGTGCAAGCAGTAATGCCTCATTCGTACCATCTCTGGACATCGGCAGCTTGGTCCCAAGGCAGGATACAAAAGCCTAAGGAGGATTTGCATGTTTCCAATCAGTTGCCTATGCTGCAGCCAGTGGCAAGGCTTTTGTCTGTAAGGGCTGTATTTTCTTTGAGTGTCGGAGGGGTAAAATACTAATTTCAGCGGTTTAAGGGCAGGGATTGTCCCACCGTACTCAGCACTGGTGAGGCTGCACCTCGAGTCCCGCGTTTGGTTTTGGGCTTTTCACTTCAAAAAGGGCATTGAGGTGCTGGAGTAAGTCCAGAGAAGAACAAAGGACCTGGTGAAAGATCTGCAAAACAAGTCCTAAGAGGAGCAGCTGAGTTGCTTAGCCTGGAGAAAAGGAGGCTCATGGAGGGACATCACTGCTCTCTACAATTCCCTGAAGGGAAGCTGTAGTGAGGTGGGGATTGCTCTCTTCAGCCATGTCTTAAGTGAAAGAATGAGAGGAAATGGCCTTCAGTTATGCCAGGGGAGGGTCAGATTAGATATTAGAAGAGAAATGTTCACGGAAAGAGTGGTTTGGCATTGGAATAAGTTGCTTGGGGAGGTGGTGGAGTCACTGTCACTGGAAGTGTTCAAGAGACGTCCATATGTGGCACTTGGGAATACAGTTTAGGGGGGTGATTATGGTGTTGCTGGGTTGATGGTTGAACTTGATGATCTTGAAGGTCCCATCTAACCTTGATGATTTTGTGATTCCGTGAAAACCGGGAAAATGTAGAGCCATTAATACAATTGATAAAACACATTCAAAAGGACCAGCAGGCAAAGTCTCGAATATACCCTTTATTTTGATAAGAAAATAAGAGGGAACATCACGCTTTAAATCAGCCATGCAACTACTTCAGTGCAAGCTGCTTGTCTCTTTTGTTATCTTGTCTACTGATAGACAAGACTGTGTGTACATTTGGACAGAGAAGCGCTGTAGGATGTATTCCTTTCCAAGCTGCTTGCAAGTTTATCATAAGGTTTATGAATTTGTTCTGGTAAAAGATGATGGTGGTTTTTGTTGATTTTTTTTTTCCCCTTCATGAGCAGAAATGTGACTTAAAATCTCCTATGTTGTTCAACTATTGAAGTTTATACTGGAATAGTAGAAAGATAGAGGGTCAGTCATATGGATGCATGGCTGTCTAAGAAGGAGGGGGTTTCCAGCTATGGGCTAAGATTGTGGTCTTTCACAGTGGAAAAACTGATATTAGGATAAGACTGGAGGAATTAAAAAGAATCAGGAAAAGGTAAAGAGGAAGATGTGGTAGTCTGGGAAATGACTATTTCAACCTATTTGCTACAATGGCCATGAATATTCGTCCCCACTTGTTGAGGGATTTTGCAGCAGTCTGATTTAGGAATGGGTATGTGACCTTCGCACTGATGGGATCATATCCACTTTATACTTGCAGAGGCCAAGGAACTCTAGGGATGAAAATAATTTGCATATTTACTTTTCTTTTGCTAGAGTCCATTCTGAAAAAAAAAAAAAAATAAAAAAATTGGCCACTGCAATAGGAAAGGAAAGGAAAGAAAGAAATGGCATGTTTTCTTGTCCTGACGTGACTGCATGCTGTAACCTTCATTGTTCAGTTTAAATACTCCAAAATCATCAGAAACTTGAATCTGAATGAACCACTTAACTCTGCTATGAGGAGAGAATGTGATTGCCCCTAATATTACGGAAAGAGATGTCTGTCTTTAGTGCCAAATGTCCTCATTTGAAGGTTGGTCTCTGCTGCTGTGTTTGAATTTTCTGAAGGTCTCGATTTCATCCTCTGGATAAGGATCAGACCTTTCAAAACCTGGGTGCCTCAGCCTCTGTTCTGCACCGCCATGTTTCTGGCAATGCTCAATAATTGTTCGTCTTTAAAGCTGTTACTCTGGGAAAAATGGATCCTGTTAAGACCGAGCAGAGGGAAGAGGACAGTTGAAAGACTGACCTGCTTTCTGATGAGGCTCATCCTTATTAGAGTGTCCTACTGCAAGGGGAGGTGTGAGGCTGAGGTGTCCACAGGTAGCACAGTCCTGAGCAGAGTGATTATGCCCTGGTAAGAGACCAGAGAGCTCACTGGGTCAGTCAAAACCAACCAACCGACCAACCAACCAACACACCCCAAAAACCAAACCCACCACCTTTGGACCTCAACTGTGTTTCAATTGGGAGAATAAAATGTGCTTTTCATGGGAAACTATTTTTTGCCTTTCTTTTTGCTACGATGCAATTTTCAAGGGGGACTTTGATTTTCAATTAATTTTGCGTTTTAATGCAATGGAAGCTAGACATCACCATGAGATAGCTTGGTTCAAAGATGCTCCCAAATATAATACTGGATTTTTTTTTTTTTTGGATTTGTTCTTGGGACTAACTGAAAATGTTAAAACTGCAGCGCTTTTCAATCAAATGTAGCTGGTATTACTCAGCCTTGTACAATCAAAACTCAGAACTGGGCTGCTCAAAAATGCAAGAGGAACAGGTAGTTTATGTTCTTTTTGAACATTGGGTTATACTTCCAGAACACATTTTATTACAGTGTTCAGACTTGTCCCTGTGGTGCTGCCAGCTGGAAACACATCTAAAATGGCAGGTGAAGTTGTAATGTAACCACCTCATTTTGGTGATCTAAAGCTTCAGGAAAACCACCAAGTATTGAAAGCTTCCTTCTGATAAGAATACTGTTAACTGGCAACCCTACAAATCCAGTTTTTCTTTTTTTTTCCCCCATCAGTCCTGCCCAGGGACGTTTTTACCTGATGAAATATCATGCTTTGCCCAAAATTGCCTCTTCTGTTAGGAGGAATGAAGTAGCATTGCCTCCATTTGCCTGAAAACCAGTATGTTCTTAGGACTGTCCTCTAAAATCAGGAATGGCAAAATCTTGACAGCTGAGTGACCTTTGTAGTCTGTGTGATGCCACATAAATGCAGCGACGTTCAGTCTTTAAGTACTGTAAGTTTTTTGCAGTCACGTCTGTCTAAACCAAACTAACCACGGCCTGCTTATTTTCTCAAATAAATGCATCCAGATCAAGGTAACATCAGGACTTTTGTCCTGTCAGGAAGGGATGCAGCAGGAGAGATACGAGTATTCTAGGATGGCATAACCACTTTCTTGTCTGTCAAGTTAATTTGGCCAACTTTAGTAGTCTCCAGTGCTTGCTGCATACAAGGGTAACAAAACTGTGCTGGCACCTAATGTCTTCTAAAGCAATATTCTCCTTTTTTTAAAAAAAAAAAACAACCAAACCCAGGTGTCTCATTTGAGTAGTCAAAATATAGTTAAGCCCCAAGTTAATTTCTGTTCCTCATCCCTCGCTGCCCTAAAAGGTGACTTTGAGGCAGATTCTCAAGTTTTGTGAGCGCATCTCTCTCCAGTTACACCACCTTGGCTCCCAACTCCCTGTGCTTTCCAAATACTGTGAAGTATGTTCACTTGTTGAAAAAAATTTCTTTGTGTTGTGGTTTTGAGTACTCTGTAATAGGCAAAACAACTTTCCTTTTTTTTTTCTTTTCCTAGAACTACTCAGCTGCATCCTTTTGACATTATTTATTGAAGGCAGATACATTAACAGTTAATACTGGGTTTAATTCTGCTCCCTCCTCACAGTAAATGTGGATTCCAGCTCTTCTGATTTTGATGAAGACTGGCTTTTCTGGCAGCCTGTGGCTGGCACAACTACAAAGCTGATTTTGGGAACCTTAGAGGTTTATTTAGATTCCTTGAATGTTTTGGCTTGATGGTATCATGGGTATTTGGAAACTTTTGAAGCCTTTTCAATTCCTAACACAACCAGGCAGGCAGGCATAGAAACACACAGGGACTAGGAAGCCAGTGCCATCTTTGCTTTGTTCTTCAGGCTTGTAAGTGTCTCTGGGGGAGGAGGAGGGGGGGGCCAAGCACAAAAAGGAGTAATAATAGCAACTGGTAGATGGGGACCACGTTCTTCGCCTCACTGGGGGAGGATGGAGTAGCAAAGATGATGCTGTGTGTGCTTGCCTTAGTGCAGTTTGCATTGGTGGAAAGAGTAGTGCAGCTGTGAAATTTGGACCCTGTGTATAAATGTAGATTCTTGTGCTTTGGTGATCAGTTTTGAGCACGAAAGCTGGTTCCTAGGGCTCAGCCTGCTTGTCGCCTTCAGGAAGTTTACTGCTTTCCTCTCTCACTGTGCTATGTGCAGTTTGGATTGGTACCCTAAAGAAACACGCTGCTTTAACATTGATTTCTTTTTTGTTTGGTTGGAGTTTTCTTGGGGTGGCAGAAGGGGGGAGGGAAATGTATGTGGAGGAATGCTGGTAGCATGCGGAGGCAGCAGTCTTGGGCAAAATGTTTTCAGTGTGCTACACCTGTGTGTTGGGTACTAGAAAATCACACAGAGCCGCTGCTTGAGTTGAGGAGAGGTAGCATCTTTGCATAACATCTTATTTTTTATATCTTACGTTATAAAAGTAATCTTCTATGGAATGACTGAGCAGAAAAAGCTGAAAATCATTTTGATCCATTTTAAGAATTTGTATGTACCTCCTGAAAATCATCCGGTGATTTCTTGTTAATGCAGTGAGTCACATTAAATGCTTAAGACCAAGCTGATGCATGCCATTTCTCTTACGGCACCGTGCTTCTCCATTCTCCCTTCTTCTCTCTATCCTTCTACCTTTCTGGACTTCATGGAATTTTCAGCAAAGCTCTAATGAGGTTGATACTCAAAGAGTTAATTAACTGTCTTGCAGCCTTGAGGCCTGCTTGCCTTTCTTGGCGCATCAAAGCATGTAGGAGAAAAAACTGTGTCCAAGAAATGTGGCAGAATCCGGCTTTTTCTTCTTTGCCTGGAAGGATGGTGGACAGTGTTTCATGCAGCCATTAGACTTGCTCCATTCCTTATGAGAGTGTTTTGCAGTGTGCAAGAAGGATGAAACCTCTACACAACTTAAATTTTAATTAATTGAAATTAAAGTAGTCTAATGATTAGATGAAGGCTACTCCCTTAATCTTTAACTATCCTCCAGAATTCTGGCAGAGGAATAAAGCTGATTAACTAATTCTGTACGAACGAACTTCTCTTCAGTTAAATGCCATAGGAATTTCTCAAATGGGAGCTAACAGACAAAACAAGTAATCCCTGTGCTCTGCACTGTCTATTTGAATTGGTAAACAGAAGTGAATACTCCTGCATTTAAACACATCGTGCTTTTCTGATGAGCCCTGCAGGCTGGATCTAAGAACCGTCTATGTATGTAATGCCTGGAAAAGCTGTGAAATAAGGACTCCTGCTTTGACCTCGAGGTCTCTGCACAGGTGAAGCTGCCCCTGATGTGCTGAAAGGAGCCTTTTCTGTGTTTTTTCTTTTAGGTATTGTGAATGTTGGAAGTGCTGCTTTTGAGAGTCTCTTCATAGCAGAACTGAATGGTTGTAGAAAGCTTCCCAACAGAACAAGAAATTGTCAATAAGCAACAACAAATTTTCTCTGAGCTGATATATGGATATATAAAAAGGCAAAGAACTTTTTTTAAGGCATGCAGAAAGGCTACTAAAATCAGAATTGATTTTCCCCTGCAAGAATGATTAGAAATGGAATATGTTATTGTTACAATTCATAGTAGTTAGGCTTGTCTTCTGTAGCTAAACCAGAATTGTATGGGGACACGGCAGGCCTGAGAAGAGAAGCAGTGGTTGCTGCATTGAAAACCAAACTACTCCTTGCCTTGGCCCTTCCCCCCAAACTGTGTATCTCTTCAGATTTTAGCAAGGACCCTGTGTCAATTAGCTCCAGCTACCACAGGATGTAGCTGTCGCTTCACAGAAATGTGGCCAAGTAGACACTTTTCTGCCTCTTTCAAGACGACATGGCAGAGGTTACTTTTTGCATGTCATTTCTGGCACTGCTGGCTCTTTCTTTTCCTTCCTTCCTTCCTTCCTTCCTTCCTTCCTTCCTTCCTTCCTCCCTTCCTCCCTTCCTTCCTCCCTTCCTTCCTTCCTCCCTCCCTTCCTTCCTCCCTCCCTCCCTCCTTCCCTCTTTCATATCCACCCTAGGATGTGTTTTGCTGTTATTCCTTTTCTTTATGGATGTTCTCCTGCTTATGAAAAATGGAGAGGACATGAGAGTACCAAGAATACTCTAAGAACACAATAGTTACCTGCACATACCAGTACTCACCTCTTGAGTAAAAATGGAGATGGTCTAAACTCTCCATCTATAGAGTCCTAAAGTTATAGAAGAACAAGTTTATCAAATGCAGGCAGTGGCCCAAAGATCTGGAAATGAAAATATACTTGGCCCTTTTTGTCTGACAAAACCGCCAAGACAGGTTAGGTATCACAGCCTTTATTTAGCTGTGTATAATCAAAAGCTCCTTCAGTTCTCCAGGGTTGAACGAGTCTCAATATTTCAGTGGTAATATGGAAGAGTAGTTCAGTTACAAACAGACTTTTTAGAAGGGCAAGTATTCATAGATGAAGGGGAATGGCCTTAAGCTGAAGGAGGGCAGGTCTAGATTAGATATTAGGTACAAATTCTTTACTGTGAGCTTGGTGAAGCACTGGCATAGGTTGCTCATAGAAGTATTGTGGATACCCCATTCCTAGAAGTGTTCAAGGTGGGGTTAGATGGGGCTTGGAGCAAGAGGGTCTATTGGAAGGTATCCCTACCCATGGCGCACGGAGTGAAACTAGGTGATCTTTAAGGTCCCTTCTACCCCAAATCATTCTATGATTCTATGCTTCTGTATTCTCTGGAGAGGCAAGAAATCTAGGAGAACTGGAAACAGACTGAATCATAAAGGAGAAAATCACTATGACACCAAGGAGACATACTTAAATAGAAGGTGAAAACTAATGATCTATAAAGGGAACAATATGAAATTTCACATCTGTATTTAAAAATACAAAACCTGGGTATTTCTGAGCCATCTAAAGTTACTATATTTTTCCCTTGCCATTGTTGTTCGCAAAACCATGAGTCAAGTTTCAAAAGTAGTAGGCTGGAAGCGTTCAGACCTCTACGCTTACGTGTACTAGTGGTTTACAAATACTTCAAAGCTTTCCACTTATTTGGTAGGAAGCAAAAGTGATTAAAGAAATCCAAAACCCCAAGGCAAAAAAACCAACCGCCATCCAACCCCTCTTATTCAAGAAATATGCAGGAACACTGACTCACTGTTACAGAGGATACGTCTGATATGTTTAGCTTGAATTTGGTCACATCACCTTGGAGCTTGTGCTGGTTTATGGGTTTGGTCAGAGTTGCTAGAATTTTTGTTTCCACACACTGGTGAATGCTGTCACGTAGGTTTGAACTCTCCAGCTTTTATAATTTGTTCTTGTGCCCTTTGTTAGAGCTCTGGTTGAATTTGCAGGTAGTGACAAATACTCTTGTCTTTGTGAAGGAAATCTTCTGAGGGCAGCACCATTTTTCTTACTATCTTACTGCAGACATGCTGGGGCCTTAATTCTGAACTTGAAGAGCAGTGTCATAGCCCAGCATGGTTCACAACCTGCTTGCCTCCTGCCTGCTGCAGGATCAAGGCTCATCTGGATTTCCAGGTCACGATATGTAGAATAAATTTCTTGCTCCTGTGCTGCTAGATTTTTCTACCTATTGAGAGTTTACAAGGCTGCCCGTGAAGACACTGAAGCTTTACTTCTTAATTCTACCTAGCTCACTGGTATTACTACAGCAAGGTGTATCACTGAACCTTAGCAAATGGGGCTAGAAAGGACCATAAGTTATCTAGCTTGGTCTCTTTCCCCAAGGCAGGATCAACTAGACCTAACCCTCCCTGACAGATACGTAGCAAACCTGTTCTTAAAAACCTCCCGTAAGAGAAATTTGACACCCTTCCTCAGGCTATCTTTGCCAAAGCAAAACTCTTCTTACTGCTAGAAAGGCTTTCCTAAGGACAAGCCTGGATCTCCCTTCCTGCAACTTAACCCATTGATTTCTTGCCTTATCCTCAGAGGAGACAGAAAAGAATTTTTCTTCTTTTTCATAGCAGGCTACGGCATATCGCAGGGCAGCCATTGCCTCTCCCTGTTATCTACAGCGGCCTATGCATTCCAAGTTTTTTTAATGTCTTCCCCATTCCCCTGGCCTTCTCTCCCGTGCCCTAGACCAAGTGTTCTGGATCTCTGGTTGCTCTTGATGTCCTCCTGTGGGCTCTCTCAGGCTGGTATGCTGTGGAATAGCTTTTTTTTTTTGTTTTCCTTTGTGCTGGAATGCCCACAGTTGTCTCTCAGCCAAGGCACATTCGACTTTAGCAACGAAACCATAATTTTGGTTTAGAAGGCTTTAGGGAGACAATGCATAAATAGTATCTTGCTACCACTGTGTACTCACTGAATGGAGAAAATGTTGGAGAGTTGCCTGGCTGGTTTTAGACAAACAGGATTGCTTGGGTGTTTGCTTCCAGGGTAGACAATAGGAGAAGAGGGGAGCTCTATGAGTAGTGTATTGTGCCCACATGTGAACTTAGGCCCTCCGGTGCTAAACATGCAAGAGGAATCTCCAAAGCAAGTGCAGTGTTCGAGCCAGAGCGCGAGTATAAAATTCCCGGCATCCTGGCAGCTGAACTCCTCATTCAGATTTCTTGCATTAGCAAGAGCAAACACCAAAAACATCCAAGACACAAAACTGAAAGAGCTCCAACACAGGGGCTCTGTAAGCTTCTTCTTTCTCATTCAAGTTTATTTTCATGTGACTGTTAGTGGGACTAAGAGAAGGATCTTGCCTTCCCCCCACCGCTTTCCCTCCCTTTTACCATGGTGCATTTTAAATCAAGCTGTCCTCTGTAGCTCTGCGGCAAATCTGCACATTTCTGGTTTTGCTCTTTCAGAGGATAATTTCTCCTGTTTAATGAGATCTGAAAATGAAGTCAGGCATGAGTTGGAGAAAGGTCACAGCATGTGCTCAAAGGTATATTAACTACTGTTGGAGCTGGCATCCACTGACTTCCATGAGGACAAAATTAAGCAGCAAACAGTAAATACTTCCACTAGCACTTTATTACAAGCAGGACCATTTACAATGAATAAGAATTTGAGAAGCTTCAAGGATGAAATGGGGATGCTCACAAATAAAAAGAAAAATCTTACTACTTAGGCTTAGAATGTGATTCCAGTCAAGGTTAATGGGGAAACAGTTAATGAGGGGTACAGAATCCAAAGGCTGCCTTGATGCCATATTGTGTCTTACACATGTAATTAATGCTACTGACTACTGCTAAATGGCTCTACCTGAGCACATTTTCTCTAGCAGGAACTTTAAATCCCCCACACTGTATACAGGAGAACTCTCCTGATGCTTTACGACTCCCACTAATGCTGAACAGGCTAAATCAGAACCAATTTCTTCCACTCATTTCCAGGATGGTGATTTGCATCCATCGCCACCATGATACATCCATCATTCAGGGCCCAGTGGTGTAATGGCAAGTTTGGCATCAGCTTTACAAGGGGCAGGATCAGTCCTTGAATGCGTGCAGTGAGAGAAGAATCACATTTTTCCATTTAAGCAGTGTTTCCACAGCAGGAAATGCTGTGGAAAAAAACCAGAGAGCTCCCTCTTGGTGAGATTTTTCTCTGTTGTCAACTTCCTCTTGCAATTTTTGAATCTTTTTTTTTTTTTGGAAAGTTGCTTTTTCTACAAGTTCCAGACAAATATTGCTGCTCAGCGGCCAACACGGTGAAAAAAGAAAACCAGAGGAAGGTAGAGGTGACCCACTGGGCATCCTGTGTCCAGGCAAAATCCACACAGCCAGCTATAACCAGCTCCCTCCATTCACATCTGCTCCTGGAAGCTGACCTGTGCTCAGTGCCCGGCGTGGGAAGAGGAAGAGCAAGACAAGATTATTTTGAAGGAAAGGGAGGGACTGCGTAGAGTTTACACTTACTGTCTGGTTCTGTTGTTTAAAAATATTTTGTTTTCTTTTCCTTGCACAGAGGCTTTAAAGTAGGACATTTGTAAACACTGTTCTTTCTACCCAGCGCTCATCGTATTGACAGGAATTGCTTCAGCTGAACAGTTTCATCAATGCACTCAAGCCTGTTTGTAGGTGGCATCCGGAGGGCAGATTCCACTCTCATCTAAGACATAGGCCTATTCCATTTCTGTCTTTAAAGCATCTCCCAGGTGCACTTAGGCATTGCTTTTCTTCCCAATCCCCTCTTCCCCCGCCTTTCCTCTTCTCTTGTTCTGAATAAAATGGTTTGAAAAACCCGGGCCAAATCCTCAATTTCTTTTGGGTGAGGACTGACAGATTTACAGGATTAACCTTCAGCTCACCTGTCCTCAGAGGAGGGACAGTCCCTCCAGTGCCACATAACCACATAGCACTGAGGGCTGCAGAATTGCACCTATTTATCTTTGTGTAAGAGAGCATTTCGTCAGCCTTTAATTGGACCCAAACCAGAATGGGGTCAAATTGGGTTTTGCTGCTGAGTCTAAACAGCCTTACCAAGTAGAGGTAAATGCCTCATAAACAGGTCACAATTTATATACTTTTTGAATTCCTTGCGATTTGGGATTTATGGAAATCTTGGGCTCTGAGTTAGAGGAACAAAGAAGATGCAAGATTGGTGCACGATTCCAGCACGTGTACCTTCCCCTGCTTTTAAGTGGAATTTTTTTGTTTTAACTTATGATCATTGTGGTGGGCTGACATTGACTGGGTGCCTACCAAGCCCTCCTCACTCAGCAGGATGGGCAGGGAGAAAATAAGGTGGAAAGAAACCCTTGTGGATCAAAATAAAGGCAGTTTAGAAAAACAAAAGCAGAGGCCACGTGTGGAAGCAAAGGAAAACAGAAGATGTGTTCTCTACTTTCCATCAGCTGGTCATGTCCATCCACTTCCCAGGAAGGAACGGTTTCTCAGAAAGGCAAATGTCCTAGTTGTGAATGCCCCCTCCCCTTCTTTTTCGGAGTGTCATATAGTATGGAATATCCCTTTGGTCAGTTTGGGTCAGCTGCCCAAGCTATGTCCCTTCTCAAGGTCTTGTCCACTCCCAAACAACCGGTGATAATGAGGAATGTTGGGGACACAGCCTTGATGCTGTGGAGAGCACTGCATCAGTAGCCAAAACTCTGATGTGTTATCAACACCCTTCTAGCTGCCACTGCAAAACCCCGCACTTTGAGGGCTGCTATGGGAAAAGTTAACTCCGCCTCACTGGGCCCAATACCAATCGTCCACTTCAATGAGTGCCAATCTGCGTCCCTACAAAACTACACCAAGCCAGTACCTTTCTATGTGCCATCCTAGTAAGTTTGACCCCAGACAAGCTTCCCACTGGATTCTTCTGCTTATGGGATCTTCAGCACAATTTCTGCTCTCTGCAAAGCAGCAGCACTGTTGGAATCTGCTGCAAACACTGAAGATTTGTCCTCTGGGTGTGAGGGGGAAAACCCCACTTTCTTTGAGTGGCCTGTTCTTGTCCAGCTCTCCAGCAGTTTTGGAGTTCAGTTTATAAATTCCTCCTGTTGCATTCAGAAGAGGCTCTTAGAGTGACTGAATGAATCCAAATTATACGGACAGTGAACTTTTTCTCTTCTCTCCCTTTTCTCATTTCTAAATGCTGAACTTTGAAAATCCTAGATTAAGTTTGTATTACCTCAGCTGCATCATTGTTTTCTGGGAGCATTCTTGCATTTTGCAGGAAACTAAATGGCTTTTTGATTTGGAGAAATGGGAGAGAATTAGAACTTCATTTAATTCCTTTTGGAATGTGATTTATTTTTGTTTGTTTGTTTGAGGTTTTGTGAACATATGCTTTACTCATCTACTTGTTGTATGATGCTGGTGGCAGAAGAGGCAGATAAGATGATGATGAATAAATTTATGTACGTTAGAAACATCATATGAAATGAAATTCGATTATGCTACTCCTCTTGCCCAGCTTTTGATCCTGTAAATATTTTAAATGGAAGAGACCTGGGTATTGCCTGTTGCAGCCTAACTTTAGTAGCCTTTTCCTGACAGATTTTAAAGCTTATCTGTTTTAAGTAGTATTTAGAAGCTGTTTCGACTGTATGAACTAAGGTCCTCAGAGGATTTAATCAGTCAATGGAGCATAAGATTTGGCCCCCTCTATTCTAAATGCTAATAATAACAATCCTATTCTGGCTAAATTCACATGAGGTTAAGGTTAATGCAAAACTACATTAATAAATAAAAAGCAACATCACCCCCACCCCCTCCCTCCTGTCCCCCAACTTGTTTGGCAAGTGCAAGAGAGTGCCTGGTTTGTGAGCAGGAATGCTTAGGAACACGTTTGTGGGCTAATGTGAAAACCTTTTTAATCCTGGTGATTTTAACTTGCTTAAATTCCTTTGAAGGTCCCCCTCCTTGATGGGGATTGAGGTTCTATTGCCATGATGCATTTTTATACTGCATTCCGCAGGAGTTAGCACTTGCCATGGAGACCTGCACTTTGTCTTTTAAGCAGATAAAAAGAGAGGTCCGTCAGATGTAATTCCCCAACTCCTCGTATAAACAATTTCACCGCTGCAGCAACATACTTGTTTGGAATTACTCCCTCAGATTCAATTCCCTTTTCCTGCTCCACTTGTAAAAATGGTTAGTGTCCTCTATAAAGTGCTGCTCAGCCAGGTCCAAGGCTTGCTGTGGAGTTGTAGAATAAATGTTAATCTAATACAGGTTACTGGGTCAAATGCAATCACAGGCTTGTGGGAAAAGCTTAATACTGTTCTGCTTCTTCTAACACAGTAAACCTGGATATTATATGATAGGTTAAATACCACTGAACCATGGCAAGAATTTTCTTGAAAGTAGGATTTAGTACAAAGGAAACTACACTGGAAGAGTGACCTAGGATTGACTTTGCTCTCTGAGAGCATTCTAAGAAGCTGAGGTATGCTGTGAAAATTATCTCCCTGAAAACATTAGGTACAAAAGACCCTAGGTCAGCTACAGCAAGGATGATTCAGCTAATAAAAGGCTGCGTGGGTTTTTGCACTGCTGCCTTCTGTCCATAGGAAAGAGCATTTTGCTTTTTTCCCCCTGTGCAGTGACTGTGACGCCAGCGTGATGTGACTAGCTTCAACATCCGATATCTGAGACTGTGTAAATACACACTTAAAAATATATAACTTTAACATTCACGTGTGAGTGCTGACATTTGCTTATTTCCCACCGGCTGGCTTGTGTTATCCCTTGCTGTTGTGTACCTCTCTGTCCCACAGTGATGTAGTTTGGCACAATATTTCACCTTCTTTAGTGCAGGTTTTGTTTGTACTCAGTATTGCTGACATCGGAGGCTCAGTGAAGTCATTAAGGGAAGGCTTGAGGACCCAATCCTGCACAGAGATTTGGCTCAGTGTGTGCTAATTTGCATCAGCCCAGGCCAGTCTCTTTCCACGGCGTATGCTGTCTTCCTCTCCTTGTTTATGTAGTTATTTATAGTCCTGGTATTTGATTACAGAATGAGGGAGAATGGGCACAAAGATGAAGGGTGTTGTGGACTTAATTTTATATTTGTTTTATACTTACTGCTTTAACCAACCAAAGTGATAAGTCCTGTTAGTGAGAGAACTCTGGATGATACACAGGGAGAGACAACACTTCAGAGTGCTGGAGCTGAGAGACCAGTTGAGTTCAAACATCCCTTCTATCAGTCTGAGCTGGAAACAGAGGTGAGGTATTTGCACTGGGGTGGAAGGTGGCATATGAACATACGACTTCGCGAGTCAGTAAGAAAACCAACCCAACCTTATTGCATCACAGCACCCAAGTGTCAAAATGCTGCCCCAGTAACGACAGAGCAGTGTTAAACCTCATTTTACATGTGGGTTGTGAAAGGAAGGGTCAAAACAGCCTGTGGCAGAGGCAGGAACATAGCCAAGTTTTTTGAGATTGGTTGGCTGGTTCTGTTTGGTTTTAGTTTTGTTGCGAAGTTTAATACTGAAGCAAACTTCCTGCACAACATGTTGTATTGAGTGCTGTGTACAACAAGCACTGCATACCTTAGCATGTCTCAAACATTGTTTTTCACATTTTAATTCAGAAATGCCACTTAGGTCTCTTCAGGCTTTGCACACAAGCCTGAAGGTCTCTTCAGGCTTTGCACACAAGGTGCATTCAAGGTGTGAAAAGAGTCTCCAAAAACTAGTGGGCTGTGGAGTCAAGAACTTACCTCCGCTTTGGCAAAAAATACAGATCAACTACAGTCATGCACAGGAAGTTCCTCACTGGGGTATGCTGGCCCTGTTTGGCAGCCAGTTGGATGTTTCCAGCTATTGCCCCACCCTCCTCGATTTTCCAAAACCATTACTGCTTGGACTGCTGAAATGCCATGATTGCATGGCAGTCAACTTTTGCTGCCATCATCTGAGCAAGAACTGAAGGATGGTCCCCATGTGTTAGAGACTGACAGGACTGAGCTCACAGAGACTAGGAAAAGAAGAGGCACTGCTCATGTGGCTGTTCTGCAGGGAAATGGGGGGAAAAGATCTTGAGAAGGCTGAGATTCACGAGATCTTTGGAGCATTTCAAGCAGAGGGTTTGCTCTTTCACCGAGTGGTGTCAGAGCTTTTACACAAATGTACCTTTTTTTTTTAACACTGAGTAGAACAAGTGCGGGTTGTATCTTATCTGGGGAAGCACAGCAGTCTGCTGAAACCCGTGCTGAATAAGAGGAAGTGTTTTTTCTGTGCTAATTTATTTGTATTAGCCATGAGACCCTGTTGACCTCTGGTCCCTGAGCTCTCTCCTTCATTTCATCTTCCATGTCATCTTTTGCCAACATTTTGTTGCAACAATCTGCTTCTGAATAGCCAGGCCCTCTGCTTTCTCTCCCCTCCTCTGGGGTTAGTTGTGGGGTAAGAAAAAACCTTTTTTTCTTTTCCTGCCTGTTCCATTCTTCACTGAAGTGTATACTTTTCCCTCTTGTGTATTCTTCATCCGACCATGTTTCTGTCTTCTGCCTATTCCTCATGTCCCTTACACAGGTTTCAACACTTTTCTCATTTCTCTGAGTCTCACTCGCCCTGACAAATCTGATGCAACTACCAGATGTCCCTCCTGTGTGCTCCCAAGGGCTACCCAGGGCACACCTGCCTCCATGCAGCTGGAAAGCTGAGAGGAGGAGGCTGTCTGAAGTCACTGGTCAATCACTCCTTCCTCCCCACTCTCCTCTTCAGGGCCAACTTTATAGCCTGATTTTACTCATTGGCCAGTCAATGAAGAAATATCAGCTGATTTAGAGGGTTCAGAGAGGAAGTCCTGATCCTGCTGAGGGCTAAACTATTACTGAATTTCACATCTACTTTCTTGCTTCTTTGTACTGTGGGGTGCTGCCATGCACTTTCAAATAAATGTGTTTATGACTTGTTCATCTTAGGAAGAAAAGAGTGTCTCAAGAGTTACCAGATACTCTGTGAGGCTTTTGTGTTATGCTTTTTAAAAGTACTATTTGCTTCCCCAACCCTTCTTGTCCCCAACTGCTCAGTAACCCAGACCTTAGTACACATTAAAGTACTGCAGTTTAAACAGGAAACGCTGGCTGTTGTATAAGCGAAAAATAAGCATCTGGTTGTTATTCTACCTCCCCAAAAAACCCCCCAAAAAATTAGAAAAAAAAGCATGGCAGTTTTGATCCATCTTTTCTAGCTGGTGGATCAGTTCTGTCCAATAAGTTTTTTTCATTTTTTACCACAGGACATGCTCGTGGCACAACAAGAGCTTTGTGTCTCGGTAAAGGCTCAGTGTCTCACCAGTAGCAAAGTGTGTACAAGGGCTGTGTCCTTTGTTGAGTCCTGAAGCTGATGCGTGAAAGGCAGAAAGAAGGCTTGCAGGGTGTTTCTTTTCCCTTTAAGGAATAATTAAAAAAAAACCTGTGACATTTTAGAAGGCGATTTGCTAAGCTCTGCATGTTCTGTGTACTTTAGTGTGTGAACAAATTAGATTATGAAAGGTAATGTATTAGTGATTTGACACTAATGTGGAATTTTGGAAGCATTAATCGCTAATGCATGTTTCATAATTTCAGCTAAATGATCTCAGTTGAAATGCGATTCAAATGGAATTGAAAAATTCCTTGAGATTGCAGTGAAACCTGCAGATGACTTTGATTTACTGCAAAATACTACAAGGCGGTAGGAAATGTTCACAGCTGCTGTGTTTATAGTTACAGCAGAGATGTGTGATGAAACGGTAAATTCGCATATGTATTTATCCTGTCAAATGTAAGCCTCATTCTTCATCTTCATGTTATGTATTAAAAAAACCCCAAAACTAAACTGCAGGTTACAACATAGTATTTTCAGTTATTATTTGTGTTAGCAAAATGTTTAGATACCCTAACTGAGATCAAGGCTTTCATATGTTCATGCAAGCACTAACTTGCTGAAAGCCAGGGCTGCCGCTTTTTCCTCCAAAGTTTTACTCTCTCTCAGTGCTGTAACAATCTGCCTGCAATGGTAACTTGTGCAAATCTTCGTGTCTTTTCTTCCTTGCAGGACTTGATGAGCCAGGAGAGTTGACATTGGTGATATTTAAATCGACATAGGTTTCAGAGCTAATGCACCACCAAAATGAATTGATACCTTTCTGCAGCTCCCAGTGGACTCCACACCTTTCCTGGTGGTCCATCCTGGCTGTCCATCCTGGCTGCAAAGTCGGTCATGGGTGTTCTTAAGTGACATGTTTCTTTTTGCAATTGAGGGAACAAAGCCCTTTATTTTATTTGAAGCTAAAGGTAAGAATTTTTAGGTTTCACTTCTTAGCTACTGTGCAGAAAGACATCTGCTTACTGAGTCATCGCCAGGCTGTGGTGTTCACCTTTCTTTCAGCTGATGAAATCCACTGTGCATGGGTTAAATATCTCTTAAAGCCAGTCCTATTGGTTACTGACTCCACTGTCAGGTAGGAATTGATGCTTCCACAGTTGGGTTTTTTCCCAAGTAATCTTCTCTCTGCTGAGTAATCCTGTTGACTCTGAGGACACTTTATTCCTCCCTCTTCTGCCTAATGTCTAATAGATGAAGTGAAGTTTATTTGAGAGAGTAAAGGTGAAAGGATTGGGCTCTTTTCCTATGGCAGCAGTATTGGTTGTGAAATATTAAGCTGATACCTGATTCCTCTTTCATCAGAAACCATAGAGTGCTGCTGTTTAATGCATATTAAGTAGTGGAGAATCATAAAAAAGAAATTTCTCAATTGAAATTGCTTTGTTTGGTGTGAGGAAAAGCAAGGCTAGTCCTTATAAAGCCAGAATTCTCTTCAAATCGAGAAAGTGTTGCACATCATGTGAAAACCACAATGCTTGCCATGTGTCACTGCCTCATTGAGAGCTCTCTTCGTGGCCTGTGTTTCCTAAGTCAATTACAAAAGCCCAGTAAATGAATGGACAACTTCTGTTTATAAAGAAATTTCTGCAGAAGCAGTATGGACTCTAATTCACAACAGTGCTACAAAACTGATAAGTTCTTTGTGTAAATCCTTTAAAAGGACTCAGTGAGCTCTTTACATCTGCCCAAAAGAGCTTTTCAAGCCTCTCCATGAAATTATGATTGTCCCAGTGACTTCCATAAATGTCTCTCTGTATCACCCACCCTTTTGACTAGTGCTGCTGAGTCTTCAAGAAGTGGCAGAATCTCTCATTCCCCTTTTTAAACTGGATAGTGCTTCAAAGAAAAAGGATGTCTGTGTTTGAGCTAAAGTACAGATGGAGTCTGCACGGGTACAAAGAGAGAGAGCGAGCAGAGATTTGTCTTTCAGAGTAACATTTTCAACCCCTTTCATATAATTAATTCATTATTATACTCGATTGGTTTTATGGAGCCCAAGGAAGCACCTGGTGCTTTTTGGAGCATGTAGAAGGCATCTTCCTTGCCTTGAAGAGTTATTTTCCCACTGGGTGTATCCATACTGGGTAATGGAAAGCGGCTCAGACTCCTTAGCTGGCAGACCCCTCCAAGGCAAAAGCAGTGCTGCTGTGAAGGACTGTGGTGGTTATTTTGCTGACACATATGGCTGGGTCCTGGCCAGCTGCCACACAAGTGTGGCCCCGCTGGTTCTGAGCCACGAGTGAGGCGCTCCAGTAACTCTACATGGGGTCGATGCCATCATTCACTTGGCAGCCATGTGGGCAGCTGGCCCTGTTCTTTCTTCCTAGGTGCAGACATCCTGACATCAGTGATGTTTCTGCCCAGATACAAAGATTTCGTGGAACAGAAGAGGCAGCCCCCTTCCTGCAGTGGAAACAAACCCCTCACTTGTTCCTGCTGCTGTTGAGACTTGTTTATTTTTGTCTTCATTTAAGCATTACTGTTTGTAGGAGGAAAAGTATACTTCTAGGCAAATGCTTTAAAAGTATCTGAAATACATATAAATGTGAAGTATTTTTCATATTACTTATCAGTTTTTAACAAAGAGGAACGAGAGTCTAATTTTTGTGAGATGTCATTTTGAAATGAAAATACAGAAAGTATTTTAGTTTTTGTGGCTTTTGTGAAGAATAGCAGCTGTGGAGAGACAGGTGTCATAAAGTTGTGTTCTAAAAAAAAAAAAAGAAACCAAACACCAATTCTAACTCCCCCACCTATCTGAAATAACAGCATCTCGTCTTTTCCCACATACATGTTGAGTTTACCTGTTACTCCTGTGCTGTTTTCCTGCTGCACTGAATCCAGATTCAGATTGAGGGCTTCTCTCCTGATACCCATATCCCATGGAGTTTAAGTATCTCAGAGATCACTATAACATGACCCTACGTGTCAGATATGTATGATAATACAGCAGAATTCCTCAAACAGTGTTATACAGCTTGTGACTATGATCAGAAACATTTGCTGACATTGAAAATAGGATCAAGGTTATTTGTCAAGGCAGTTTATGCAGTTTACCTACATAAAATTAAAAGAACAATCAGGTTTTCAAACAGCTGTAATGTAAAAAAAATTTGAAAAAAATGTGAAGGCAATATAATGTTTAATGAAAAGTTGGCATTGTAAACAAGTAACAAGCAGTATTAGAAATTAAAACTGAAGTAAAAAACCAAAATCCTAGTTCTGCTGCAGGAAAAAATTATGTTGAAAACCTGGAAATGAGTTTGCCAAAAGCATGTGTATAAATAGAAAAGGCATGTGACAATTTTCTTTATTATGCAGCCTAATGAGGATAAGGAAAGGGTGAGTAATGATAACAAAGCCATCATGTAGTGTTATTCAAATCCTATAGCGTTGTTGGATTTAATGATGGAAGGTGTTAGAAAGATGAAAGCGTTTTCACCAGTATCTTAGCAGCTTTTCTGCACCAGAAAATGTGGCGTGGATGTGGGATTCAGCCCTTCCCATAGAGGGTTTGGCTTTTGTCTGGACGTGTCTGGTCAGGACATGAAGGACTATGAGAAAAGATTTTGGGAGCTATGGAAAGATTGTCAGAGCAAATGAAATGATATCTTATTTGTGTATGGACAGGTTGTGGCTAAGCTCTTAAGTACAACTTGAGATTCATTCAACCCAAGGTAAAGACCTCCACTTCCTAACCTCTCATTTCCCCCTTTTATTTAAGGGGATGCTCCATAGCCTGCACCCAGCTCTCCTGGCTGCTAAACTCTGAGCAGCCTGCAAAAGCTTTCCTGAAAACTGGCCAGAGCGAGACACTACCTAAAAATGTTTCTTCTTTTCACGGGAAGCCTCCAAAGTGTGGTTCTACCAAAAGGATTTTCGTGTGTAACCCAATGCATCTGCCTCCTATCTGCTTCCGTAAATGGTGAAGAGATATTGGCAGCCCCCTGTGAGAGAAACCCAATACTGCAGCAGTTGCCAAGTGCATAGGTACAGCAGCAAAATCTGGGTTTTGGTATCCAGGCTGCAGTTAGAGGGCACAATCTTCAATGTTTTGCTATTCTTCATTTCTTTGTACTTTGTTGAAAAGACTGGCATTTGAGGCTTTGTGCCCAAATCACCTCTTGCTGTACCTGAAGCGCGCTCAGAACTGTAGATGATCAGCTGGAGTGAGCCTGCATGTGCCTCCAGCTTAATCAGATTTGTACTGAATCGCGGCAAATAATTCTGCACGGTGTTTTCAGGATGCCACCTGTGTGGACAGTTCAAAGAGCACAAACAGTAATGTGTCAAAGAATGAAGTACAAGGTTAGATTGTATTTACAGTTAAGAGGAGAATTTTTTTTAGTCAAACCTTGTAAAAAGTGCTGTCATGGTTTTGGTGGGAGGGTAAAGACACTCTGTGATGTGCTGTGACACTGTCCTGAGTCTTTTGGGTTCTGCCTTTTTTTTTTTTTTTTCACCACATGCCCTTTCATCAAGCAATGTAAATGTTTTTATTTGTTCCTCAGAAAAGCAAGTCAGCAGCTTGTTCATTGGTTTGTAATGTGTCAGGCCGAATGCAAGGTCTACACTACATCAAGGGAGAATTTAGGAGTTTACACGCACCTACTCATGCGAAAACTTCTCACATTTTTTGGTTTTGTTTTCCAAAACAGAAGTTATTGATTTAGGAGAAAACAGCATCACAAGGTCCACTAATTGGATGTGTAAAATAGACAAATTGAGGCTAAAAAAGAGATGAACATGTTTAGTAATAAACATAAATCATCAGTGGAAGTATTTCCCAAGAGATGTGATGGATTGACTATTTAAATGAAGACTTTCTGAGTTGTAGAAATCCCTGAGGTGGATTCTTTGCTCTAGATTAGAGAGAAGGTCAAATGATTATCTAGGAGATAAATGGTCCTGCCTGGCTTGAAAATTCATGTATTTATTAAATGTAAACAAAATACAAACGGATTTACATCCTCTTTTACTCTAGTACTTGAGGGGAGAAAAAGCAAGCCAGCACCACGATTACATGTATTCTCTCTTGGCATAGGAAAGAGCAGGGCTGTGCTTGCCTCTCAGACAGCAGGATTTTGTGGGTATGTGCAAAGGCCTGGCTGAAGGAGGAGCCTTTATTAGAGATCTGATTAATAAAAAAGATTATTGCTGAGTGGTTTTTAGGGCATCTGACTTAGAGATGGAATGATCTCTGTTACTTTAACTGTGGCTTGTTGGCAGTGCAGGTAACTAAAAATTTTTAAAAATGTTAAAAATATCTATTTTATATACATATGTCTCTGTCTGTCTGTCTGTCTGTCTGTCTCTCTCTCAAAACCAAATTCGTGATAATTTTGGCTACTTCAAACTGTAGGTTTTTTAATAGGTGGTCCTTAAATGAGATTGGTTAGGTGATATGTAATGAAATTCTGAGATGCACCTGAATTTACTAGCCACATTTTAAAATGTGGGCACCACCTTTAAGGAAAATCGTAGCATCAAGCAAATGCTTTTATGCCATCCTTATGGGGATAACATCCCAGGAATCCAGTCTGTGGTCTGTTTGATGTAGGGAGAGTACAGGGTCTGCTGAGGCTGCTGAAAACCCATAAATAGCATTGGGATCTGAAACATATTTCCAGGCAAAAACTTGTTCTGCCTTCCAGTAAGCAGTAATTTTCAATGACCAGATTTGTGTTAGAGCACTGTGTATGAGATCCACATGTAGACAAATTCAATGTTAAATGGTCGTCTTGCTGTGCCTTGGTTTGAAATGAAGAGCAGTGCATCAGCTCATCCAAATAAGGTACCTTAGAAAATGAAAAAAACACTGCTGAGAGAAGCTTTTAAGGCGAGTTCTTTAACTCTCCAGCACTTAATTTTATGAAAGTGTTGTGTAGCTTAGAACCATTCCGTTTTTGATTTGATTTCATGCAGATTTTGATTCAAAGTGGATGCTGATTTTGATTGCCTAATTTGCTGCATTGAGATATCCATGTTCTATTCAGTCTTACCTTCATACAGTCTCAGTGTGGGCTGCTGCATTTAAAATAACGTATGAGGACAGAAATGAGCTCATTCCTAGATGACAATATAATATGATAAGGTGATACTTTTAAAAAATAACAAATTCTCATTTTCCTCGGAGAGGAAAGGAATGGAGAAGATGTTTGCCTCGTTTCTTCTTGTCTCCTGAAAATGCCATTAAGTTATGACAGGATGTATTACGGCTTCTCTTTTAATTCGGAGAAATAATTTTTTAAATATGCGTTAATTATCTTTCTTGCCTAAGAACTGGGTTCTTGAGGGCCTGATCCAACATGAAAATGAAAAGCTGTAAATGAAAAGCCCTCTCCGACTGTAAATACTGGACTGCTGTTTGCCTGGTTTTGACAAGATTTTCCCATCAATAGAGTGAATTCAGAGGTTGTTTCACAGTCATGCTCAGCATAATAAGTTTCTTCTTTTTTGCTCTAAATGTGTTGGTTTTGAGTATCTCCCTTTTAAAAGGAAGTTTGAGATTTTAATTTATTCACAGAACAAATGTTCTTCTCTTAGATCTTCACATTTCATAAGTCTATAACAGAAATAGTAACAAAACCACCTGAAGCATCCATTCATATACCTAGAAACAGTTTATGGGGACACTGAAAGACATTGATGTTATCTTTTTAATATTGTAAGGAATAATCCTATTAAAGAAGAAACAAGGAAAACTGTTATGCCCACAAGGCAGAATTATCCAAAGTTGATTGGAGAAGCTCAGGTTACTCTACAAAGCCCAAGCTGTGTGCTGGCCTATCTTTCCATCAGGGCTTGGTGAATGAACAATCATTTGTGGATTCTGCTCATCTCTCTTTGAGAACTTTGTTCGGTGGAATTAGATACAACTTTGACAAATTAGAAGTGCCCCTTAGCCCCACTGTCCCTGCCACAGCACAGTCTGCCAATTGTGCCTGGTTTTCTGAAGTTGGGCTGCATCAGAGCTGTCAATGGCAGGCCTTCCACAAAGCTACACTTTTTAATAAGGGAATCTGTCAGCACTGGCTTTGCCAGTCTTGCAACCTTCTCTTAATCCACAGTGCAAAGTGCCTTCCCTTTGCCTTCCCTCTGTTGTGACTTGGACTCTGAAATAAATATCCCCTTTGTTTACAATATGCCTGCAACAAAATTAACCTTTGGGATTAATCGCAACACAGAGTGGGCTGTGTTTCATCTTTCCTTATGGTGCAGGTTTGGGATTAAGTAAAACTCAGCCACCTGCCTAACCAATGTCTGTTACTTTTGTTGCTGAATCCCTGGTTTTGCTCATAGTTTCTTAAAAGATGGTACTGGTTACTGAGCTCTTTATATTTTCAGAAAAATTTAATGGAAACGTCAAGTAGTGGCCTTTGGGACCAATATATCTGCAGGTGACTTGGTGAGGAGGGAGAGTGGGACTAAGCAATATGTTCCAGCTCTGCATAAAATCTGTTAGTAACTGGTTTGTGGTTCAGCACAGGAAACCAGCGCTGCCGGACTGGGTGCTACCTCTGATTTATAGTACTCAGTTATGTCAAGAGAATTGGTCTGGCAAAGGGTTTTCTACTCTGCACCTCACCTTATTTGTTTTTATTTTCCTCCTTGTAAAGAGTATTTGTTAAATCTGTCATATTGGTAGGACTGGAAGTTAGCAGCATATTCTGTCAAAGAATTGAAAATCACGAGTTCTTTACTCTGACCTGTTATTTCTTGTGTGCCCATACTGCCCCCGCAGGTGCAGAGGAGCTCGTGGTTTTAAAGGGGTTGGGAAGTTGCTTTATGGTCCTCGTCTGAACCTGCTTGCTGAGATGGGTTCTTGCTGCGTGTGAAATTTCAGCATCTGCTTACTGGGTCTGTAGAGACTGGCTTACTGGGTCTGTAGAGACTGGCCTGAGACAGGTCCTTCAGTTCTGTATGGGCAACCAACCTCCTGGCTTTGTCAGCAAGACAAACTTTTGTGCATTGCCTTTGACTCACGCTATTTCCACAAACTGTCATGGGGGACTATGATGTCCCTTGATCACTTGCTAGAGGTCAAAAGATGAACTTGTTGCTTTCTCCAGAAAACATCGTCATTGAATCCCCTCACTGCCACTGAGAATAAAACTGCTCCGTATTGCCAACTGTCATTTTAGCTTTGAAGGAAAATCAAGGTTATCTGTGTTCCATGCATATCTGTGCATGTGCCTCCCGCCTATTTCATATAATGGTTTAGTGTAGTCCATTCTTAATCCTATGTGAAAGAAGAGTTTTAAATTCAAAGGTAACTAAGTTTCCCCAGTGTTGGGGAAAATAAGAAACTGGATAGGGAAGAGTCACACTAATAGAGCAATTACTGGATGCATGGTTTCAGTGGCATGGTTTCAGTGTGTGTTCACAAGTTATTTAACACCAGAGAATTCACACAGGAAGGAATCTCATAATACTCTGCTGCCAGAAAACCTTCAGACTCTTGTGCTGTCTTAGACATAGAAGTCAATCAACCACAAGAACCAAATAAAAAAGAGACCAGATTTCATTAGTTTCAATCCTCATGGCACTATTTCTTTCATTTATGGTTGTTCTGGAAGCAGAGATGGCTTTCCAGTGATGCATGTGCTCCACGCCTTCATCACCTCAGAGTTAGCACTGAATGCTTGGGGCTGCTCTTGCAAAGGACTTCGGTGAGTACAGCCCGCGGCAACCTTTCTCTTGAAGGTCACCTACTATTAGCCCATAAATCTTGAGCTTTGTGCTCTGTTCTGGCTACCTGTTTATTTCACAATATAATTCAAGATGTTGGTTATGATCTTATGCCCTTAAAGGCTTGGGACAAGGTTAGCTAAGAAAATTGCTTCTCCCTCTCACCCCCACTCCATGCCCTATCATGGGAGTTATGATCTGTTGGGTTCCTGTGATTATTCTCCCTGCAGTCAGCAGCATGGTTCTGCCGGGGAAGCAGAGCGTGTGCCTCTGAAACATGCCTCCAGCAGCCTGAAAAATCCAGGTTTACCGAATGCAATATGAGGCAAACAGCTTCCATTAACATTTGGAAGTTTCCTTGGATTTTTTTCTGCAGAAGGATCCAGGAGGGACTCTGTCCTCTGGTGATGTACATCATCATCTCTGGTATTTGCTGGTTTTGCCGTGTTGCTGCTGAGTGCCCCACAGTTGTGGTGGGTGATTTTTCAAAAACATAATTGATAAAAGCTCCAGTGTTAATACTTGTTGTTTTGCAATGAAACATGGCAGATGAGATCATGGTCTATGACTGCTCATGCTGCAGCTAGGGAAACCTGGAGCAGTGAAGCCTGAGAACTGAGCTCCAGAGACAGCTGGAGTGATATGGGAAAGGTCAGTGGAAAGTGCCGGGGGATTAATGAGCTCCTTGGTGAGGTGCTAGAGGCCGAGAAGGGCATGACAAGAAATTAAAGCAACGAGGCAGTGAGACAAGGTAAAAAGTGGGTGCGGAGCCTCCCTCGGTCGTTCCCTTGAGGACCTTGTTAAGAGAAATTTCACTGCAAGTCTTAAAAGGGGGGAAATACCTTTTGTGGTTTTTTTGATGGTGCAAACGTTTCCTCCGATGTTAAACCTTCAAGGTCCTTTATGTCAGCTCTTTTACATTTCAGAAAAAGTGCATAAAGTAGTGGTACAAAGTGAACTAAAAGATGCAATACTTGCTAGATTTTGCATTTTGGGGGGTTTTACATACCTTTACCTCCTCACAGCTGATCTTCCTGCATCAGTAGTCGCCTTCTGTGGCTGTTTCACTGTTAAGCTCTTTGTACCACACCTGTTTGATTTGCTTGTGTTGGGCTGCTATTAGAAAGGGAATGAATAACAATATTTTAAATTTTATAAAAGAAAATATTATATCCATCCCACTCCCCTTGTATGCAATCTGATCTTAAAGGTCTTGCGGAAATTTACGTTATAGATACAGACTTTACATCATTGTGTGGTCTTCACTTGCACGCCACAAGTTTTATAATACCTGGAGCTAGCAAGGCAAAGTCAGCAACAACCTTTCAGTGCGCAGCCAGCCAGAGAATGAAAGTGTTTGCAATAACTTTTGAGGTTTAAAAATGTTTGTTTTTCTTCTTCATTAGGACAGAGGCAATGGCTCTTGAGCATTTCACAGGAAGGAATTTTGTGGAAGAAGTCAGGTTTATGATTTTATTTCCTTCCCAGTGACAGAACAGTCCAGCCCAGGCCTCAGAGATCTTCCTTTTGAAAACTTTGCTGAAATAGATATCACTGTGAAATGTTCCCACAAAATCAGCATATTTTGATCAAAAGAAATATTTTGCTAAGAATTGTTCCAGGCAGTTCCCCTCTTGAATGTCTTAACTGTTTTAATTCAAGTCAGTTTTCCATGGCAGCCAGCTGCCTGTGATGCGGGCTCTGCTCCTGCAGCCTTTTCCTTCCTTCAGAGCAACATCAAGAGCAATCTCTTATTGCACTTACAGGGGAAGAATTTGTTGTTCCCTTATTCCATCAAATTATAGAAATGAAATAGTGGTGATAATTGTAGCTCATCAATAGCAATACGTTTACTCATTATCTATGCCACACTGAAGACAGGTAATTTAACTATACAAAGGACCTTGAAGCGATGTTAGCATTTTGATACAGAGAAGTAGAAATATTCCTGAAAGGTCGGATCATGATTTGTAATTTTACCGAGGTCACTGCAGAGCTTGTGACCATGTATGACATTACCTTCACTTAAGGATGTAATTATGAGACACACTTAAGTTCCGCTAAAACCAAGTGGGATGCTGGCAATCAAACCTGCAAGCCCTTGCAAAGAGGCTATTAACAACTAAAATTGAATCAGTGCTTAAGCAAAAGCTGCAGAGTTACTCCTGCTTTTCTAAATACTCTGTTGATGGAGCTTTGATCCGCTTCTGATGTTCATTAGATCAGTTTCAGATAACCATGAGCATTGAAGTCGCATCGAATTAGAAGTTCTGTGTGATATTTTAGTGAGAAACTGGTGTGAAACTTGACTATGTTGACCAAAGATTTGCTTGGAGAGACGGGCTTTGCTCTGTTGAGAAACGCGAAGTAGAAACTCAAAGGCTGCAAAGTCCTTGTGGATGAAGGAAGACATTCACACTGAGTTCAAGTCACGTTTCACGTGACCGTCGTGTTGAATCTGGACTTGGCTCTACCATAGGCTTTTTGGCTCCAGGGTTTTTCAGATCAGGAATGTCAATGTCCCTTAATAAGTAACTGGCCGTTCAGCCCAGTGAGCTGAAACTTTGTCTGGGAGAAGACTTGGATAAACCTACGAAGCTAAATTGTTCCCACACTAGGTTAATGCACCGCGTAAGGTGATTTTGGGGGCTTATGCCGAAACTTGGCAACCGGTGGGCTTTGTGCTTAGTACTAGCTGTGCATCAGCTGGGTGATGTGTTTGAAAAGGCCAGCTCCATCTGTGTTCCCCATTGAAATAAGTGAAAATAATGGCACTGACGATATAAAAAAAAAAAAAAAAAAACCCAACAAAGCACACTCAGAAAAAACGTTGAGATTGGGTTCTGTTGTGTATGTCATTGTATTGGCTGAAGTTTATATGCAGGTTATGTGCAGCAATAAGGATCTTTTTATACTGTAGATGTACTCTGTGGGGATTAAGCCTTCTCAATTTACATGATATGAGGGGAAGGTAATGTTAAGTGCCTTTCATGATGAGACCTTCAGATCATACAGACTAGGAGCTCCAGAAGAAATTTGGCTCAGGTGCTGTCCCTGCAAGTGACTCTACGCAGTATTTTCCTGGCAGTGATAACAGCTTGGATTATATTTAACCCAAATACTGTTGGTTTTATTTGCATGGTTATTTTTAACCTGCTGAATTCTCTGGCCAGCTCTGTAACAACCGTGTGGAAACAAGTTATCTCAGACGAGTGCTGCTGCAAAAATCACTGAATGTCAGGGCACTGCTTCAGCCACCAAAAGAAATGCAATTTGCAATGTACACCTAACCCGACAGAATGGTTGTGTGTTTAGAGATACAGCTCTTTCAGGTTCCCGAGCCTGCTGGCTTGTCCCTGCTCTGTACTGTCCCTCTCCACTAACCCACACCTTGTGCTGAATTGTCTCGGGAAACTGATACAGCCTTTAAAAATGTAATTTTGTAAACTGGAGAATTTCTTGTGAGTCTGCAGCATAAGGGAGAGTGGGTTTATACCTGCCATAGCTTTGAGGTGAGGAGGCTCTGGTCGTTGTGCTCTGTCCTTTGTACAGCACTTCATGTGCCCTTGGGGTACAATTCACAATCTACAGTTGCTTTTTCTTTTATTTCCTTCCATCTTATGTTTTTGCAATTCAGACAAACTGTTGAAAATGAGTCTTCTCTCCCTAAAACACGAAGTAGTCCCCAGCAGTAAGCAACACACCAGGATTGTGTAAAACTGAGAGCTTTGGCTCTGCAGAAGGAAAGAAGAAAAGCATTTCCTTGCAGAAGCAACGTCCATCTCACAGTCAGGTATCTGGGCTGCAACTGACTTGTGTGCTAAATGTTTTCCTTGCTCAGATGGTTTACTCTGGGGGAAAAAAGTGACTCTCTAAGCCAAGGACCAGACAAGATACTCTTGATGGGGCAAGAGCAGCAGTGATGAATGCTGCCTCACTGAGAGGATGATGATTGGGGTTGTGTTTATGGGAAAAGTTGGGGAAATTCTCAGACCCGATCTCTCTGCCTTTGAACTTTTGATTATTCTTTAGTGAGGAAAAGAAATGTCCTACTGGTTTACATGTATCATTTGGGTTTTTTTTTTTTTT